>CM035158.1:8923802-9221620 GCA_020205615.1 Panax quinquefolius
GTTATTTCAATAAAATATTTTTGTCGTTTTCTCAATCCGATAATAATTACATTTGTGGGGTCCACCAATGATTGAGCCGTTGTCTGAATATTCCTCGCTAAACCAATATATTCCCAGACCAATCGAATAATATAACCACTTACATACTTTTGCAAAATTTATAAATATTACCTACAACTATAACATTATATCAAATTTATTCAAAAATAATATTTATAGAAAAAATCATCTTTATTTATAAAAGTTTGAGGTCTTACAACTATGCATGATTATCTAGAATACTCCCTCAGTCATAATCATACCAAGTCCATCTATGCAATCGTGTAGGCCACAGATAACTTTCAATGTAATATAAACATGAGAATGATGACAATGATATAAGAATTCAATACAAACAAGTTCAAGAATTAATTTATCCGAGAACTAATAACGTCCAAATTGTCAACACGATACTTTTTGTGAGAGTAAAATTCAAGAATGCTCGGAAGAATATTTTCATGAAAAGATATCTTTGGATGAAGCGCAAATATCAAGGATATTCCACTAATTTCATGGAGTATAGAAGTCAAAACTTTAACCAATTGAGTATAATAAAGAATGGAATAGCAAAAGAAATCAACGAGTATGCGATAGATATACGCATACAAGTTATTCCAATAGAATAATAAATAACGGAACGAATCAAAGTAAATTACATGCCGAAAGGATATTCCAACGAAATAATAAATAACTAAAATTAGGTCAATGCGCCTTGACGGACAAAATGTTCAAATGAAATAATAAAGAATGGAATAACGTAAGAATTTCACCAAGTATAGGGTAGCACAGACATCTGAGTTATTCAAATGTAATAATAAAGAATGGAATAATGAAGTTCTCTTCATGGATCTGAAAGAAATAATACCTCTTACCTTAAGAACTGGATATTGGAAAAGTGAGATAACGTACTTCTCTTCTTTTTTCTCTCTATAATTTCTCTCTAGAGTTTCAAAGAATTAAATAAGAAATAATGAAGGAATGAGCTTCTATTTATACGAGGATGGACCTAATAGTAACTAATTCATGAAACGGTCCAGATTGATTTACTTTTAAACAGACGGTCCATATTGATTTACTATGCAAGATTAATAAATTATTCTAATAAAACAAAATCTTTTAAATAAAATATAATATATTCTATTTATAGTCTAATAAAAAAAAATAACTTTATAAAAGTATTACATTTTATATAAAAGATTTTACTATCTGCAAACACTATGCATGCATGCACTATCTGAAACACTATGAATAATAAAATATAATATATTCTAATTATTGTCTAATAAAATAAATAACTTTATAAAAGTATTCTGTTTTATATAAAAAGCTTTTCTGTTTTATTACACTAATAATACTAATAAAATTATATATATATATATATATATATAAACTTCCATGACTTCATAAAAAGACACTTCAATATATTTAACAACATTTATCATCATTATTATAATTCATAATATTAATCGACCAGGTCGTTCCCAAGAAAGAGGGGGCTTTCCAATAAGAATTTCTCCCTATTGGCGAGCAATTAGGTGACCAAACCTCTCATTTGCAGAACTTCTAGACATCTTTAATATTACAAATAATAATATTAATAACTCTGTCATCTCAATTATTAATTTAATAATATATAAAATATCGACAATAATTGAATCAAATAACGTGAGATATTATGCAACAATTACTTTCAAACAATAATTGAACAAAACCGAGTGACTTCTCACGTAAACATCAATAATCAATACTGGTATGCTTCTACGTGCAACCATCGTATTACTATACTTTTACTACCAAGTAGTTCAATGGTTTTAACGAAGAAAACTTTCACCGTTATTTTCATAAAAATATTTTTGTCATTTTTCAATCCGATGAATAATTCCGTTGTGGGGTCCACCAATGATTGTGCCGTCGTACGAATATTCTCCGACCAATCGAATATTATATAACAACTTGCATACTTTTCAAAATTTCTAAATATTACCCACAACTATAACATTATAACAAATTTACTCCATAATATTAAAAAAAATATTTTGAGAAATTTAAATTTTTATTCATAAAATTTGGGGTCTCACAAATTCATCTTTATGAGTGTGGAGTAGATTAGTTACCTTGGTATAAAGGTTTGATTATCTTGGTATAAAAGTTTGGTCACTCATTATCTCTCTCTTTCTATCGCGGTGTTCTTATTTTCTTTTGGACATGAAATTGGGTCTCACCTGGCGAAGGGAAGAGGAAGATGACCGTGAAGGAGGAGAGAAGATAGCGTTGCCAAACTTTGAATATTTGAATTTGAATTATTATTTTGAATTTGAATTTGTTTTTGTTGTTAGATCCAAGATATTTGAATTTGAATTATTAATTATGGCGATTATTTCTCCTTGATTTTAAGTTTCCTTATTATTATGAATTTAATCCTATACTAATTCTCTAAATTAAGGAATCCAAATTACACTAATATTGTAAATAAATATAGAAAGTGTATTAATTGTGTAAATATTTTATGAGTGCACTAATAGTGTAATTATTTACTAAATGTTGTATATTATTGTAAAGGACCCTATTATTAATTATTGTGATGTGGAGGAGCTAAAGGCCTAAGCATAAGTGTGTACTCTTCATATTTTGAGTGGTGTTAGTGTCATAATTTTTTTACAAAACTTATTTTATAAAATAATGAATTGAGTATAATTAGTGGATGATCTATTATACATGTAATGTGTGATATCTTTCAATTCGGATATACAAATTTAATTTAAGTCGTCGAATATAAAATAATAAATTAAATCTCATAATCATAATTATTACAATACATTGTATAGCAAAGTAATATGCACACTAAGTTCTTATTATAATTATTGACACAATTTTTTATAACTTGGTGAGCACTACTACGGCTACTAATTCAAACTATCACTCCATTCCCCTGTTCTCCCCGTTAGCCCCAGCTATATTCTCATTTTTTGAAAGGAATTAGGAACCAAAAGAGTGAACTCGAATATTAGGCCAGTAAAAAATATCATACCTAAGATAACGAAAAATAAAATTATCCTTAACATTCAACAATGATTAAATTAGAGATTTAGAAAATACTAGACATCATAAATTTTTAACAAATTAATAACGTGCAGCGGAGTAAGCAATCCATTAGGAAAGTCAAATAGATAATGTCTAATATAATTTCTCCAAATTTAAATTCATCTTTTAGACTCCATCATCGGTAACACCAATGGTCATTATCATGTTGTCAAACAATCGTTTTTTTTTTTCACACAGGCGCAAAAGAGAACTTTTATCGTGTGTCTTTGCCACACAGACCAAAAACACTCAACAACCATATTGTCTTTACACCCATGTCAAAGACATTCACAATAACTTGAGTTTTGATGATTAGTACAAACAATAAAGAATAAACAAAATTAATAAGAATAATAAAACAATGAATGAATATTAGAGATCTGCAATTTATTTATGTTTAATGAATAATTTACTTTGTTCATAGTTCAATAATGTCAAAATTATCAACACGATGTTCATAATATTGAAATGAGTTCAAATTGGGTATTGTCCAAGATTCATAAATAGTAATTTCAACGGTAAGGTTCATGGTACAAGGAATATTTAATAGTCTAAAATGTTCACAGTTCAAATAGAAAGTTCAAGTCAAAATGTTCATAGTCCAAATGCAAAGTTCAAAGTTAAAATATTCACAATCCAAAAGTTCACAGATTCAAATACAAAAGTTAAAATTCAACAAGAAGGTTCAATTGAAAGATATTACATGAAACACAAACTATTAAAGAATTTTAAAAATTGTTATTTCGAATTTTTTACCGCTTAATGTTAAGGACTATAAAACAAATAATAATTTACAATAATAAGTTTAAATTTAGGAGTATGAAGAAAATGATAACCCTTACCTTAGCGTATAGCTAGATTTGACATTTACCTTTTATGTAATTGATCAACTTATATTTGTATTTATAATTTAATTAGTAATTATCACATATAAGTTTTTAGTGTACACTAATTAAGTAGCTTGTAAAATTATCAAAATTGACTTAATGGTATTTATAAAATAAATTGGTGCGATGTATAAAATGAAGTGGACTAAACTTTCAAAATAATTTTGAAATAATAAATAACTTTTCAAAAAAATCTTCCAATGAAGTTTTTCAAAAAATAATTTTACGAATGAAGAGTTGTAAATAATAATGAGCATGGGTATTTGTACAACTATTATTTCAGAAGACTGATTCACCTGAGCACTTTTGCACTCTTACTGATATTACCAACACTCAAGTATTCTTAGTACACTCAAATAAGCACTCACACTTAAAAATATTTAGAAAGTGGGGGAAGAACAAGTAAGAAGGTTATATCCACTCCTTAATGCCAATTCCCCTTTTATACTCAAAATTTAACCAACATCTACCACACATCAACTTTAACACACTTTTCACATTTTAAAATTATCTTTAATCTATCACACATTATTTTACTATAATTTATCACATTTTAAGATTACCTTTAATCTATCACACATAAATTTTGACACAACTTTCACATTCAAGATTACTTTTTTTTACTATCCATAATAATTATTATATTTGTTCATCTTCTATATTATTTACTTAATGTATTAATATTACATATATTTATGTATACGATGTTATTTACCTAACATATTAATAAGTTTGTCTAACTTTTTCAATCACACGACTTTTAAATACGTAACTTTTCCTTGTTACCCTTGTTATTGTGTCAATTATTAGTTCAATACTGTGTAATAGTGTAATTATAACAATGTGAGTTATTGTTAATTATTTTATTGTCTGATATTTTAATAGTTAAATATAAAAGTTCTGCCAATAACTTTTACTAACAGTTATTTTATCATTTTTTATATTAAAAAATTATTTTATTGTAGGGTCCACCAATGATTGATTGTTACGACACCGTCATACGATACCAAATATTCTTTGGCGTTTTCGTCGATATTATTTTTGTTTCTTGTAATTTGCCCATATCACCCTTAATTTTAACTTTTTATCAATTTAACACATTATCGTTTTAGAAACACATATAAAAAAAATTAAATTTTATTAATTAAAATTCAGGGTCTTACAAGTGAGCCTAGTTGTGACGCCCCCAAAACAGGTATACATCACCCATCTTGAGTCGCCAAATACATGGTACAGAAATCAAATACAAACTTCTTTTATACAATACGACAACAGAGTAGCTTAGAGTTTTACACTAATATTATCTCATGAGGCGATTTCAAACTCAAATGAAGTCCTCATTACATTTATTATTACACTAAGTAGTGAGGAATTTGATTAAAACAACCATCTCGGACCATCACTCCGCTCCCCGACTAGTCCCAACTATATTCTCATTTCCTAAAGAGAACAATGAAAGAAAATAGTGAGCTCAACTAGCCCGATAAGAAATATTATGACTAAGATAATGCGAAATAAATTATCCTTATCCTTCAACAAAGATAACAATTGATAGAATACAATAGACAACAAGTTTTAGATCAATAACTGCAGCGGAATAAGCAATCCATTAGAAGAGTCAAGTAGAGCATGATATCTACTATCTTCTATGATTTAAAAAATTTTTCATCAACTTTATCGCTGAAACTCAGCTTAATAAATAAACCACATCATCGAATCATCCTTGCACTACGGGCCAAGAATATTTATTTCGTTATTATTCTTATTTTAGTTGTTATTTGATTTTATAGTAATTTGCAATCATAATCATAATTATTGGTTTAAGCATATAAAAATAGTGATAGAGTTGATGCATAATAATTTGATTTAGCAACTTTCTCCGTGGATCAACACTCGACTTACTCTGTATTGCTTGTTGACACATGTATACTTGCATGAGTTAGAGCTCTTTTGTTAGAACTTAAAAAGAGGCAACAGTAATCATCAATGGTCATGATTATACCGAATAATCCCTGGTCATAATCATACCAACAACTCCCCATCAATGCACTACGGGCCAATGAGGACTTTTAGCACATCATTTGTAACATTACGGGTCATGATTATACCGAATGATCCCTGGTCACAATCATACCAATCAGTGGCGGAGCCAGAGGATTTCAACAGGGGGGTCCGGATTATGCATGTAATTTTTTTTTCGACGGCCTCTTAGTTCTTGAACCAATCAAATTGGAAAGCCCTCATTCTATCCCCTATTTTTATTTTCGGATAAACATTAGAAATTGGTTGACAAGGGCCCATTTGCACATATTTTCTTCTAACTTTATCTCTAATTCGAGGCTCGTACTCGTTGATGCATTCTTTGTGATCCGGATCACCAATAATATCATTAACATCCTCACATAACTGGCTCATTCGGTTTGTGGTTGCGATTGCGATTGTGATTGTGATTGTGGTTGTGGTTGTGAGTCTTGTGACGTAGTTGTTGTGAACGACCTCTTAGTTCGTTCAAAATATTTCTCCATATTCCTAAATCACAAGTAATTCAACATTCAACAAAATCATAATTATAAATCATAAGCAATTCAACATTTCAATTAGTTCCTCAAATTCAATTGAAACAAAAAAATCAATTACAAATTGAAACACAAAATTAGCAATTGAAACCCTAAATTCAAATAAGTGAAACCCACTTAGAAGTTAGAATGAATGCAACCAAATTTGGTAACAAAACCCACTTAGAATTAACAAAATATATCAATTTTGATTTATAAATCAAAGAAAAGCCCTATTTTTAAGTCGAAATTAAGGAACAAAATCAAACAAAAAATGTTGGAACTTAACCTTAGAAGTTGGAGTGATGGAGTTGATTGGCGCCCCAGCGGCACCATGGAAGGACAAAGAAGGCGCGCCAAAAGCGTGATGGCACTTCAGTGTCCACTCTCCAAGAAGAAACACCGCATGACGAACAATTCCTCCGTGCTCAAGTGGCTCTGTTTACATTTACATTTTTAGTGTGGACTTGTGGTGGCAGTTTTGTTATTTGGTAATATCACATATGTAATATGTTAACTTTTGTGGCTTAATGGGCCATCATGACTTTTAGAAAAAAATACATACGAACATGACTACATGAGAAATATTTTTCTTTGTGTGGTCTAGTTCTGAAACAAGTCAAACAACCCAATCCTAAGTTATAAAAAAAAATTACTTTTTTTTCCTTCCCCTTCCTTCTTCTTCTCGGTAGCACCTCGGACCTCCTGACTTCCCGAATTTCAAGCTGGACCCTCCCTAGTACATAAAAAAATTTCTCGCAATAGGGGGGCCGTGGACCCCGGACCCCCCTCTCCGATACCAATCAACAGTTCATCTATGCACGTAAGCCAAAGATGACTTTCATCACAATATAAGTATGAGGATGATGACAATGATATAAGCATTAATCAAAGCGAAATAAGGATAAATATTAAAGACTTTAAATTTATCCAGAGTTTAAAAATATCCAAATTGTCAACATGATAATGCTTTGTGGAGTAAAATTTAAGAATAATATTCATGTATCAAAAATAATTTGAACGTAAAAAGAAATATATTTTTCGGGTGAATAGTACCCCGTGATTAGTACCATGTGAATAGTACTTCAGGAATAGTACCCCGTGAATAGTAATTTATGAATAGTACTTCGTGAATAGTACTTTATAAATAGTACGTTGTGAATAGTACCCATATTCGTAAATAGTATCGTATACGTGAATAGTACCCATGAAAGAAAAATACAAAAGAAAACGATATTCCATGACGAGTACAAAAAAAAGAATATCTCATACGAGTATAATAGAATATCTGAAACCTATGCAAATAGATTTTCATTCGATGCGGTGTCAACGTAGATGATCATTTCCATAATTTAATAAAGAATGAATACGAAGGGTCATTCACCATGCATGCAGTAGTCGCGTAGAATGATTATTCTAACGAATAATAAAGAATGGAATAACGAGAAGAATTTCACCACGCATGCGGTGATCCGCGTGAGCGGAGTTATTCCAATGAATAATCTGAGAATGGAGTAACAACCCTCACGAGTATTGAAAGAAATTAACTCTCTTGAGAATCTGAAAGAAATAATACCCCTACATTGTTGAATCGAAAATAATATTCCTACGAATATTGAGCGAAGATGATATTCCTTACGAATATTGAACGAAAATAATATTCATACGAATACGAAAAATAATATTTCTTCAGAATATGAAATAAAAATACTCCTTACCTCAGAAGAAGACTAGATACTGGAATAGTGAAGTAGCAGACTTCTCTTCTTCTTTCTCTCTGTAACTTCTCTCTCTATAGCTTCTCTCTCTATAATTGCGATAAGGATTTCTCCCTATTGGCGCGCAATTAGGTGACCAAACCTATCCTCGATAGAACTTTCTAGACATCGTCAATATTACAAATAATAATATTGTGAGATCCCAAATTTTATGAAATAAAAGTATTCAATTTTTCTATTTAGTAAATGGTTAAATTGATAAAAGGTTAAAGTTAAGGGTGATATGTGAAAATTTTTCAAAGTAAGCAAGTTGTCATAAAATAATCGGTTGTAAAAATGCGATGTACACGTGGTTGCATAGTAACACGGTATTGATTATTAATGCTTAAGTGAGAAGTCACTCGGTTATACTCAATTATTGCTACTGAATAATGCGGCATCATATCTCTCATATTATTGATCTGATTATTGTCACAATATCATCTGCGTAATATGATATATTATTAAATCAATAATTGAGACAATACAAAGTTATTTATATTATTATTTGCAATATTGACAATGTCTAGAAGTTACATCGAGGAGAGGTTTGTCACACTAATTACGCATGATAAGGAGAAATTCTTATTGAAAGCCCTCTTTCTTGGAAACGACTTGGTTGTTAAATATTATGAATTGTAATATTAATGATGAATAAGTTCGTGTTGATTAAAGATGAAATTGATAGTTTCATTGTGTTGAAATTATTAGTGTTAGTGAAAATTGACATTTATTTCGATAATAATTAATGTCTGGAGGTTATATTGACCAATCGGGTAATTAACCGGATAAATGAGTAATTAATTGCTATTAATTCATATGATTATAACTATTTGATCATATGTGTGTACTATTAAATCACATTAATTTACTATTAGGGGAATTGGTGCAAGTTTGATAATACTTGCATGACTAAGTTAAAAATGGAGGTATAGATGAAGGTACTATACTATAATTAATATTTTTTCACATGTTTAGAACTATTGAGTCACATGATTTACTATTTATTCACATGATTTACTATTAGGGGAGGTGGTTCAAGTTTGATAATAATTGCATGACTAAATTAAAAATGAAGGAAAAGATGAGGGTATTATACTGTAATATTTTGAGCCCCAAAATGTGCAATTATGAAAACTATATTTTTTTATAAATAGAAACTCATTTCTTCATTATTTTTCACCAATTCACTAAGTCTCACAAGAGCAATTATTATAGAGAAATTATAGAGAGAGAAGCTACAGAGAGAAAGAAGAAGCGAAGTCTGCTACTTCACTATTCCAGTATCCAGTCTTCTTCTAAGGTAAGGGATATTATTATTATAGTAAGGGGTATTATTTTTTCGTATTCATAAAGAGAGTTATTTTCTTTCAATACTCGTAAGGGTTGTTATTCCATTCTTTATTATTATGTTGGAATAACTTTATACATGCTGAGTACCGCGCATACATGGTAAAATTCTTCCATTATTCCATTCTTTATTATTACATTGGAATAACCTCATCTGCATCTTGGTCTATTAAATGCACGGTGAATTACATTGTTATTTCATTCTTAATTATTCTCATTGGAATATCACATGCATGCGGATTACGCATGACCTGGTTCCATTCTTTATTATTCTGTTTGAATATCCTGTCTGTGCGGATTACGCATAACCTGGTTCCATTCTTTATTATGTTGAATAAATTATACAGGAACGTGTTATTGTATAGAATAAAATAAAATTAATAATCATACTATTAAGTACTTACATGAATTGAGAGAAGTCATCTCCTATGTATCACGCTTCCGCTGTGCTTAAGGGTGAAGGTCTTTAATTGTCTCTCTCAATCTTAGGATGGATGTTTAGGTGTGTATAAAATTCTTGAGACGACAATTGGGACCAAACCCTAACTGTTTTATTTATACAATAGTTAAGAGTCAAAATCGTCCATCAAGATTATGAAATCTTAGGGCCCATTATGCCAAATATTAATAGAAATATTATTTATAGGCCACATAATTAATTACCAAACCCATAAATAAAGTGATTAAATTAATACAATATATAAGCCCAATAATTACATAAATAGTAGAGGCCACATAAGGAATAAACTATTCCAACATTCTCCCACTTGGCCGAAATACTGTTTATATATAAGACATAACTCTTACAATCATTAATTTGGCCAAGTATTAATTTAATATCTACATCTTGTTCAAATAAAAATACCAATGCGAATTAATATAATCTTTATGTCACTATTAACACAAGATCCCCATTAGTTACACAATTAGTACTTTTATTAGAACATAGATTAACATGTATGAATAGGGTTTACATAAGTGGTTATAAATTAAACTCATTCATATGGTCCAAAAACATTACCGTACCGTTTGCTCATAAGTTCTCAAGTGTGCACAATAAAGAGAATAGCAAACCATAAACATAATGTGAAGTTCAAAACAACGAGCTTAAAATTGTTGTCTTACATTAAAATAACTTACTAATTGTGACTACCAGTTAAACCCATGCCTACAACATGCTCTAAAAAGAGCTTGGGTGGTAAGCCTTTCGTAAGTGGATCCGCTAACATATCATGCATACTAATATACTTAATGACAACACTTTGATCTTCAACTCTTTCCCTGACAAATAAGTACTTAGTGTCGAGGTATAGTTCAGCACTGTTCGAAATGGTGCTGTTGGAAAACCTAACAGCAGAATTATTATCACAAGATACTTTCAATGGCCTTGAAATGGAATCTATAACCTTAAGTCCTGAAATAAGAATCCTCAATAATATGGCGTGACAAGTAGCATGATAACAAGCCACATATTCTGCCATCATCGTGAAAGTGGTAGTTAACTCCTGCTTATGAGTTCTCCACGAAATAGGGCCTCCTAAAAGCATAAAGATGTACCCTGATGTAGATTTCTTTTCATCTTTACACTTAGAAAAATCAGAATCAGAATAACCAACAACTTCAAGGTTATCTGTTTTCTAAATGTAAGCATAATATCCTTAGTACTCTATAAGTAGCGTAAAACCTTTTGGCTGCTTTTCAGTGATCCAAACCTGGATTTGACTGGTAACGTCCAAGCATACCAGTTACATACGCTATATCTGGACATGTAAGAACTTGAGCATACATAAGACTCCCAACCACAGAAGTATAGGAAATAAGATTCATTTGATCATGTTCAAGTTGATTCTTAGGACATTGATATGAGCCAAATTTGTCACCCTTAACAACAGGGGTGACAGTAGGGGAACAATTTTGCATGTTGTATTTGTTAAGAACTTTGTCAATATAAGCTCTTTGGGACAATCCTAATATCCCGCAAGACCTATCTCGGTGAATTTCAATACCTATAACATAAGAGGTTTCACCGAGATCCTTTATATCAAAATTTCCATAAAAGAAACGTTTGGTCTTATGCAACATGTCTAAGTTATTACCTGTAAGTAGTATATCATCAACATACAAAACAAGAATAACAAAATTTACTCCCACTGACCCTCAAGTATATACATTGATCCACTATTTTTTTTTTCTTCTTAAAATCAAAATTACTCATCACCTCGTGAAACTTAAGATACCATTGTCGAGAAGCCTATTTTAACCCATATATGGACTTCTTAAGTCTACATACAATATGTTCCTTGCCTTTAACCAAAACTTCTGGTTATGCTATATAGACATTCTCATGCAAGTTACCATTAAGGAATGCAGTTTTAACATCCATCTGATGTAACTCTAAATCATAATGAAATTTGCTAAAGCCATAACTATTCTAAATGTATCTTTCATGGATATTGGAAAGAAAGTTTTATTATAATCCACACTTTCCTTTTTGAGTGAAACCCTTAGCAACAAATCGAGCTTTATTCCTTTCAACGTTCCCTTTAGGATCTAATTTGGTCTTATAGACCCACTTGCAACCAACAGGTTTAAAACCTTTTGGTAATTCCTCAAGATCCCAAACGTTATTAAGCTCCATTGATTTTAACTCATCATTCATGGCTTCAAGCCATTGAGTTGATTGAGCACTCGTAATGGCCTCTTTATAGGACATAGGATTATTAATCTTACTTGAATCATAGTCAATCTCATTAAGATAGGTTATAAAATCATCAAAATTAATAGGCTTTCTAGGTCTTTCGGACCTACGTAAAGGCTTTGCATAATTTCGTGAATATGATTTTCAATAATGCGAGGTTCAACATTAGGTGGTGGCTCACTATCTCGGGGCATCATTCGCCTCAATAGGAGGTTGTTGTGCCTCACCCTCTTGAATTACTGGATTAGAAACATGAAACCTGCTTTTCTTGAAGATCAATTTTTTTCTAGGCTCACCACCCCATTTAAATCACCATTCTCTAAAAACTCTGCATGCCTAGTCTCAACAATTCTAGTGGTATGTGAGGGACAGTAAAATCGAAAACCCTTAGATCAGGATATCCAATAAAATGGCAACTAATGGTTTTGGAATCAAGTTTCTTTATTTGTGGATTAAAATCTTAGCCTCGGTTGGACAGCCCCACACACGTAAGTATTTTAAACTAGGTTTCCTATCGTTAATACATACATATATATATATGTATATATATATATATATATATGTATTAACGTACTGACTGCTGTATATATATATATATATATATATATATATATAATGTACAAGAACGTTAACATATATGGTAATTAGAATTCGTATGCTAAATTGGCAGATTAACGTTACTTTCGGAAATCTCTTTTAATAAAACATACTGAATAATTTTATATTATACCAATAAAGAGGTTATGCGAAAATAAAATTTCTAGCATAACAACGTAATTAATTTATTCTACACAATAGCGTAACCTTTTCTCCGATACCGGATGTTGAATAAATTATACATGAGCGTGTTATTGCATAGAATAAAATAAAATTAAAATCATAATATTAAGTACTTACATGAATTGAGAGAAGTCATCTCCTATGTATCACACTGCTGCTGCTTGGGGTGAAGGTCTTCAATTGTCTCTCTCAATCTTAAGATGGATGTTTAGGTGTGTATAAAATTCTTGAGACGATTAATTGAGACCAAACCACAACTATTTTATTTATACAATAGTTAAGGGTCAAAATCGTCCATTAAGATTATGAAACCCTAGGGCCCATTATGACAAATATTATTAGAAATATTATTTATAGGCCATATAATTAATTACCAAACCCATAAATAAAGTGATTAAATTAATACAATATATAAGCCCAATAATTACATAAATAGTAGAGGCCACATAAGGAATAAACCATTCCAACATATTATTCTATTGGGAATAATCTGTCGGTGCGGTCTATCGCATGCATGGTGAATTCTTCTGTTATTCCATTCTTTATTATTCATTTGGAATAACTTTTATACATGTGGATTACCGCATGAATGGTGAATGATCATTTGTATTCATTCCTTATTAAATTGTGGAAATGACTTTTATCTCACGTGGATTACCGCATGGCGAAGTGAAAATCCATTTACTGATTTAGATATTCTATTATACTCGTATGAGATATCATTTCTTTTGTACTAAATAATGGAATATCATTTTCTTTGGTATTTTTCTTTTATGAGTTACTATTCACGGGTTACTATTCACCCGATTACTATTCACTCTAGTATTATTCACTTCACGGGTATTCGGCACTTTTCGTGTTGAGTACTATTCACGAGTTACTATTCACTTCAAGTTAATATTCACCCGCTATTATTCACTCTAGTATCATTCACTCCTCGGGTATTCGGGACACTTTTCGTGACTTGAGTACTATTCACGGTACTATTCTCAAGTCTTATTCACGGGATACTATTCACCCAAAAATATATTTCTTTTCCATCCAAATTATTTTTGGTACATGAATATTATTCTTGAATTTTACTCTACAAAGCGATGTCATGTTGACAATTTGGGCGTTATTAATTTACGGATAAATTAAATTATAAATCTTTAAAATTTATCCTTGAACTTGTTTTATTGAATTATTATGTCATTATCATCATCCTCATTACTTATATTGTGATTAAAGTCATCTTTGCTTTACGTGCATAGATGGACTTGGTATGATTATGACTGAGGATTATTCGGTATAATCGTGTCCGTAATGTGACGAATGATGTGGTGAAAGTCCTCATTGGCTTTGCACTTCATAGATGGATTTGTTGATTATTGGTTTTACTGATTGTATATCTTTGGCTTACATGCAAAGACGAATTATTGATTATTGGTTTTATAGTTGTATATCTTTGGCTTACGTGCGAAGATGGATAGGTGTATGATACGTGATCATAACCATTTGGTGATAATAACGAATATCCTCGGCCGTAGTGCATGGATAATTCGATGATGTGATTAAGCGTAATCATGACCATTAGTTAACAGTTGAATGTCTTTGGTAGTAGTGTCTTGACAGATTGATTGATTGGTATGATCATGACCATTGGTTTTATAGTTGAATATCTTTGGCGCGTGGTGCGAAGGTAGACAACCGATTAGTATGATCATTGTTATTACATTTGAATATCTCTAGCCTTTGGGGTAAGGATATTGAGTAAACGTTCTATTAAGCCTTCGTGGCAAGGAGAAACTGTTGATTTACATGATTATAAAAATGAATTATGGATTTAACTATAATCTTTGGTGGTTCAGGTGAAGACAGGTGATGATAGTTCTTTTTGTCTTGGGTATTACAAAGAACTGTTGATGAGTATTACAGGTTTAAAATATTAACGATGAACTTTTAATCTAGAGGAGATAGTAGACATTATGTTCTACTTGACTCTTCTAATGGATCTCTTATTCATTGCAGCTTAAACTTGATGTTTATTGTATTTTATCGCTTTAACACTATCAAGGCTAAGGATAATTTATTCTGCATTATCTTAGTCATAATATTTCTTCTTTGGGCTAGTTGAGCTCACCCTTTTCTTTCACCGTTTCTCTTGAAAAATGAGAATATAATTTGAGACGAGTCGGGGAATGGAGTGATGGTCCGAGATGGTGGCTATAGTAATCCTCACTATTTTTTTAAAATAGTGTGATAATAATTTTAATGAGGACTCCATTGAGTGTGTATATTGTCTAGATGACAATATTCGTGTTTAAACTCTCAGCTATGTTTATAGTTGTATAATTAAGTTTGTAGTTGAGTTTATGTACCATGTATTTGGCGACTCAAGATGGGTGATGTATACCTGTTTTGGGGGCGTCACAAATATGAATAACTTTGTCGTCTCAATTATTAATTTAATAATAATAAATATTGTGCAGATAATACTGTGACAATAATTGAATCAATAATATAAGAGATATTATGCAACAATTACTGTAGCAATAATTGAGTATAACTGAGTGACTTCTTACGTAAGCATTAATAATTATCACTGGTAATACTACTTATCGACCACACATATTATTGTACTTTTACCACCAACGGTAGTTCAATGATTTAACGGTAAAACTTTCGCCGTTATTTTATAAAGAGATAATTCTGTCGTTTTCTAACTACGACAATACTTCCGTTGTGGGGTCCACCAATGATTGTGTCGTCGTTCGGATATTCTCTGTTAAAACGAATATTCTCCGACCAAACGAATATTTTCCAACAGAATGAATATTTTATGACAACTTACTTACTTTACAAAAATTTTCATATAACACCCTTAACTTTAACCTTTTATCAATTTAACCATTTACTAAATAATAATTATAAGAAAATTGAATACTTTTATTTTATAAAATTCGGGGTCTTACACTTAATGATAACAATTAATTTTATAAAATTCTTTTACCATTAAAGTACTATTACAAAATTTTTAATGACAATTCTTGGAGTATTTGTATTTAATTTTCAACATACTACTCCTATTTAAAAGTTAAAACATAATAACAATTTTAAAATCAAATTAATACATTGTTGACCAAGAAAAATAGCAAAATATCTTAAAAGTGGTTAGCGTAAAGTTTATATTTGGGTTTGTTGGTTGATTGATCGATAGAATCTAATCGTTGACAAGACACTATGTGAGTTAGTATTATTGATCGATTCAATTAACTTATTAAAAAATAAACTCATTGATAAACCGGGATTACAAAAATAGCATATGGGTAGGTTCCTTCAAAAAAAAAAAAAAAAAAGAAGAAAAAAAGGTCAGCCCAATAGCATGTGCACATGTAGGATGGTCCCACACTAATCTCATCAGCAAGATAACAATGATTTGATGACTGCATCGCGTGGGTTAGGGCGCGTCAGCATTGCACTTTGCTGTTCACGAGAAAATCACACCTTCGTCAACGGTCAACTATCGAGAAAGCCCTTTTTAATGAGAAGTTACACTCCTGAGTCCCGACTCCACTACCACTAGTATATATGGTTAAGAAAATAAAATCAACTCACTTGTAAAATTACTATTTTACTCCTACTCATTTTAATTACTAAGCTTCTTTTTCTAAAATAAATATATTATTTAAGAACATGCAATTAAAAATAATTATATTATATTATCACAATTCCTATCTCACTCTTTTTTTTAATTGACCTTAAGTGACATAATTAATGTAAGCATGCAGATAAATTAAAATATAATTAAGAGATTATTCTTTACCCATTTTCTAATACTATGAATGTCGGGAATTATAGTTAATTAATCTAAATTTTAGCACCTTGAAATGTCAAAAGTTGTAATTATGGAGAATGAAAGAAGTAAAATTTATTAAATGAATTAATATTTTCATAAATGAAATATTCACCTAAATAAAAGTTGATCCCATCATGGATGATGTAACTATGTCCATATTATAATAATATTATTTTGGTAAGAAAATATTGGATAAAAAATACAAAATAATACGTACGATAATAATTAATTATAATTTGACATATTATTTTATATTTATTTTTTTAACAATTTTTTTATCATACTAACCCAACTATGATGAAAAAACTTAACCCAACTAGAGTTAAAAGTAATGACAACTTCTATGAAGAAATGAAAAGCAAAGCCAATCCAATCCCATCATCATCATTGAGCCAATACCTATTCTGACACCAGTCATGATTGCATAATATACCTTCAAATCTTTTAAATCTCTTCCTTCATCTCTATATCTATATATACACATATTTATGCACATAGTAGTTAAGTCAATTCCTCTCCACTGTACTGCAATAGCTACCCAAAATTAAAGCCTGCAACAGCTCTCTGCTCTGTTCTTCTGCAAAAGAGTAACCCATTTCTCTACTTTGTGTCCCTGCCCCTCTTGTCAATTTTTACTCTCTCAGATTAATTGCCCTTAAAAAAAAAATACCCACAAGTTTTAGAGAGAAAGTAGAGAGGAGAGAGAAAATGGGTGAGAAAGATGATGGGTTTGGCTTAAGTTTGAGCTTGGGCTCGCCATCATTTCCAAATACACAAAAACCCCTTCATTTTCCATTGAATCTCATGCAATCATCCCCTTTGTCCTTATTGAATCTTAATCAAAGGGCCCCTTTTAATCCTGCATTTCAATCTTCTTCAGGTAAATCTCCTCCCCCTTCTCTTTAACCCTCTGTCCCAAAATGAGAGTCCAAATATCTGAGATGGGACTCTTATTTGGGACGTGGGTATTAAGTATAACCTTGATTGGTAGTGAAAATTATTGTAATTTTTTGAAAATTTTCTCTATGTTCCTTTTATCTCCGTCCCAACATGAGTTTCAATGGAACTCTCATTTTGGGACGTGGGTATTAAGTATAATCTGGATTTTTAGTGTTAATTTTTGTGATTTTTTGGAAATATTGTAGAAATGAGTCTCATTTGAAGTTTGAACAAAAATATTTCAATGAGAATCGACGTGGGTATTGAGCATAATCATGATTTCCAAAGAAACTTTTGTAATTTTTTCAAAATATTCTCTTTCCTTTTACCCTCTGTCCCAAAATAAGAGTCTCTTTATTGTTTCAATGGGACTCTTATTTTGAGCATAATCATGATTTTTTTTGTAATTTTATGCAGATCTGAATGTGGACAGGAGACTGAATATGCGAGGAATAGATGTGAATTTGCCGGCGACAATGGCGGATGGGGAGGAGGAAATATTGGTTTCGTCGCCAAATAGCACGGTGTCGAGTGTGAGCGGGAAAAGGAGTGGGAGGGAAGAAAATGAGGTGGAGAGAGACTCGAGTTACGAGGAGGAGGACGGCGGAGACGCGGCGGCGAGGAAGAAGCTACGGCTGTCAAAGGAACAGTCTGCTATGCTTGAAGAGACATTCAAGGGGCACAATACTCTGAATCCGGTGAGTGGCAGTTCTGGTATTTATTGGTAAATTGAGGGTTGTTTAATGGTTTTGTTTGGGATGCAGTGCTGATAGTGTGTGTGGGTTATTTTATGTTTTTGTTTTCAGAAGCAAAAAGTTGGCTTTGGCAAAAGAGCTGAATTTAAGGCCCAGACAAGTGGAAGTGTGGTTTCAGAACAGGAGGGCAAGGTAGGATATTTGCTTATTACATTAAGGGTATTATTGGAATTAGATCATATTGTTATATTTATTTGCATGTAACAAGAATAAATGAATATATATGTTCTTTATCATTTTTCTATATGATTATTTCCTTTTAAAGTATAAGTTGAAATTGTTTTGTTATTTAAATTTAATGGTTAATAGAAATCACCATGAATGTCCAATGTTAATAGGATTATACACTTCCACAAATCTGAGGTAAAATTAGGGGCTGGTATTGCCAGAGCAGTCATAAAGTGTCAACTGTCGCTAAAATAATACTAATTTTTTTTTAAAAATTTAGCTAAAATAATGCTAAAACAAATTTAAAAATATTGCTAAATGCATATTTGTTTTGTTAGTATCATTTTTGCTTTGATAGTAGTATCATTGTAACATGTGCATGTGTAACGAATTTCATTAAAAATTTGTCTTGGTCTGGTGCCTTGGCTATAATTAATCTGTATGTCTTGTCACTCATTTTCATCTTACTCTCTATGCACCAATACAAAAATGCAGTTTAGGTGGCGTTTGATTGCATCTTAATGTATCTTAATAAATTTCACCTCATAATACATTTAACAACATTTCACATTTTTTTGTATTAAGAGGTCCTTTTAAATAGTTTATACTCGTATTTATATCTTAACTATTTAGAAGTTCTCTGAATACAAATATGTGGGCTCTTAAGAAGCATTAAGAGGTGGACGGTTAAGATGCAATCAAACACCAGTTTAGTTTTTATTTTCAATGATTAATGTTTTATCAGAAGATTAATATTTGTTATTTGGATAATATTTATCAAAATTATGTTTGAATGTGTTCTTAAATTTCAATATTATTAAATCAAAAGAGGCGTATTGAGATTTTTTTTTTTCGAGACTAATGGAGAATATGCGACAATGTAGAATCATAAAATGATGAAAGAGGATTGCATTACAAAGTATTGATGGAACTCTTCAACTAATGCAGGACAAAGTTGAAGCAAACAGAGGTAGATTGTGAATATTTGAAAAGATGCTGCGAAAATCTAACTGAGGAGAACAAACGGCTGCAGAAGGAAGTGAGTGAGCTTAGAACACTGAAACTTTCCCCACAGTTTTACATGAACATGAGCCCTCCCACCACTCTTACAATGTGCCCTCAATGTGAACGCGTGGCTGTGTCATCGACGTCTTCAATATCCTCTGCTTCCGCATCTTCTTCACTCCCTACAACCGGTGTTGCCAACACGCGCCACCACAATAATCCAGTGGGTGCTCAATCCCATCAGCCAACGCCCGTCAACCCATCATGGGCTACACTTCTTCCTCAGGAAAAGCCCGAGGATCATCGTCCTCGATCGTAATTATCATCTTTCGACAAGGGCGTGATGGTAAGTAAATCCTACTAGTCTCTTAAGAAGAAAATAGGAAGGTCAAGTGGGAATGGGTTGGGAAATGTAGCATGGTTGATGGTGCCAACTCTTTAATGAAAAATTACAAACTAATGAGTGATTATGTTAGACAAAAGTGAGATATAAGGTAGGAAGGAGAAGGGGACAATGTTGAAATGTTTAGAATTCTAGTGTAGAAATGAACATCATGATGAAAACATCTTTGATATTGTTTAGTACTTTAGTTGTTGATTACTTTTTGCTTGCAGATGATTGATTATATTCTCATTTAATTAATACTTTCTTAAAAAAATCCTTTTTTATTTTGTAATTTATTGAAAATGGGGTTCTTTTCTAGGATTGAAGGAGGAGTATATAGTCATGGCTTCTCAAAATTTAAGAGTATAAAATATGCCCAACTAGGCTTGAAAAGGCAGTTCATTGTAGGTGCATAATTGTATTCTTGTGCCCCATTTGAGCAGTTCGGAAGGTGATTGATTAATTGGCCAAATTTATCGTAAAGTTAACTTTCTGGATCTGGTATAGCCATAGACCCATAATGACAAAGTGATACTAGATATCCTTGCATATGCCATTGGAATCTTTATTATTCCTATTAAATTGTAAGGTCTCTCTACTTTTGTGATGCCTAACCATTAATAAACAAAGAGAAAAGGCCAACTTGCAAAAAGTTAAACGCTAGAAGGAGGGCTTGAACCTCCGACCTTGTGGTTAACAGCCACACGCTCTAACCAACTGAGCTATTCCAGCTATATTCTTTGTATTCAATTTGCATAAAATTTTAGAAAATTAAAAAGTAAACATGAGGATTAATATATATATAAAAGGAGACAACATTCACGATGTGTATATGACCTTTTGTGTAAGTTGGGCCAGATTCAATAGAAATTTTGTGATCCAAGTAATGGAAATTTCATATATGAAGCTGGTTATTTTGATATACTCTCATTTCAAAATATAAAATTACTAGGGTTAACCCGTGCCTCCGGCACTATGATTATGTACTTTATCTTTTTACAACATCACGGTTGAAGCGTCTGAAACTCATATTACAAAATGTATTAAAAGCAACTCAATTAACATCATAGAAATCTTTGGAGCTTCTCATGTTATCATTCTCTTATGATTTTGTCTATGAGTTCATCAACCACGTCCGGTCCACATCCTTTATAATGTCATCTGTTTCAACATATGTAAACATCACCTCATTCCACCAAAGTCCCACATCGATTAACATTTTGATATGTAATTTTGATGTTTTTCTCGAGCATTTTGAAGCGAGATTTTCAGCAGCAGCACTACATATTCAAACTACCAAAGCAACAATCAATCCATACCCAAAATCATCATAACCATGTATAATTAGTTAACTTTACAAAATACGAAACACAAAAAATACGCACATGCAAAAATTAATACTTACTCAAATCATCAACACATCTAACCACCAAAACAGCAAGCTAGTCGTTACTGATTTTAAAAAATTTTGGCAGAGTTTCTTTTAAAAATAGATATCCAAACAAATCTAAACTTGTCTATAAAACTTACAATCATCCATACATATCCACACCACCAAAAAAACCATCATTTCATACCCAAAATCATCATACCATGCAAAAATTAATACATATTCAATCATCAACACATCCAACCATCAAAACATCAAGTTAATAGCTACTAATTTCAAGAAATTTCGGCAGAATTTCCATTAAAAATAGATATCCAGAAAAATCTAAACCAGTTTAAAAAACTTACAATTATCCATACATATTCAAACCACCAAAAAAAACATCATTCCATACTCAATATCATCATAACCATGTATAATTATCTAACTTTACAAAAGACGGAAAACAAAAATACATATATGCAGAAAATAGAGAAACATGTTGAGCATAACCCTTTACTTTACAACTTACACCAAATATATTCTTTACATCTTACACCAAGTATCCTTGATATATACGAAAATATTTGGAATTCCAAAATTATCGAAATATCTGAGTAAAAATAAAATAATTATAAATCAAAACATAAGACCCTTACTTTACCTAAATTATCTAAAAAATAAATGAGCACACATATTTGTATGTAATGGGGGGAATGATTTAGATTGATATAAGCAAAATTTAGAGAGATTGTAATAAATAATCAATTTATTTAGAAAAAGATATGAACTTAAGATCAAATAAAATTTTCTTAGTACCATTTCAACAAACGGTTCATTTGCTTAATGATTTAAATCATAAATCATATTGGTGGCGATATAATGGTGTGTGAGTTTGATTTGTGAGTGTTTGATTGAGTTCTGATTATGTGTGTATTTGTGCATATATTATGTGTGTTGTGTGTGTGAGAGACAATTTAGTTCATACTCATTGCGAATTACCCCCTCCTATATTATTATGACGAAATCTTCGAACCTGTAGACAAAAAATAATAAATAGTAAATAAGCAGGTAAAAAGATTAAATAAAAGGTAAGAAAATGATGATTAAAAAAACTTATCATACGGTATTTTTTCTAAGTCGTCATCCATCTGTCACGATATTAATGAAAATAAATTAAAACAAATAAGTTATTAAAAAAAGCAATAAGATATCTTTAGAGAGAGTTAATCAGATGATAAACTTACACTACCAAATATAACAACATCATCCATTGGTTGATGATTGTGCGATTAAACGATTGTAGCTACACAATAAATTTCATAAGCCATATATAATTAACATCAATTACAATGAAATTTCATACAATTAACATGCATTTAATCAAACATAATACATACACATCCAATTCCCAAAACCAAAATTAAGGAAAAAGACAACCGAAATTAGCCTACAAATTTTACAAAATGAACACTCAATAATATCCAGCTCAACATCCATTCCATCCTAACATTCATAATTAAAAAATATATTTCATCATAACTATAAACCTATTTCATAATAAAAATAAAAACAACCAAATTAAAAGACACCCAAATGTGTGTTTTTATGTGTGTGCGTGCTATTGGTGTGGGAGAGAGAGAGATAGAGCGAGAACACAAATTTATTACAAATCTAAACACCCAGATTTATGTGTTTTAAAATAAATTTTAAAACACACAAATTAAACTACAAAAACATTCAAAAGCTGAAGGCGTAAATGGAAGCTTTAAATATTCTAACTTTAGTTAAAGATTTCAAGCTATGATGAAGTAGATAAGAATATAGAGGCCTTTTGGAAAGCATCGGAATGAAACAATAAAAAAGTATCGATTTCAAACCTTCATACCACCACCATAATAAGTTAAGTAAAAGCGACGATCGTTGACAAAGACTTCTAATACATAAGAAATTATTTCATTCAATGATATTTATTTTAGCTCACATTTCAAATTAAAGTATGCATCCAAAGAAGTAATAATTAACTTAAAGTTAATTCCCATTTTTAAAACAAACTCCCAACAAACAATTAGAATTTAAAAGAAAAAAACCCCAATCTAGCTGGGATGGGACCAAATCATGAGTTTGGACATAAAGTTCATGTGGTGTAGGTTTCTTTCAAAAACTCATTACAACTAAGCAAATGCTATATAATTAGCTAAAGAAGCATAAAATATGTTTTATTTCTATCATTTGTCCCACAATTTCAACAACCAATTAGGTAACAAAGCAAATCTTTGGTGGAACAAAAATATTTTTAAAACAAAAATATTTTAAAACTATACCAACACAAAAATCGATCTTTCGTCTCAAATGTGAGAATTGAACAAAACCCACAATTCCAACCCCTCCCCCAAAAAAAGTAAATAAGAGCTATTTCGACATACAAATCCACACATATAATTTGAATAATATCATAAAAATGAACTCTGAAGCGAGAGTAATTAAAAATACACCAAAGCTTATTTGTGAAACTTCACATGAGACCCTTATTTGTTGGACTTGGCCACTTTTCATATCATTCGTCATTATCTAGACGAACCTCAATAAATACACCAAAGCTTTATGAAACAACACGTGTACATCAAGACACTTCCTTTACATTTTCTCCTTGAATATAATGGGAATAAGCGATGTTTTGTCCCCCGAAATAGTTATTACGTACCTATTTTTCAATATCCCGGATCTTTGTGACCTTCATCTTTTGATTTATATGATAATACTTAATTTATTTTACTTTGGAAATGAAAATCTTGTGATAGAATCTGGAAAAGGGTGCCTCTTTTTATTATTTTCTTTTTAGTTGGTAAGCATGCGATTACTCTTATTAAACAAACTAAACATTTAATTAAGAAAAGTGAAGATAACTTCTATTAAAGCAAATGATATCATAATTGTTTCACATCTTACTTATATAAACTTTAGCAAAATTTATTCTACTTTTTTTTTTTTTTTTGGTAAAGAGGGCTTACTAATTTTAATGAAAGTGAAGTATCTTCATGGGTTTATTTAATTAAAAATGATGAATAATTAATTTCATTTAAGTTTGAAATTGATTGGATCTATTTCAAAATTTACTCTTTTGTGTTGGCGGAAGGACACGAAATTATACGAAGAATCAAAATTCAAAATCTTTGGAATGGTGGCATATACCACCGGGGAGGTGATTGTAATATGCATATATTGAAGCGTATACATATGAGTAGTTAGTGACCTTTGGTTGTTTTTGGGATTCGATTAAAGGATATTTTTTATTATAAAAAGTTGTAGAATGAAATAATTTTCATATATTCCATACGGAATTTGTGAGATTATAACTGAATTCAAGTAGTGTGTTTTGGTTGTTGGGTCTAATTAGGTTGATAAATCTATGTGTCAGTTCCTTTTTCTTTTTGACTTATAAAAACACATTCAACCTCATAAACGGGGATTGTTTATTGATTTGAGTTGCTAAAAAAGGGAGGACAATTGTGATCTTTTGAAGGGAATTCAAGCAGTGTGATTTTTTGCTATAACAATTCACATATAGGCACAATTTTGGTTATACCTTCAAACAGTCCCAAGTTATGTCTCAAGGAACCTCTAGGCATTCAAATACACTTCAAAACATCATTAAAACTTATCACCATGACCTTAATAAGCTTGCACAGTCAGTTTGATTTTTGGCACCAAAACAGTCCACCTCTAAACTTTCTTTGTCTTAAACGGTTATTTAATATGTAGGAGTATTAGATATTAAAACCACATACTCAGTTTCGTCTCTCTCCTCTCCTATCGGTCTAAATACATTAAGTACACAACGTGAGAAATGCTTTCAACAATGTCATTGGGTATTATAATTTGAGGCGCCATTGGTTTTAAAAATTATAATTCTTGGGAAAGGGCATTTTATTTTATTTTTATATATAGTAGTCTTTGATTATCTAAATGAATTTATTTTCCTATTTGTTTTCCCAAGGAAAGTTATATTCTTCTTGAGTTCGATTAGGTATTTTCGTTAAGTCGATTTACTTCTGTTTTTTTGGATGGGAAGGAAAAGTTAGGTTCTGTTTTCTTTCCAAACAAACCCATTATGTTATTGAGTTTTATTTTAATACTAATTATAAAACACTTATGAAAAAATATAGGGACAAAGACGGTTTTTGTTTTGGACAATAGTACCACTTATTATTTAAATAGGGTGGAAAACCACAACTTGAATTGTTAAGGGTATAATTGTCCAAATAAAAAACAATTACCTATCTCTCGGTTTTTGTCCATTTATTATCACCTCACTTATTATGTTTATAATTAACTATTTTGGTTAGTTCTGTTTTTTCCCCAACCGCAAGTCTGGCTATTGAAATTGTTTGATTAAGTTTGTCTTATAACTTTTGTTTTTAAATAATTTCCTTGTCATCTATGATTTGTTATGCCGCTTAATTCTCTTATTGATATTATTGTGATTGTGATGGTGGTTGTTATGCAAGTCCTAATCAATTTCAATTATCTACCCTCACAAATTTACTAATATGAATATCCCATATCATTTCATGAGTCGATTGTTCTTGATTTTCCTGCAACTATTTTTATAGTTATAGTTATGTCATTCTCACTACCCTCGATGCAAAAAGTTACACATGATGTGTTTAAGATATATATAAAATTATGTGGTAAATAACATTGGTATGATTATATTTGAATTTCATTTCTACCATCTTCGCCTTTAGATCCTCTTTTAGCTGTTCAAAACTTTCTGATGGTTCCATACCATTAGATCTCTATTTTAGCTATTAAAAACTTTCTTAGCTATTAGTGTGTTTTTGGTTGTTGGGTCTAATTGAGTTGATAAATCTCTGTGTCAAGTTCCTTTTTCTTTTTGACTTATAAAAACACATTCAACCTCATAAAAAGGGGATTGTTTATTGATTTGAGTTGCTAAAAAAGGGAGGACAATTATGATCAACATTTGATCCAAAACAGATCCAAAATTCAGTTTTATTTACCCAATCTTATTTAAACTACTTCAATATACATATATCAAGCTTTCCTTGATAATAGCCTAGCCTAGTTCTCTCTTTTTAAACCAAACAGTTCTAAGAGACATGAAATGGGCATTAGTTTTATGGACAGAATTCTTATAGATTTATACATTGCTTCAAGCCATTTTTCCCTCCCTTATTACTCCGCACGACAACTATTCTCCTTTGACTAAATCCCATTACCAAAACAACCAATAATTTAATTACAAATAACCATTATAATGCGAGAACACTTAGTTTCTAATTTGAATGAAATAACACAATACTAACCTTGTAAAGATTGAGTATTCTTTGAAGCGTTAACAATTAATCGACTTATAAACCCCCTTCACTGCTGCTGTTACAACTATATTTCCAATTCATCCCATTACTTTTCTTTTTTTTCCGAAATTGAAGAAGTTTCCGCAAGCCTTTATGCCTTATGGTACTTAACAGTTAAAGGGAACACTGGTTCAGTTATGAAAAAAAATGAAACGAACACAGGAAGAGGAACTGAGAATCATCTTCTTATTTTTTTTTTCCAAATATCAGAGTAATGACTTAGTTAACACTTAGTTTTCTTATTAATTTCCATTTTTGGAACCTTCAGTTTTCCTAAACTTGAATAACAGGGAGGTGGGAGACTTGGATTACCTCCGTAACTCTGCTTCTCTCCTGAAGTCCCTCCTCTTGGTTTTCATTCTTAGTCTTTGAATCCCATGGGGAGTTTCTCTTATAAGTCTTTCTTTACTCATTTTTTAGGGAGTTGTTCTTTGAATAAGTTTCTGTAGCTTCTTACATATGGAAAGGTGGGGTATTAAAGTATATTAACACAAAATTACTCATCATGTAGGCTATTTGTCCTTATGGCCTCTCTTCCCTTCCGTCAATTCCTTTAAGGAATGATATAAAAAGAGAGGGAAAAATATTCAATAAAAAAAAATAAGTAAACTTAGTAAATAAAGAACCCAGATCCCAAAAGTTATTATTATTATCTATATCTATATCTACTACTACTATTTTACTATAGTTAATTCTGAGCACTAACACTAAGATCTGAATTTTCAGTGTTTTCCTAATAATCAATAGTGTAAATCAAATTTTTACCTTTCATTATTAAGTCCATAGTCTATAGAAGAACCCAAGATTACCTGATATTTATTCATCATGCCACTGTTTGCATTCCCATACTAACCAGTAACCATCAAACTTTTTGTTTCTTGCGAAAACCAGTTTTAGTTTGTAATGTTGACCAAATGAGGCCCATCATATGGTGGATCCAATTCCTAATATGGAATTACCCATGACTGCATGTTTTGTCATTTTTCCATACTTAACAATAAGTGATATGACATTTATTTGATTTTTTAAGGGATTTTTCTCCTTTACTTCTTTGTCGATTAATCCCCAATATATAACAGAAAATTACATCCATCGGCATTAATGGCTTAAATATATGGGGAATATGGACAATTACAATGATGTTCAAGCGGATAGTTCAGCCTATATAGCAATGCTATTGTATTTCTTCTAGATTGTTCGCTCTCTGTAGAGATAAAGTCATTTATTTATTTTTTCAATACGAGGAGAGATAAATGATAAGTTTGACAACAAAAAAACTTGTGAACTTGGTAAATTATTGACGTGTCTGCTTATTTAAGCTTATAATTAGATAACTGCATAGTGAAGTAGAAATATCTTCACAATCAAGAATTTGTTCCTAACGTAGCAGTAAGTTTCTCCACAAATGTCACTTAATCCACAATAAAATAGTTTTGAAGCAATCAACCACATCAGAGGTATGCAAATATTTTTGAAGCAAAATCAATACAAATTAATGTTGAAATCAAAATGGCAGTTAAAATGGCACTTGAATCAAGAGGACTCTACATAGAAGGTATAGATAATAGGCCTTAAGTTTGGTAATAATCAAAATCTATATATATGCAATCTATCTATCCCACATTATGCACAATTTGAGGACAAAATCAGAGAAATCACAACTTTGTCTAGGGTTTGGTACCTGGCAGCAATCGCAGGAGTAGCAGGAGATGGCCACGGAAGAAGCGAGAAGTTGGCGGACACAGAGGGAGGAAGAAAAGCACCAGTGCTGCAATAAGAGATCAAATGTTCTATAAGCACCGTCGAAAATTTGAGATTCCTTGTTTACTATATGTAGGATCCACTATGGGTAAAAATGAAATATATTTGATACTCTCCTCAAAAGGGATTATTTCTTAATAACATCAAAAGTAATTTCTTAATGACATCAAAAGTAATTTGAGTATTTTATTTTGGGTGCAACATATTCATGAGTGATATCACAACTTTTGAATAGTGACCTTATAAAAGATTAGGTGGATTTACATAATTTTACTCCATAAATTAAGCTTTTTTTCACATGTCTAATGAGCTATATACTCTTTCTCAATTATTATGGTAAAATCTTATTTCCTTATCCGAAAGAATTTGTAAAAATAATATTTTAATGACATAAAACTTTTGAGGAAAAGAAAATCCAAGGATCCCGAATGATTGTGATTGATTTGGATTTTTAAGATTAGGCCTATTTAAGGCCTTTCTTATGACTTTCACATTTAATAAAGTCTCTATATAGGTTTAATTTGATTCTATAATAAAATCTTGGTTAAATTTTTATAATTGTCTCACATTACAAAGACTCCTTTCATGTTTTCCAATAATTTGATTGGGTCATTGGGTTTTTATGGGTTAATAAGTGAACAAAAAAACAATACTATGATTTCAATGAAGATATTCATTATTATATCTGATGAGGCGTGGAAGCATGATAGTACATCAACTTAAACAATTTAAAGCAAAAAGGACTTGGTATTGAATTTAGCATCAATTTCATACGCAGTAATTTAAAACGGGATAAAGTACTAATTTTTCTACAAAATTTGGCATCAATATCATCCTCGGGGATAATTCCAGTGACATCATATTCCAGTGACATCAATGTATACTTTTTAATTTAATTAACACAATAACAAATAGTGAATATCTATTTTATTACCAAGAAACATGTTACATCAAAAAAAGGAAGAGAGAGCACAAAGACACAAAATTATAGTCTAGCATGACACAAACACAAAAACTAAATCTTTATTTTTAAAAAGATAAGTACAAAGGAATTGATGATCAATTCAATGGCGAAATCCAGCGAAACCAACAAAATGAATATGGAAAGCAATCTACCGACAATATAAATGCATGCAGTTAGATAAAGAATCAAACTAAGTATTAGTTATGCAGAAAATAGATAAAACAACAAAAGTCTTCCAAAAGCTGATGTTACGCCACAAAAGCATAACGACAGTCGAAAAATCTAATTCAAATGACAATAAGAGACACTTGCAGCGAAAAATTGAATATGAACATTGAATCAACATGTACAAAAGTTCAAATCACAGATGAAAACAGTATTATTAAACCAATAATATTGAAGCAAAATCAATACAAATTAATGTTGAAGCAAAATGGCAGTTAAAATGTCACTTGAATCAAGAGGACTCTACACAGAAGGTATAGATAATAGGCCTTAAGTTTGGTAATAAATGAATCAAAATTATGCACAATTCAAAATGAGATATCACAGCTTTGTCTAGACTTGGCAGCAATAAATCACCAGACCTAAAATGAAGAAATCGAATGAGGGAGAACTAAAATGAGAGGGGAATTGGAGAACTAAAACAAAGAGGTCAAAAGGAAAACGAAAGAGGGAAAGGAAAGAGGGAAAAAATACATGTAACTCATCATAATTCGATTAAAAAAGTTAGGAATTTCCTTGATTCCTTTTAAATAAAAGCAATGCAAAGAAAACAAAAAAAATCGTCACTTGGTGAAATTATGACTACGATTACCATCAAAGTTCCATTTCAACACCTTGATAAAATTTATTAAAAAAGATTTTTAAGTCGAAAAAATAAAAATATCTCGATTCATTCCTATCATCCCAAACTCAAATAGACCATCATTCACCACACTAAAAAAAGGGAAAGTAACCGAAATAAGTCACTGAGAAAACCCGGTAGAAATAGCATAATCATGAGAGCATCAAGTTGAGTTAACTTGTTATACTTAGATAAATTTAAAAAACACACTAATAGTACATATCTTTTCCAAAATCTATGTTGTTGCTCTTTAATGAGTATTATAGAGCAAATTCGATAGAATGTCGACAAATATATAGACAAACTTTTATCATCTACAACAAACACGGGCAACTAAAAAAATACCAAAAAATGTAAACTTGTAAATACACAAAATAAAGGCTACGGAAAAAAGTTGGTATAATTTTAAGCTAAAATGCACAATGATTTTGTCCTTGTTACTCAGTAACACAAACCCAAAATATGAAACATGTGAACCAAGACAAAAAAACCAGCGTCACCTTGCTCAAAACCCTCACCCGTCATGTTATGCCGTTTCACTGAAAGATTCCATTGCTATTAAGAAAAAGGCATTATTCAAACAAACCAGAGCAGAAAGAAGTACTTTTCAAGCTATGGAATATCAGGGAGTACAAAAAAATAACATCTTTTTTCTATCAACTGACATTTTTTTTTCTCGTTTTTCTTAAATAATGATGAAAAAAATGAGAGCTTGACTAAGAACTTAAAATCATTTTGAGGTGCATTTTCCACATAAGTTCAAAAAAAACTTTTACATTGGAAAAAACACTTCAAAAACGGACTTGACCAACATTTAAACACTTTTTCTTCCAAAACCATTTTTAATTTATAGAAGTCTGAAAAGTTCAAATAGCATAAACATCTAAAAATTTAGGAATAAAATTTAGGAATAAATCTCAAGCTCCTTAAATAAAAACTGAAAAGAACCAATAAATGATAAAAACACAAACAAATATACTAATCTTTTATTTAGAAACAAAAGCTCAACACATGAACTTGAAACCACTTAGCATACTCTCAAGAACTCCTACCCATGTTGTGATGACAAAAGTAAAAAATAAGTCCCCATCAATTTATTTCAAGTGGGCTTAGAAGGATTTAACTATCTGAGAAAAGCAGACTTGTTAATAAGCGAGAAAAAAAGTAAATCTTATAAACTAAAACTCATGGCAAAATGCCCAAAGTTTATGCCAAAATAAAAGCTTTTCGATAAAATCGTTCTCGGGGAGAATAATGTACATACTTGAGTATTTAGACATGACATAGAAACGATAACATAAGTTCGAAGATTAATGTACAAAATTAAATACCTCAAATTATCAATCCATGTTAAATGGTAACAATTAAAATTTGGTGGATGTTGCCGTAAAAACGCGATTGTCGTCTAGAGTGAAACAAGTTTAAAAGGCTTAAATTGCTAGAGATGATGGAATGGTACACGAGGAATGGTTTTGTAAAAATATTTCAATTGATTGTGAATGATCGCACCACCATCAACTATAACATTCACAATTTCCTCTGCTTGATTCAAATTTAAAAGCACAATTATGCTAACATATATAAAGAGCAATTATCTTAACATATATAAAAAGCAATTATGCTAACATAGTGGTTAAAAGCTGAAAACCCTAGAAAGGAAAATAATTGAGATCTTATCTGAGGAAAGATCTGGATTCTTGTGAGCTCAAATTTAAACATGAGTGGCGTGCTTAAGCCGCATGACTCGATCGGCCGTTCAAAAGAAGTTGGAGTTCGATTATATTAACTGCTTGCGACCACCTCGCCTGATAGCGGCCGTTAAGAGTCATGGGAGAAAAAAAGCGGACAGATGCAATCATCGGGTCTCCGTCGAACTCTTCGTGCGATGGTTTCCTTTTTGTCCTTTCTCTCCTGTTTATTAACCTTGTCGTGGCGCTTCTGAAAATCCATTCAAGCCCTTCCAATTGATTGTTCCAATTTCAGTGGGCAAAAAGAGCTTCCAATTTCAGTGGACAACAGACCTTCTAATTGATTATTCCATATTTCAAAATCAGCCAAGTTGACAATGAGCCAGACCAGGTACGTACGAACCAGACCTAATCTAGGGTTAACGATGGAGAGGAAATGGATTGGAAAGAGTCTAAAGTTATTTACGGCTAGAGTGATTGATTTTGGCATCTCTTTTTCCCTTTTTACAGCGGACTCTCTCTCTTCCACTGTGTATGCTATGGATTTTGAATCTACTATGGTTAGTGAAGATTTCAATCAATGGTTAGATTTATCCTAAAGTTTTAACGGTCTGGATCTAATATTAGGCCTTGAGCGGGAAGTTCAATTTTTTCAAAAACTGTTCTGTTTTGTATAAATAGATTATTAACTTTTTAAAATTTAAATAAGATATTTTTTAAATTTAAAATCTCAATTTTTTTTAATAATTTATTGTTTAATTATTTTTAACAAAAATCTCAAATTTAAATTTGAAAAATGTTTTAAATTGACTTTAAATTATTAAAAAAAATAAATGAACCATCTTTAAAAATACCTGAGTAAATGAAAATCAAAAGTTTTTTTTTTTAGATTTTAAGGTTTGTTTTTTCTTTCTTTTAGGTAAATGAAAATCAAAAGTTTGTACACTAGCTATAGTATTGTAAACGTTCATAGTTCATAGACAACAACAAAGGGCAAAAAACCATTTCCATTTCCATAAAGACAACCGTTGATGACACTTTTTGAATTTTCTCCCTTTGTTCACAACTTTTTCCACCTGTCTTTGTCTTTCTCTCTCCTCTTTCTGGCTCCCATCTTTTTCTTTCTTCTTCACCTAACCTGAGCTGCTCTGTCCATCAATGGAGGATTTGGACCCTTTCAATGAACCCCATTCTCTAGATCAAGAGCAAATGTCTTCAATTCAACCCAAAACAAGTAAGTCCTACACACATTTTCTCTCCAAGTCATTTATTATCTTACTTGTTCTTGTTCTTCTACCTTTTTTTCCTTCACAAGCACCTGAATTCATCAACAAAAGTATATTCACTAAATTTTGGGAACTTTTTCACCTTTTTGTCATTGGCACTGCTGTGTCTTATGGGTTATTTAGTAGAAGAAATGTGAAATTGGATAGTATAACTCGGTCAAGTATTGATAGCTCAAGAACATATTTGTCTGGAATTTCACATGTTTCTTCATTTTTCGAAGATGGGTTTCAAAAGTCATATGGGTTTGATGAGAAGAAAATGATTCAGGCTTGGGATTCTGATGAAAGTTCTGTTTTTGATGAATGTAAAGATTATAGATCTTTCAAATTGCAAAATGGGTTTGAAAACCCAAATGTGTTTAATGAGAAAAATGTGACCCAAGCTCGGAATTCTCAGTATTTTATAGGTGAATCTATGGTTTTTGTTGCTAATGGAAACTATGTGCTTGATAAATGGGGTAAACCCAAATCAGGAAATAGCTATAAATCCTTAAATTTGCCTGTTAGGAGCCTAAGATCAAGAATTGTAGACGCTGCTACTAGCTATGAGACCGAAAATGAAGGTGGGTTTAGCTCAAATTTGAAGGGTTCTGATGGTATTGATAAAAACAACAAAGTGAAGGTCAGAGGTTTGGTTCCTGTGAATTTGGAGGAGAGGTTTAAGGAGACTGCTGTTCCTTCTCCGATCCGTTGGGGTTCAAGATCTGGGAGGACAGAATTGAGAGAAGAAGTGTCGAGAATTGTTGACACTGCTACTAGTTATGAAACCAAAAATGAAATTGGGTTTAGCTCAACTTTGAAGGGTTCTAATGGTATTGACAAAAACAACAAAGTGAAGATCAGAGGTTTGGTTACTCTAAATTTGGAGAAGAAGTTTAAGGAGACTGTTGTTCCTTCTCCGATTTGTTGGGGTTCAAGATCTAGGAGGATGGAATTGAGTGAGGTAGTGGGTCATGTTAAGCCTCCTTCACATTCTAAGCCTCTCTCTGATGGTGAAATTGAATTAGTGTGTCCCAAATCACCCGTCAGGTCCTCGGTAACTACTCCAACCATTGTTTCTCCTGAATTGTCAAACTCAAAAATTGAAGGTTTCAAGCGAAAGGAGAATCTTCAGGGATCTTCTTCACCAGCCTCACAGCCATCATTGGAACCATTAAATGGTAAAACTTCATTCAATAGATCCAATAGGCGACGATTTAGCATTGGCTCATCTACTGAGGTGAACGTCGAGAAAAGTAATGAAAATAACTTGAAGGGATTTGGTAATAGTGAAAAAGAGGACCTGTTGTGCAGAGAAAACAAGGGTGTCGATTCTTTGAACTTGGATGTGAAACCTGCAAGTCTTGTTAAGGGTTTGACGAGGGGGAAATCTGTTAGAACAATTAGATCAAATGACAAATTTGTAGAGCTTAGGAAAAGAGAAGAGGTTTGTTCAAGCCACACAGATGAGAAAAATGGGAAAAAGTGCAATAAAGTTGAATCAGGCTCCCTAAACATTACTAGTAGAAGAGCTGTACTCAAAAATCTGGCAGCTGAAACAAATATAGATGACCTTTCTCCAATACAAACCTCAAGATTAGGGAAGAATCGGAGTGGAGACGAGCAAAATTATTTTGGCAGCACTTTAGTAGAGTCTGAAAATGTGTTGAAAAAGGAGTTTGAAAACCTTCAACTTAGTGCAAGTGAAAAGGAAACTAGACCTGACATTGTTAATGATACTCAATTGGAATCTGATGAGGTTGACAAGAAAGCTGGTGAATTTATAGCCAAGTTCCGCGAGCAGATTAGGCTTCAGAGAGTTGCATCTATGAAAGGATTAAACTGTTGGTAGGCATTTCATCAGGGTAAGATATAACCTTATGCTTCACCAAAGATTACTATAAAGTTTTATGAGAAGATGATATGCTCTATGTTCTTAACATTCTGGTAAAAGTTATTTTGGCATGTATCTTACTTGGCACTAGTGTAGTTACCACATGTAGTTACAATATACGGTTATAGACCATGAAACCAGAAATTCTTTTAAAGAAGTTCTGTTTTATTGTTTTTCGGTGTTGATATATTTTCTGAGTAATGGCGTCAATTTGCATAACATATTCATCAAAAGATTCAAAAGCATGTTTTAGATAGCGGATTAATCTCTACCCTCAAGTTGTTGATCACCATTATGTGTCAGGTTTTGTGTTAAAAGTATTATTTCCCTCTATGTGTTATGTGTTGAGTGATTTTCTTTTCTGTCACTTACAAAACCCAACTTGCTCTTAGAAGCACAAAGCCAGCTAACTGAACTGTCACTGCTCAGTTTTTACGTATTGCTCATGTGAAGAATAAAATATGAACCAGCTGCTCCAAGACATTTTCATACAAAGATTCACCTCTCTGCTCCTTAGACAGATCTTGGTTTGAATCAATATGTTGAATAAAATTTTACTTGAATCTCCTTGATTTTAACCGTAAATGTCCAGTTATTATACTACAAGTTAACAAAATAATCAATTTCTTCAATGTACTCTGTTTGAATAACAATTCTTGCAGAGTCCGCCCTTTTCATGAATTGAGTTTCCCACTCCAAGCCCATAAAAGTTCCTCAAGTGGCAGCTATATCACCCATTGTTTTTCCTAGTCCATACTTGAAGCGGAATATCAAAACATTCCAGCCATATGTACCTCTCATAGCTCTTACTCTCCTCCTCCATGCATTAAACTTTTTCAAAATACTTGCCTAGATTGTCTGTTCCTTCTTTCTTTCAATTTGTAGGATCCTCCTTCATTGCGCAAATTATATTGAAATTAATAATAATAACAAAAAAGTTTCTTAATTACATGCAAAACAGATCAATTGACCAATTTATAGTCCTTTGTTCACTATTTGGAAAAAATAACAATTAGAGAATTGATCAGTGAATATCATTTTGATCAACATCTTCCATTTCATCCTAACAAGCAATAGAATTACAGATTAATTTGTCTGACACATTCCAAACATAGTTGAAATTCACATTGTGCACATTCGAGTACTAATTTGACGTCTTGGTCATCCCGAGGACGGATTAATCTACAACGACTACATGGGGATAGATAATCGATATTTTTGTTTTGAACAAATGTTAGGATGTGTGGATGAATATCAAGTACTAGTAGTGTACTCCCTAACTTGACATTATGAGGTGGATGAAGGCAATAGGTATGAAAAGATTGATCGCATTCACCACAATGATAGTGCCAAAATTTTGGGTCTACTTCCTCCTCGCAGATCTCGCAGTAAATAAAGCCTTCATAAAAGAAAGGAGGGTATTTCAAGTGAATGGGGTGAGGATCCCATCTATGTCTGACCCTACTTGGATATTGTGCGCAATGTATATGAATTCTATAACTGTTGCAGGTTTCACACATGAATTCCAGGTTCGAAAAGGTTAACAGGCCACATGCCTTGCACCGATAGGGCATGTATGGTGCATGTTCAACTAGGGGGTGCTTGTGAGAGTCATGTTTGATCTTGGTAGGTAGAAAAGCACAACCAGTATCAACCGTGATATGACAAGTCTCACACCGATAACAGAATCCATTGGTCGACAAGCTACAAGTGGCATATTGGACAAGGTTAAAAAATTTATCAACTCTATGCTTTGAGAGGGAATGTTTCGGGTGGTGTGGGCATTCTCCTACAGGCAACTCTGGTGGCAGCTCGGCACAAACTCTGTGAAGAAAGAAACTGCATCCAATACAACCATAAAATGGATGGGCAGTCGAGACGGGTTTTACACACCCATCGCAAAGAATTTCATCATCATTATTCTTAAAACTTTGATCAAATTCTTCCAGGAGGAGTAATGCATGCTCCCTATGGCTCTCGTGGTAGATCAAGTGATCAGGCGTTGTTGCTATGATCATTTTTTCAGTACCTTCTTCTTCGCCTAGATTAATAATATTGGTCTTGCCAATATGGTCTGTTATTAGATCCAATAACGATTCCTTATTATCCACCGGAAAGTGTATCAAATTAGGTATGTTATGGTCTGCTGAAATCTCTTCTTCACAATATCTGAAACCACAAATTAAATTAATTATATATGCCATGCTAGACTAGTAATACATTAAGACGTCAGTGATAAAAGATGAAAAGAAAGAAATAAAAATAGTAAAACAAACCAAATAATTACTAATTAGCACGCACCTTGAAGAATATTCTTCCTCCGACAATTTACCACATTCCATGTGCACATAATATCTACATTTATCACAATAGTAAACCCAAGAGTTTTCCCACACTTCTTTGTTGCAGAGGCAGCAAAGTGGGGTACTCTTACGATCCATGAGAGGAAGAGAATATTTGAGGGATAGAGGGTGAGGGTGAAAACTAGGTGCGACGGTGCTTGGTGAAAAAGCACAAGTATTGTGGATCCAAAATGCACATGCGTGACATGCATAAGACATGTCCTCAGCTTTCATGCCGCAAGCATCACATAAAAACAGGGCTTCCCTAGGCAATAAGGATAATTTGTGCTTGTGTCCTTCATGACGAATCAATGGATCTTTACATGTCAAGCACGTGTTAAAGTCACAAGAAAAACAAGTGTACGTGAACCAATTGTAATTGCGTCTACAACTATAACAAGTGTTCATAAAACTTACGTCGAGGGTAAGAGGATGTTGATCGTGTAGAGGGTGTTGAATTTCATCAGGTAATTCTGCACAGGTTTTGTGCAGGCAGTAACCACAACCAACTCTAGTGCATATATATACTGCAGCATAACCAGAGGCGAGGCGGTCTCCAAGGACTGGCTTTCGACACCCATAACACACAACTAATTCCTTTCCAATATGTTGAATTAGCTCCACCTGCTCTTTGAGGATCAGTGGGTGCTCATGGGTAACATGTTGAAGCTCCATCCCAAAATCAAAATGTATGTGTGGACAGTTAATTTGATGGTTTAATTTGAGCAAATTAAATACACAAGATAGCGGATCCCAGCCCTCCCTCCCTATATATATAAACGAGTCTATATATCCAAGTGTTTGTTTATTCATTCTTCAAAAATATCCAAACTCTATTTAATAGTAACAACTACCAATGCAACTATCAAACATGACTGACAAATTAAGTGCCACCAATAATGCATGTCACAGCTAGCAATAAATGCATTTCACAGCTAGCAATAGTTATTAACAGTGGCGGAACCAGAACATTTTTAGAGGGGATCAAAATACATCACTAATTTTTATTTATTTATTGACGCTTAGAGTGCTTTTTTCAAATTCATTTTGCCTAATTATATTATTTCACAACATCCTATTCCAACCCTTGTCAGCCTTTGAATTGTGAGTCTAATGACTTTAAATACACACACACATATATAGAGTCCGGTTCCATCCAGACTCCCAGATTTTCTTAAAATACGGACCTTTTTTTTTTTGCTTTTTTTTAAAACAACTAAAAAAAAATAATATTTTATGGGCCTAAATTTATATATCTGATGTTTTGGATCGATAACAAAATAGTGCATGCATATCTGTGCATCGTATATACATTTTTTTTGGTATAGGTATCCAAATCACGTCCAAAACGTTAGATTATGGAAAATTTCAGTTCCCATAAAATATTAAAAAATTTAGTTGTTTTAAAAAAATAAAAAATTGGTTCGGATTTGATCAATCCGGAGTCCTGACCGATCCGTGGTCTATATATATATATATATATATTAATTTTCGCCGAACTATGAGACTATTAATCAGACTTTGAAGTTTTTAGTCAACTAATTAGCTATTTTTGTGGATAAATTATAAATTATAATATTATACATTCATAACTTTATATTCTAGTTCTGGTTATCTTCCTTGGATACAACTGAGACGAGCCACTCAAAGTAAGAAAATGAATTAAGTTATTATGATTTACAAAAAATTGATACCAATGTATGATTAAATCAACAAGACAAATGAGTGCAATATTAATTAATTAATTAATTATTAAACTTATTTAACATTATTTTATCTTAAAATAATATTGTTAATTTATTATAGGTGGAAGGACATAAAAAAACAAATGAATTAATTAATATCATCTCATAACAAAAATCAAATTTAACTAACATTAACATGTTTCAGATTCTTGAGTTGGGGGGTCATATGACCCTCCTAGACCCCCCTAGTTCCGCCGGTGGTTATTACTCATTTTTTATCAATTTGATCTAAATTAAAGCTGTCAACCTTGATATACTCCCTCCGTACTTAATATAAGTTGTTTTAGAGTTGTGCACAAGTATTAAAGAAATGATTATATAACATTAAATATAATATTAAATGTCTATATTACCCTTGTATTGAAAAAAGAAATTGTTATTTATTAATTGGGCAAAAAATAATGAGAGAACTAAAGTTATATTTAATATTTGAGGTAATATTAAAAATTAAACAATTAATGCTTACTTGAAATTCTATAACGTTAATATTACCTCAAATATTACCTCTATTACCCTATTATTCAAGCACACGTCAAAGTTACAAGAAAGACAAGTGTACGTGAACCACTTGGAATCACGTCTACAACTATCACAAGTGATGGCTTGCCTATTATTCGTTCCATAATGAGGCAAACGTGCGTGGAGGGTAAGAAAATGTTGATCGTGTAGAGGGTGTTCAATTTCATCGGGTAGTTCTGCACAGGTTTTGTGCAGGTAGAAATCACAACCATCTCTAATACATACATATATTGCAGCATAACCAGAGGCGGAGCGGCCTCCAACGATTGGCTTTCCACACCCATTACACACACCTTTCTTTTCAATATGTCGAAGCTCCACCTGCCCTTTGTGGAAATCTCGGTGGGTGCTCAAGGGTATCACGTTGAAGCTCCACCTGCTCTTTGAGGATCAGTGGGTGCTCATGGGAAACATGTTGAAGCTCCATCCCTAAGTCAAAATGTATGTGTGGAGGGTTAATTTGAGCAAATTAAATACACAAGCCAGTGCATCCCCTCTCTCTCTATCTCTCTCTATAAACGAGTCTATATATCCAAGTGGACCAAGTCTTTGTTTATGTTCAAGCTAGCGGCCACCAATAATGCATGCCACAGATAGCAATACTTATTATAATTCATGTGAATCTGATCTAAATTAAAGCCGTCAGACTTGACTGATAAAATTAGGGCTGTTCATTTTTTTTTGGTTTTTTTGGTTTTTCGGTTTTCCTAACCGGACCGAACCGGTCGGTTCGGTATAAAACAGAACCGGTCCGGTTCGGTACTGGTTTCGATTCGGCAATTTTATGATTCGGTAAAAACCGAACCGGACCGGTTATACTGATTTTCTAATTTTTTATTATTATTAATAATTTATTAATAATAATAATAAAATAATGATTATAATAATAAAAATAAAAATAATAATAAAATAATAATTATAATAATAATAATAAAAATAATAATAAAAATAATAAAATAATAATAAAAATAATAATTATATTAATTTTTGGTAAAACCTAGATCAATCCTGCTTCTCAACCTACATCACGGTGCATGGATTCGATCTATCGAACCCAGATGCAGATTGATATCAAGATTTGGGCGGTTTTATTTTGGTTCGGTTTCGGCTCGATGATCGGGTCCTGATTCGATCCCAGAAAAACCTATTGAACACCCCTAGATAAAATATATGATATGAAATGAAATGAAATGAAACGGATTTAAATATGTAGGTTAATTAAGGTTCCAATGCGTGATTGTGACGCCCCCAAAATTAGGTATACGTCACCCATCTTGGGTCGCCACTTACATGGTACATAAATTCAAATACAAACTTAATTATACATCTGTCGTGTAACATACGACAATACATAAACCGAGAGTTCTAATAGGAATATTGTCATTTAGACAATATCCATACTCAAAGAGTCCTCATTACATTTATTGTCACACTATTTAATGTAATAATAGTGAGGACTACTAATCTATCTTCGGACCATCACTCTTTTCCCGACTCGTCTCAAATTTATATTCTCATTTCACAAGAAGAAACGATGAAAAAAGAAAGGGTGAGCTTAACTAAATTTCAAAGTGAAAATATTATAACTAAGATAATGCGAATAAATTATCAATAGTCTTCAACAATATTAAACCGATAAAATACAATAGACAACCAGGTTTAATCTGCGGTGAATATCTGATCCATTAAAAGAGTCAAGTAGAAAATAAAAGTCTACTATCTTTTAGGTTTAAAAGGTTTTCATCAATTTTTATCACTAAGACTCAGTTTAATGAATAAACCACAATATCTAATCATCCTCTGTACTAATCGTCGAGGATTTTCATCAAATTATCAATGGTCATGACTATCTTAAATCACCCATAGTCATAATCATACCAAAAACTATCCATCATCGCATTACAGAAGCCACCTCGGACTTTTGTCACATCATTTATATCGCTCCATGATTATACCGAATGATCCTCAGTCATAATCATACTAAGTTCATCTACTTGCACGTAAGCCAAAGATAACATAATATAACACAAGGATGATGACAATGACATAATAATTCAATAAAACAAGTTCACGAATTAATTTATTCGGAACTAATAACGTCCAAATTATCAACACGATCTCGCTTTGTAGAGTAAAATTCAAGAATGCTTTCGAGAAAAATATTTTCATTAAAAATCTTTGGATGAAGCGCAAAATATCGAGGATATTCCACTAAATTCATGGAGTATAGAAGTCAAAATTTTAACCAACCGAGTATAATAAATGAATGAAATAACAAAAGAAATCACCACGCATGCGGTACTTGCGATGACGAGGTTATTCCAATGTAATAATAAATACAAAATAATAAAGATTTTAAACCGTGTCCGGTGTAAAACACAGAGACAGGATATTCCAATAGAATAATAAAGACAGTAATAATAAAGATTTTAACAGTGTCCCACGTAAAAGCATGAACAGGATGTTCTAACGGAATAATAAAATAATAGAAGAATGTCACCAAGTATAGGGGATTCCAGCATATACGAGTTATTCCAATGTAATAAATAAGAATGGAATAATATAAAGATTTCACCAAGTATAGGGTATTCCATATATACAAGGTCGTGTATAGGGTATGCCACTTTTACAAAGTTATTCCAATGAATAATAAAGAATGGAATAATGTGTTCTCTTCATGAATAAAAAAAATAACACCCCTTACGAGTCAACAAATAATATTCCCTACCTTAAGAAATTTGAATATTGGAAAAGTGAAGTAGCAAAATACTTTTCTTCTTTCTCTCCGTAGTTTCTCTCTGAGTTTTGATTGAATTAAATAAGAAATAATGAAGGAATGAAATTTTCTATTTATAGAAAAACCGAGGGTGGCTTTTTGGTGTTAACGAAGGTCAAAATGACTCTTGGTAATATCAAGAGACAACTACTATTTCATGAAGGGTAATTAACCTTTGGAACAATCAAGAGGCGCTTAACTCTTGGTAATATTGAAGGGACAACTACTATTTGCGAAGGGTAATTACTATCGACGAAGGTAATTACTATATTGACGAAGGTAATTACTATCAAAGAAGGTAATTACTATTGATGAAGGTAAATACTATTGACGAAGGTAATTACTATTCACAAAGGTAATTACTATTCACAAAGGTAATTACTATCGACGGGTAAAATACTATCGACGAAGGTAATTACTATTCATTAAAGGTAATTACTATTGATGAAGGGACTCTTAGATGATGACATATATGGGCCCCCATAAAATAATCAAACTTACCACAAACGTCTCATAATGAGACTCTTTATATACATCAAGGATTGAATAAATATTACCACAAATCATTTTATTTTTAATCAACACATATTTAATCTTTCAACAATTATTAATCATTTATAACTTGTCGTCTCAATTAATAATTTAATACTATAACATATTATCTGATGATCTTGTGACAATAATTGAATCAATAATATAAGAGATATGATCGCAACAATTCTTCAGTAGTGATAATTGAGCATAAATTTGTGACTTCTCACGTAAGCATCAATAATCAATATCGTGCTACTATACAACCACGCCAGACATCGCTTTTACTACTACCGTAGTTCAATAGTTTTACCAGTAACACCTCTGCCGTTATTTTTTATAGAAAAATAATTTTGTGCTTTTCTAACTACGACAATACTTCCGTTATTATGGGGTCCACTGATGATTGAGTAGTCGTATTTAATATTCCCAACAAAAAGAATATTCCCCACCAAACGAATAATTTATAACAACTTGCTTACTTTGCAAAATTTATAAATATTACCCACAACTATAACATTATATCAAATTTATTCCATAATATTCAAAAATAATATTTATAAAAAATTCATCTTTATTTATAAAAGCTTGGGTCTTACAGTGATGAATTCAAATGAAATGGAAATGAAACATGAAATTAAATGGCAATTTGCTTTGTTGGAAATTATTGTTTGGGTCCTTATTTAATTTTAATCAAGACGAATATACTCTCTCCTTTTATTTTAAAATATCAATTATTATTGAATTTTAAAATTTTAAATTAAAATTTTCAAATTTAAAATTGAGATAATTTATCAAAATTTACAAAATAATAAATATTACTCCACTTTTTTGATAGTTCAATTTTAAGTTTAAAACTATCTCAAATAAATTTTAAAAACTAATAATAATTTTATAATTTGGAATGAATAAAATATTAAAAATTAATATTTTTATATGTAAAAATATTCGTTTTACAAAATATATAAAAATAAATAATTGGATGAATTACATATTCTATTATATTTTTAAAAATAATTACAACAATAGTGCACTCTTAAAATATTTACACAATTAATGAATTTAAAGTTTTATTTACATAATTAGTGCAATTAGAATTTCTTAATTTAGGGAATTAGTATGCAATTAGGATTCTATCTCTCATCTTCCAATTAATAAATTCAACACACCCAAGTCCCATATTCCTTGTGCTACTATTGCCGGTGGTGATGGTGGCTCTGGTTGTTGGAGCGGCGGAGGAGGAGGCGGTGGAGGCACACAGCAAACGAGTTGGTTTTCGACCACGACCATGTCGTCGATAGAGTAGAGAGAATAATGGTGGTTTTGGTTTGTTTTTGTTCCAATGGAGAAATGAGTGATGATATTTTGGTGATAGGACAGGAGTATGGAAAAGACAGAAGAGCCATTGACGGAGAAAAGGTGAGAGCTCACTATAAGAAAACCGCCTATTTCCGACGGACGATTCCGTTGGAACTTATCCTATTTCGTCGAAAATATATTATTTCCGACGTAAATATTCGTCAGAAATTTGGTCGTAAATATTCGCGTTGAAAATAAGATCCGTCAAAAATTCCGTCGGATATTCATTATCCTCGTCGAACGTATCTCCGACGGATGTTCGTCGAACATGAACTATCTTCGACAGAATATATAGGAAGAAACTTTTCATCGAATATAACAGTATCTATGTCCGATTGAAAATAAAAATAACCCAATATTTATTAAAATTGACTAATTATTAACTTCGACGGAATGTGCGTCGGAGATAGGGCGTTTACGACGGATAAGGTCCGTCGAAGATTACGTATCTACGATTGAAATTAGAATATTTCGTCATTTATTTAAGATTTGTTATTTGTTTCCTCCGAGGGAAGTTCCGTCGAAAATATCCTATTCCGTCGGAATTAACTATTTTGTTTTGAAATGCAGATTTTAAAAGTTCAGTGTCCAGGTCTTTAAACCCATTAATGTTCCTGTAACCTGTCACAACCAAATACACAGTAATATAAACTTGTATCTCACATTCAAATATGCAACGTAGCACTAAAACTTAATCTTCAACTCATTATCATTCACATTCACATTCAAATATCCACCAAAACGTATTATAAGCTAATTCATTATCATTCACATTCACATTCCATAAATGTTAAATAATATAATTTACAATAGTTGTACAGACGCAATTAGACAATACAATATATACAAAAGTTCTACAATAACATGAATATATACAAATGAACTATAAACTAGTAAAAGTATCATCATCGGGCGGAGGTGAACGACGCTGCTATGGTGTATGGAAATCAGCCTCGTGCTCTCTTCATCCATCATCGCCACCTCATACATATCGCCACCCCGGCTGATAGAATCAAAAATATAAATCATTAGTCCGATATATATATATATATATATATATATATATATATGTGAGAATTAACAAACTAGCCTTAATTGAAAAACATAAACAATAAGAATACCTGAGTAAGTGGGGGTAGACAAAAAGCCTCCTCCAAGAGGGTAATCACCATCCGGAGCATCTCGGTGCTCCAAGCGTCGAACTGCTCTCGTGGTAATCCCGTACTCTCTGTAGAGGCCCCTGCTATAATATCCTGAGCAATCTGGTGAAGACGAGAACTGGAAGGCAACTACTGACGCCGAAAGACCGGATCGATATGGAACCTATCCGACACGGCCCCTATCAGCCGCCAGAAGATATCGTCATCCAAGCCAGCGCCCGAATGGGATGGTCTGACATGTGCTTTAGGACGCTGGCTAGAGCCTATAAAGAGATACAAATTCGATTACTAATAATAATTTATATAATGTGATAAATTCGGATAATTTCGTGAAACATAAAAAAATATTACCTCCAGGAAGTGTATATGCGGGTATCGTCGGCAGACCCAACACTCGATATCTACTGGTACTGCTAGTAGGGGGATCCTGAGACGCGACCCATAGTCTCAGCTCCTCATCCCGATCTAATACAATATCGGGAAGAGGGGTGGCGAATCTAATGGCTCGTAACCCTCCTAATAGTCCACCATTTCGCCTATACGCTCTCAAGCCTCTAAAATCGGTCTGTAATGTATTCCAGATAATGTATGTTAATTATATCATTTTATTTACGATTGAATATTATTAAAAGCTAAATAGTAAGATGAGTTTTACCCGTATAGCTAAAGCTGCCTGAGACAAAGCACGCTCGTCCTTAGGCGTGTGGGCTCGATCCCAAAACTCTAGAATGGTAGGATCTCGGCCCAAGGTCCTCCCCAATGCCTAATACAAATATTCATAAAATAGGTCTTAAGTATTTATGTGAGAACTTTCCACATAAATAACTAAATACAACGCACTTACCATCTTCGCCTCCTCGAACGACTGAGAACCAGTGGTGTGTACTATTCGGAGCTAACCACGGTTCTTCTTCGCTTTCTCAGACTTTTTCTTGAAGTCATCAGCCTCCCAAGTCTTGCATATATAGCCTCCCAGGCTAAATCGGAGACTATGTAATGATGATCTCGATGGTGGTCCCGGATCGTCCACAACCGCCGGCCGCTTTTTATCGCATCTCATACTGACCATCTAGAGTAATTCGCAATGACGTGATGCTCAATCACATCATCGCCACCGGTGACCGAGAGATGCTCGGTCAAATCGATAATAAACCTATAACAAAAAGATTATTTAAAATTAAGAACAATTGATTTCGTTATCCCAATACAACGATGTAGTGATAATATGCTTAACTTACGTGGAACTCATGCAAGACAGTGCATAAAAGTGGCATCGCATCACAAGATATCTTGAATCGCATGCACCTCTCCTGAGATCGCGCAAACAAATCGCGTGTAGGGTGTGCTTAGCCAAGGTCTAGTATACTCTGTAAAAAGTTTAACAATATGTGTTATGTGAATTGTGTTTTGCAATAACCGATGTAGAAATAAATGTAATATATTAACACTTACTACTGGAAAACGACATCCACCGGTACTGTAAGTGGCACTACCGGCGGACGACCAAAGATACCGAGGTTCGTCCCTCGGTGTCGTCGATGAGGTGCATCTGAAATAATTGTATTTAACATAGTAATTCAATAATTATTGTAATTAATGCAGCTTGAGATATATTTAAATCCTAGTTAAGATAATTTACTCGCGCCTGAAGAAGAGCCTCCATCGTGGCTACCGTCTCCAGTACCAAATCGCCCACCACCCCGGTGACCTCCACCGCTATGTCTAGCCATGAATATCCTACTGCAATAAAAAAATTGGTAGATTACGAATATGTAAGGTTTAACAATATGTGGTATGTGAGACCCCAGATTTTATAAATAAAGATTTAAATTTCTCGAAATATTTTTTTATATTATGGTGTGGATTTGAGATAGTGTTATAGTTATGGGTAGTATTTGAAAATTTTGCAAAGTATGCAAGTTGTTATAAATATTCGTTTGGTCGGGGAATATTCTTTTTGTCGGGAATATCCGTACGACGGCACAATCATTGGTGGAAAAGTGAAAGTAGAAAATATGTTATTTTCATAAAATATTTTTGTCGTTTTCTAAGTATTGTCATAGTTAGAAAACGACAAAAATATTTTATGGAAATAACGGCGGAGGTTTTACCATTAATACTGTTAAACTACCCGGTAGTAAAAGTACAGTAATACGCGTGGTTGTATAGTAGCACATGGTATTGATTATTGATGCTTACGTAAGAAGTTACTTAGTTATACTGCATTATTGCTACAATAATTGCTGCATCATATCTCTCATATTATTGATCCAATTATTGTCACAGTATCATGTGCATAAAATGTTATATTATTAAATTAATAATTGAGACAACAAAGTTATTCATATTATTAAATTGCAATATTTACAATGTCTAGAAGTTCTGTCAAGGAGAGGTTTGGTCACCTAATTGCGCGCCAATAGGGAGAAATCCTTATTGAAAAGCCCCCTCTTTCCTGGGAACGACCTGGTTGTTAAATAGTATGAGTTATGATATTAATGATGGATAAGTTCGTGTTGATAAAAGATGAATTTGATAGTTCCATTGTGTTAAAATTATTTGTGTTAGTGAAAATTGACATTTATTTCGATAATAATTGATGTCTGGAGGTTATATTGTTCAATCGGGTATTTGGGAAACTTTTCGTGTCGGAGTTACTATTCACGAGTTACTATTCATGAGTTACTATTCACGAGTTACTATTCATGAGTTTTAATAGTAACTTGACCCTTCAGCTTTCCAAGAGTTATTTGCCTCTTCGGTGTTCCAAGAGTTAATTACCCCTTCGCAAATAGTAGTTGCCTCTTCAATATTACCAAGAGTCATTTTGACCCTTCGTTAAGACCAAGAGCCACTCTTAGTTTTTCTATAAATAGAAGCTCATTCCTTCATTATTTCTTACGAATTCATTGAAACTCTAGAGAGAGAAATTATAGAGAGAAACTATAGAGAAAAAATTATAGAGAGAAAGAAGAAGAGTATTATGCTACTTCACTACTTCTATATCCAGTTTATTTTACGGTAAGGGGTGTTATTCTTTCTTATTCATGAAGAGAACTTCTGTTACTCCATTCTTATTTATTCATTGAAATAACTCATAATACGTGACATACCCTATACTTGGTGAAATCCTTATGTTATTCCATTCTTTATTATTCATTAGAATAACCTTGTGATCTGGCGGTTTACCTATACTTGGTGGAATGACACATATATGGTTTACCCAATACTTGGTGATCTTCTTCTTCATTATTCCATTCTTTATTATTATGTTGGAATAACTTTGCTTATCTGCAATCTGCGTATACTTGGTGAAATTCTTTTATTATTCCGTTCTTTATTATTCTGTCGGAATATCCTGTCGGTGTGAATTTCACCTGACCTGGTTCCATTATTTATTATTTCGCATTTAATATTTCATTGGAATAACCTGTCTATGTGGATTGCCACATGCATGGTGAATGATTCGTTGTATTCATTCCTTATTAAATTGTGGAAATGATCTGTATACGTGGATTATCGCATGGCGGGTGAAAATCCATTTGCAGTTTCATATATTCTTTATTATACTCAGTTGGTTAAAGTTTTGACTTCTATACTCCATGAAATTAGTGGAATATCCTTGATATTTTTGCTTCATCCAGTATCTTTTCATAGAAATATTCTTCTGAGCATTCTTGAATTTTACTTTACAAAGAAGTATCATGTTGACAATTTAGATATTATTAGTTCCTGGATAAATTAATTCTTGAACTTGTTTTATTGAATTATTATGTCATTGTCATCATCCTCATGTTATATTATGTTGAAAGTCATCTTTGGCTTACGTGCGTAGATGGACTTAGTATGATTATGACCAAGGATCATTCTAAGTATAATCATGACCTATTATAAATAATGTGATAAAAGTCCTCGGTGGCCTCATAATGCATTGATGAATAGTTTTGGTATGATTATGACCGAGTTTATTCGGTATAGTCATGACCATTGATGATTTAATGAAAATCCTTGACCGTGGTACGGGATGATTAGATGTGGTGGTTTATTTATTGTCGAGTCTCAAATGATAAAAATTGATGAAAACCTTTTAAAACCTAAAAGATAGTAGACTTTTATTCTCTACTTGACTCTTTTAATGGATTGCATATTTATTTGCAGCTAAACTTGATGTCTATTGTATATTATCGGTTTTAACATTGTTGAAGACTAATGATAATTTATTCGTATTAGCTTAGTCATAATATTTCTTCTTGGGCTAGTTGAGCTCACCCTTCCTTCACCTGCTTTTCTTTAGGAAATGAGAATATAGCCGGGACGAGTCTGGGAAACGGGTGACTGATGTCAGATGATAAGATAAGTAGTCCTCACTATTCTCATTAAATAGTGTGACAATAAATGTAACGAGGATCGAATTTGAGTTTGTATCGCTCTATGAGGACTCCATTGAGAATGGATATTATCTGAAAGCGATTCTCGCTTTAAACTCTCGGTTTATGTTTTGTCGTATTTTACACGACAGCTGTATAGTTAAATTTGTATTTGTATTGTGTGCCATGTATTTGGCGACTCAAGATGGGTGATTAATACCTAATTTTGGGGGCGTCACATGGTAAGTACTAATATGAAAGCTCATTTTCAATTACGCACGTCATCAAACCCATTAGAATCAACGTGTATATCATTCTCGGATTCGGTACCTTCCTCATCCTCAGTTTCGAGATCAGTTTCGTCATCGTTATCATCCTCAATGACTACATAATCATTCATGTGTACGTTGGCCTCGACATCCTCATCGTTAGGTACGTCAATGACATCAGTACTCACCACATCTTCAGCATGGAACACTATGACCAATGGGTTGCTCACATCTTCTTGCAACGCCTCATCCATACCAAACATGTTATCAGCATTAAATGAGCATGTTTTAGTAGTGACTACTATGTACCAGGGGATTCAAGTATTTACGACATTAGGAGCGTAATACACTTGAGTCACTTGACTTGCTAACACGTACACGTCATCAGACTTTAACACCGACATGATATCCACGGTTGTGATTCTATTACGATCAACTTTAACCCCCTTTTCAGTATCAAACTAGCTACACTTAAATGTAACTACCTTTTTGCCGCCGTGATAATTGAGCACAACTACATCCTGTAAACGACCATAGTAATTGGACTCAGAATCAAAGTAGCAGCTTCCTAACACCACAACCCCAGAATTGACTAATGTGAGTTCATGCAAGTCATCGACTCTAAATCTGTACCCATTCATGATGCAACCAGGAAAAGAACTAACAACTTTGTAAGGTCCTTGGATGACATCTATAAAACGCTCAGAAATATTCTGCGCTTCAACCCTTTTCTTAAACCACTGTTGGAAATTAACATTTGTGAATGTTTCCAATTCTGCTGTAGTAAAAGTTGGGTTAGAAGCATACGCTTCCTCTTCGAATGAACTGCGATATTAGTAAAATGTCTTTAACATATATAGAGATGACTACACTAGTAAATTGTACTAACTAGAGCAAATAAGCTTAGACTTACGTGATGTATGATGATATTTCGGGCATATTTAGAAGCACGCATGTAGATACAATCTTCAACTCTTTGTCGCTTAAGTAAGTCAGAGTCTCAGGGCCAAATGGTTTAGCCGAATATGTGAATACAGCTAACTCATCATCAGCATGAGTTATTGGACCAACAACCTCATTCCTTCCTAAACGGTTGTGCTTCGTTGAGACAACATCGTCAAAATACAATGAGCAAAAGTTGACAAGCTCTTCTTCTGTATATCGTTCAACAATAGAACCCTCTACACGAGCTTTGTTCTTGACCTTTTATTTTAATCGGCGCATATACCTACGATAAATAATATGCAGATAAATTGAAGTATTATTAATATGAGCATGATAGAGCAATTAGCAGTTTATATATTACCTCTCAAATGGATACATCCACCGATATTGCACCGGACCTCCAAGTTTGAGTTCATACGGCAGATGAATAGGCAAATGTTCCATCGAGTCAAAAAATCCTAGAGGGAAGATCATTTCAAGCTTGCACATAGTAAGCACAATATTCTTCTCCATCTGCTCAACATCACTGTACTTAATTATAGTTGAGCAAATATCTCGAAAGAAATTTGACAGTTCGGTCAATGCATCCAGAACTTTTCTGGGTAACATCTCACGAAATGCAATTGGAATCAACTTCTACATGAATACATGAAAATCGTGACTCTTGAATCCAGAAATTTTCAATTACTCAACCTTACAACAATGTGTTATGTTCGACGCATATCCATCTGGGAGCTTCAACCCACTAACCCACTTACAGACGTCTTCAACTTGTTGCTTAGTATGACAAAATGGAGCTTTAGGTTTCGTAGTGTTAGGGCGAAGCCACAATTCTGGCCTAATGTTCAATGCCTCCAAATCTTTTCGAGCATTGTCATTGTCTTTAGTTTTACCACTCGCATCTAACACGGTGTAAAACAAGTTCTCGAAAATATTCTTTTCGGTATGCATGACATCTATACAATGATGAACTGAAAGTGTGCCCCAATACGAAAACTCAAACCATATAGGCAAGTGTGTCCAATTATGAGTCTTTCCGTACCCGGCTGCTCTTAATTTACCATGTTCCTTCCCCGGCAAAGGAAAATCAAGTTGATTCAACCAGCCCAAGACCTCACTACCCGATAGCCGACCAATAACCCCCTTCTTCTCTATCTTTTTGTTGAACTATGCAGACATCTTTCTGTAATTGTGATCAAGAGGCAAGAATCTATGAGTAGTTCTAAAGAAACTACATTTTTGCCCATGCTGCAACTGGTTTCCTTGCACATACCCCATACACACTGGACAGGACAGCTTCCCGTGACTTGACCAACCACTAACCATCCCAAGAGCCAGAAAGTCAGTGATAGTCCATAACAGGGCTGCCATCATCACAAAATTCTCGCATATCGATTTATTATACGTCTGAACCCCTGTCTCCCACAACATCTTTAGTTCATCCACTAACGGTCGAATGTACACATTAAGGTCTTTTGTAGGACTTTTATCCCCCGAAATGAGTAAAGTCAAAAACAAATACGAATCCCTCATGCACATTGCCAGTGGAAGATTATAAGCGACCATAATGACTGGCCAAACTGAGTACGGCTGGCTAAAATTATTAAAAGGGCAAAAGCCATCAGTAGCCATGCCAAGCCTAACATTCCTAACTTCTTCCGCAAACTTATGATAATTTACATCAAATCTCTTCCATTCATCTCCATCCTTTTGGGTGAGTCAAATTGACTAGTACATGACATCCTTGTTCGATGCCAACTCATATGTTGAAATGTGTGTGAGACGACATGAATAGCCATTGAAGTCTCGGCAAAGTGGAAAGTCTTAGTAATATTTTCCTGGGAATATGTTTCTCCTTCCCCCCACGTTTTGTATCCTTGTAGCGCGATAAGCTGCATATATAACACTGTCCCTTATCTCTGTCCTCCCAATAGTATAACATGCAATCCTGCTCACAAGCATCGATTTTATGATACCCCATATTTAACCCATTGACCATCTTTCTTCACTTCGTAATAATTTATAGGAAGAGTATGATCCTTGGGTAAGAACTGTCCAATTATAGCGAGAAAATCGTTAAAACCTCTCTCATTACAGTCGTGCTCATTCTTGAATCAGAAGAGCTTACCTGCGTGAAAGCTTGGTGTTCATATCATTTCCTGGATACAACGCGACCCCAGATTTAGATAGCAACTTGTAAAAGGCAAGAATCAGTATCATTTGGCACTTACTTGACCGCTGCTTGAAAGAAGTTCATATTCAAATGATCGATAGTAGTAGGGCCATAAGCATCGACCAACATCTCAACTGGATCATAGTTTTCGACGTATGAATCCCGTGGAATTGGTTGTTCCACAATATTTTCAATCACTTCGGATTCCTTGATGAGTCCATACGAAGTACCCATCCACAAATCCACGAGAAAATAAGTTGAATTTAATCTCGTCGACTTTCTTCCAAATCAGATTTTTACACTTGACACACGGGCATCGCATCTTCCCGTGCGGATCATCCGTATGTTCTAGTGCTTTGTTCAAGAAATCTAAAACCCCAACACGATAAGCTAAGACTAATCCTCTCCCATCACTGGGTATCCTACGGTATATCCAACTTTGGTCGGCTGACATTTTTAACTACACAGAAATACGCATTAAGTTAATTTGGATATTCATGCGTGAATTAGATTTACCTAGTATCTCTACAGGACAGGGGTAAGGCTTCTATCCCGTTATTGGATGCGTCTCGTCACTAGTGCAAACACGTTGAGTAAGTTTCATGAGTTTCAAGAAAATTTCTAAGACACCTCCCCATGGTCTCCAAGCACACCTAAATAGACTAAGAAATTTTTGTTTAGAAATGAATGGAGTTTGAATCGAATGGTTTGAATCGATCGATTGCATTTGTTTTGGTCTGAATGGCTGAATCGGTAAGATGGACGAGCTGAATAGTTAAGTTAGATTTTTTTAGCTGAATGGCTGAATGAGCAGCTGAATGAAGTAAAAAAAAATTTAAAAATTAAAAAAAAAATATTAACTATTATATTAAGTAATATTAAATAAATTTACAATAATTTTGAATTTTTTCAGAAGGGTAAAATAATAAAGTTTTGTCATTCAAATGTTTAAGATATGTCAATTATCAAATAGTTTTTTCTATTCAGATTCAGATTCAACTCATTCAGATTCAGATTCAGATATAGATTCATTCAATTTTTATCAAACATCCCCTAAGATAATAGTCCAATAACAGTCCCAAACTGGGGACTGTTCGACATTCACCCCTATTGAGTGTATGTCAAATGGGTTTCTAAGTTTCAAAGTATAGTACATATATAATTGAAAATGCTACTTAGTTTATTGAAAATTATGGCAAACTACACAAATGCTATTTAGTTTATGAGAATTGTTATGTGGAATCTCTACTTGAGTCGGCAACCGGGAAAAAAAAGGGTCGTAGTTCCTATTATGTCATATACTCAAATAATAAAGTTAATTCAATTACTGCAAACATTTCTCACTGTTCCATCATAACAGATGACAACATCCTGAAGGAGTTCCATTAAGCTATTGAACAAAGTAAGCAACCCTCTAGATGAACGAACATTCACTTCTCTGCTAGGAATTAATCATCTCCTCATATGGGTCCAATCCATGATATAGATAGCTTCTCGCCACTCCGAATTCCTCAAATGGATAGTTCTCATACAAGAGGTGAGACGTTCTGTGAGAACTACCCATCTGAGGAATTCGGAGTGGTGAGAAGCTGTTTATATCATGGATTGGACCCATATGGGGAGATGATTCAATCCTTTGAGAGAAGTGATTGTTCGCTCATCTAGAGAGTTGCTTAACCTATAACTTTGTTCAACAACTTACTAGCACTCCTTCCGAATGTTGCCATCTATTATGATGGAACAGTGATGAATGTCTGCAGTAATTCAATTACCTTTATTATTCGATTATAGGACACAAATAGGAACTACGACCCTTTTTTTTTAATTGTTCTTAGGAACCTGGTTGAGTACTATTAGGCTGCATCGCTATGTCGAAACCTCGTGATACAAGAAAGAGTACATATATGTAGGGAGAGTATTATTGCATTTATAAATTGAAAATTGTGGCAAACTAAGCAAATGCTACTTAGTTTATTTTGCCAATGATAAACTAAGTAAGTGGTACTTAGTTTATGAGAATTGTTATTTGGAATCTATAGAGATTACTGTTCGACATTCACTCCTAGCTACTTAGTTTATTTTGCCAATGATAAACTAAGTAAATGGTACTTAGTTTATGAAAATTGTTATTTAGAATCTATAGAGACTACTACTATTCGACATTCACTCCTAACTACTTAATTTATTTTGCCAATTAATGATAAACTAAGTAAGTGGTACTTAGTTTATGAGAATTGTTATTTGGAATCTATAGAGACTACGTACTGTTCAACATTCACTCCTACTTGTCAAACGAGTTTCTAATTAAGTTTCAAAGTATATTATTTTACTTAATCGAAAACATTCTTATTCAGTTTCTTTTGTAGTATATTATATTATAGTATATAATTGGTTTATTTATTTATTAAATTTAATTTATCTTGTATTATATTATATAGTTTTTAATTTTTTTTACTAAATTCATTATTAAATTTAATTTAAATTAGTTTAATTAAATTAAATTAAATTATATTTTATTCTAATTTTATTCTATTATTTTTATTTTATTTTATGTTTTATTGGATTGTATTTTATTTGTATTATATTATATATTTTAAAATATTTTCTATTAAATTTAATTTATTTATTAAATTAAATTTTATTTATTTTTTTTCATTATATTTTATTAAATTTAAATTATTATAATTTATTATTATTATTTTGTATTTTATTTTATTTTATCTTATTATTACTCATATTATATTATATTATTTTATTTAACGTATTTTATTTATTTATTAGATATAATTTAAGTTATTTCATTTAGGAACAATTATTTTATTTTAATTTAATTATTTTATTTTATTTCATTTCATTTTATCTTAAATTATCTTATCTTATGTTATTTAATTTTATTATTTTATATTATATTATCTTATATTATTTTATTAATTTATATTTATATTATTTATAATATTATATTATTTTATTTAGTAGTACAAAACTAAGTAAATATTACTATATATAAACTAGGTTATTTTAGTATTGGAAAATTAATTAAGTAACATATTTAAATAGTTACATGGGCCCACAAAATTTGCAATTGAAGACTTCTGACAGAAATTCAGTCAGACATTTCATCGGAAATATCAAATACACTCAATTGTAATAAGCTGTAATTACATACAGAAAAACAAATTGAAACATTTACTAGATGCTATACACTAAATAGAAGCTGCAACATAAGCTGCAATCCCAATTTGCACAATAGTTTGCATAACAGTTAGGTAGAACAAAATTTTTGGCAACCCAATTTTCACAACAGTTAGGCAATTAACACAAATAATAACCCTTATAATTTCAGCAGAACATAAATAGATATAACCCATTTCGGCTGAACACAAATAACCCATTTCGGCAGAACACAAATAATAACCCTTATATTGACAATTAACACTTAAGTCCCAATTTCAACAATGAATCAGAAATATATATAGTAGCGATTAATTATCATCGATATATATATATATATATATAGTACCAATTTCAAAGTCTGATATGCACAATATAGGGTAGAAATTATACCTAATTATACAAATAAACCATTACTAACCTTAGGCCTTAGCTAGTTTGAAACCCCAAGTTAAGGAGGAGAAGGAGATGAAGAGTCCAACTTGGGCCGAGAGCGAGTCGTCGACGTCATTGCGTAAGGGAGGTCGCCAAGCAGTGGGCGTAAGGTGGAAGGGTGGTAAACGGTGGGGTGAGTTCAGAGAGTGGTGAAGAGAGAGAGAAAGAGACAGGCGAACGTACGGTGGCAGGGGAAAAGGGGTGGCGGGGGACCGACGGTGACCGGATGGGTGGGGTGGGGAGGATGAGAGAGGGAAGGAGAGTACTGGGGGGACCGATGTGGGAGCGGGGAGGATGAGAGAGGGAAGGAGATCGACTGAGAGAATGAGAGAGGGTGGGGGTGGGGGCGGGGAGCCAGGGAGGATGAGATCGAGGGAAGGAGAATGATAGGAGTGAGAGATAAATGAGAGAGATAAACGAGCGTCTGTGAAATGAAAAGGCAGAATGCGAAAAGTTTTTATTTGTTATCTCCGACGGAATGTCCGTCGGACATACGTCTCTCAAAAATATCTTAAGTTCGACGAAACGTCCCTCGGAATTAATGTTTGTTCGTCGAAATTACTTTTCGCGGTGGCGCCAAACTTGGCGCCAACTGGGGATGTCTAAGATCGACGAAATTTTGTCCTAATTATTGTATTTTCGAGGGACTTATATCCGACGCATTATTCCCTCGAAAGTAATCATATTTTGACCGAATTTAATTCGTCGAGGATATGTCAGTCGGAAATAGGCGGTTTTCTTGTAGTGGCTAGTTATGTACTTATATTGGAGTTAATTATGGAAAATAGAGAGGGTAATACTGTCCGAAAAGTAAGAGAAATGTGGTGGTGTTTGGATGAAGCCGTGTGGATGGTGCCTGGTGTTCACACAGATATAGTCAGTCCCCCACGGCCCACGATAATGAAAGGTGAGATGCGTACAGACTATAGTCGGTGAGAGGCTTGCGCAGAAAATAATTTTGTGGAAAAGGTGCAGTTTATTTTTTATGAATATTTGGTTACCCATAAAAATTAAAATTGTTACCTTTGTACGAAGGTTTGGCTACCAGCTGCACTATATTCATAATAATTTTCAGTAGAGAGTTGGTCTTTTACATTTGGAAGTTAGATGTTCATCAGTTTTGATATATAACTTATTGCGACCTATTTTGTTGAAGGTTTGGATTCTTATACCTCAATTTATTAAATCTTGTTTTTATATATGTATAGTTGATGGTAACCAAACCTTCATACCAAGGTAACCAAACTGTCATATCAAAGTAACCAATCAACCTCCACACTTTAAATTTTTTCTTAGTACAGTTGGTAACCAAACCTTCAGATCAAGATAAGCAAACCTTCGTACCAAGGTAATAAAACCTTCATACCAAAGTAACCAATTCACATCCACACCTGCAGTTTTTTCATAGTGCAGTTGGTAGCCAAAACCTTCAGACCAAGGTAACCAATTTAATTTTATTAAGTTACCAATTTCGTTTGAATGTGGTGCAGTTGGTAGTCAACCATTCATACAAAGGTAACCATTTTAGTATTTATGAGTAACAAAATAGTCATAAAAAAAATTTCAGAACAGTAAAAGTTACACCTATTTATTTTTAAACTTTTTGTAGGGCGAATCTTCTTCTTATTCTCATTGGTGTTTTGGACAACGGAGATTCGCGACGATGTAGCGGCGGAGTAGCAGAGCCCAAACTTTGAACTGAACTGAAAACTTCCGAACTACAAATGCATAATTGTTCATCCCTTCATATACTTTGAGAATGGGAAGACAATTTATGGGATCGTTCAAGAACTCAAGAACACACTTCAGAATTTGTTGTTTGAAGTTATCCAGACAATAACTGGATCACCCATTAACCAGAAATCATTCCGTCTTTGGAAAGGTGTTGCTGTTATTTAGCTAACAATTTTTTGGATATCCACTACATGTACATATATTTTATATATTTTATTTATTTATTTGTTAACTATTATTTCAAAGTGTATGTGAGGGAGATGAAGATTTGAATTTGAATTATTATTTTGAATTTGAATTTATTTTTGTTGTTAGATCCCATATATTTGAATTTGAATTATTAATTATGACAGTTATTTGTCCTTGATTTTAGGTTTTCTTATTAATGTGAATTGTACTATTTTTATAATATGGATCCTAATTACACTCTTTTTATAATTATTTTGTTGACATACTAATGATGTAATTACTTTATAATTATTGTATATTTCTATAAAGAACCCTAAATAATTTGCATAGTTTACAACTTTTAACAACGTGACCAGGTACAAGTCCAGTTGACTTGTCTGTTAATAGCCTTATTAAAGTACTAAAATAGAACAATAACCCTTGTCTGTTGACTTGTCTGTTAATAACCCTTGCACTTGGGCTTTAAAATATAACAATAATGCATGTCACAGCTAGCAATAATTATGTAATTCATATGACTAAAATTTATTTATTTAATACATTTAAGCTGGACAAAGTCAGAATTTTTTTCAGAGAATTTTTTTGTATGATGTACATATGCATCCTTGTACACAAAGTAGAGTGAAGAAAAATCGTAAAATGTGATATACATATAATAATAACAAAAAATGAGAGTAGTAATAAATTTATGAATTTGCCTAATTTTTAAATTAACTTAAATCACTAATACATAACTCTTACATTTGAAATTAAAAGTACAATCTTATAATTTTTTTAAAATATAAATATATATATATATATATATATATATATATATATATATATATATATATATATATATATGAGAGTGCTTTAATGTAAATAGCTTGCGATTAGAAGATATTAGAAGGAAATTAGTGTGTAACAGATGAGATGAGAGAACTAAGATTTTGATTATGATGAATACGCTTTCTAGACTTCTCTTTACACTCATCAGACTAAATTGGGTTTAGTGTCCTAGTGCTAAGCTAGGAGTTTGACACCTCTTGCTTAATAATTAGTGACTCAGCCATATGCATTTAGTTTAACATAAATTAGTGACTCAGCCATATGCATTTAGCTTAATAATTAGTGACTCAGCACACTTGACTTGTTTTAAAGTCTCAGCACTCACACACATGACACATATAATGCTTTATTTTACATAAATTACATAATATATATGTATATAAATATAATATCACATGTATTATATTATCCCCATATTTTACCTTATACCTTATAATAACATGTAATCTCATTATTATTCAAAATTGATAATTATACATTTACAATATATATGAAATAATTTCACTAATTATGAAGTTAAATCCATCATAACAACATAGACTTATAACGTAACGAATCCATTACATAAATAATTAGTATTATTCCATAAATTATTTAAATAGCTCTTTCAATTTTATAATTAAATTTTCTCACTTCCTTTCATAAATTGTTTTAACACAATTTATTTAACTTATACATGTTATTTCAAATTGAATATTAACTTAATTTACTAATTTAACATCAATATTTATATACTATATATTGGTCTTTCAAATATATCTTCTTGGCATAATATCAAATAATAAGTCATTATTCATGTTACATCTAATTATTGGAACATAATAACATTCCTCATTTGATCGAATAAATTTCTTATATTACAGGTATATACTACGTACCTTATAAAGTATAGTATAATAAATATACACATATCTACACCTTCCATATTTATCGCATCAAAATGTATGTATATTAAATACACATCATACACATTAATTAATATAACGCATTACATCAAAAAATATTTTCCATAAAATAGAAATTATACATTGAAACAATATATCTAATGTAATAAATAATTATTTTAAAATAATTTATTTTCATAAACTATGTTGATACACTCCATTTTACGAATACAAACATTTTGTATATCGTAATTATTTTCTTTTCCTTTATATAAATTGTTTTCAACAAGTTAATTGCAATAAATATAATAATATATTTACTACATTAAAAATCTGCATACATTACACTCCATAATGCAATATATGATTTCTTCAATAAAATAGTGGTTATACATTAAGTATACATTTAATGCCACTAATTCACCACATTAAAATAATTTAATATTATAGATTATTTTAATTTTACCCATCTCATTTTTAAATAAATTGCCCCTACAATTTATATAATTATAATAAATATATAATAATATATCTATTATACACAAAAATCACATATTGCATAGTTCATACTCACTTATACAATATAATATTATACATCATATTATCTAATAAAATTTTATTTATTTACTTATTTTAATATTACCCAAAAATTTGGGTTATTACACGCCTTCTCTCGTCTAGAGCTTCCTCTTCTAGTTGTGCAAAGGTGTAGCTCACTGCCACTCCCATGTTGTCGATCCTCCGCCTACTCTTTTTTCTTATAGTAATTACCGATTATTCCAGTTCCTCGCTTTACCCAAAACTTTTGATTTTTCTTTCTTCTTCCAATCTTTTTCTCATTCATTTTTAGCGGATCTGATTTGAGATGGTAGGTTGGTTTCATTATCTAATAAACAAATTATGTCATGAACTTAATCAGTGAATTTCTATTGATCAACATCTTCCTTAATATTCCTACGATCAGTAATTTTGGCACAACTGAAATATAGCAGAAAGTCAAAGAATGCACATTCGAGGATTACGAGATTATTATGAAATTATTCAATACCACAATAGCTACACAAGCGCCAGTGATATTTTGATCTTTTTCTTCATAACCGATGTTAGAGTGTGTGAGTGAATGTCAACCTCAAGTATTGAACTCAACAACTTGACATTATAAGACTCCTAACATTACTTTAATATGATACAATATTTCCTAAACCCTTTCATTTTTGCACGCCTCTTCATTTTTTCACCTTTTTCATTTGAATTTTTAAACTCAATGGGCTTATCATTTATTCCCTTTCCATCTTTATCATTTCCAGAATGCAACTGTAACGCATGAGCTGTACTTCCTTTTCCTCTTGAATATCTTCCTTATTTTCACTTTCCTTAAATTGCTCAATCAATTCTTGGATTCCCCATAGACTTAGTTGAACTAAAGCTCCTTCCAAAGGAATAACTTCAGATGATTTCTCCCCTTTCCCCAATTGCTTTCTGCCACATGGCTACTTGAATTATCAGAACCCATCTACTTCTCCGACTGCACTTCCATCTCCGACGAGCTCTCATCTTTTTCCAATGCTTCAAACCACCCACTACACCATTAAATGAATCTGTCTTCTACTTGAATCTCCTTGATTTTAACTGTAAATATCCTATTATTACACTACAAGTTAACAAAATAATCAATTTCTTCAATGCACTCTGTTTGAATAAAAATTCTTGCAGAGCAGGGACGAAACCAGGATTTATTTTTAGGGGGGGCAAGAATTTTTTTAACAACATAATATATATTCATAAAACGAACTTCAATCACACCACAACATTTTCATATTTTGATACGTTTTCTAGGATCACGCTCCAAATAATTAATATCCCATTCTTTACCTTCAATTCTTGGTGATTTTAGATAGCATTGTTCTTGTTTAGAAGTAGACAGAGATGTTTGAACATTAGGCTAAGCATAGATATATCAACATGATTTGATTGCTTTCTCTTGAAAAATGAATCAATAATATGTGATTTTCCCATGATTCTAATTAAACAAAAAATAAAATATTCAATTAACTACCCTACAAGAATGACTTAATCAATATTATTGGACCATTTATTGAACTTTTTAATAATAAAATTTTCATAAACTTGCAATCAAATAAGTAAGGTTTTAGTTAGTTACCGGAAAACAAATTGAATATGATCACTCGTTAAACTTTTAAAAAGTAAAATATCAAGTTTCATAAAATAAACAAAGTATAAAAAAAATTAAATAAGGGTTTAAGTTGGTTACCTGGATACAAATGTATCATTCAATTGGAATAACACATATACAATATTATGCTTCAATTATACAAACTTAGAATTATAATAAATTTAATTTTTCCAACCTTGGGTGGACCTTATAAAATTTTCAAACCTTGGGGGGGTGTGTGGTCCCTCTCTGTTGGGTTGTAATATTAAATGTCTTGTGAATCAAATTGCGTAAAAGTCTTGAGCGTGTAAAAATCGAGTTTAAAAAATTTTACAAACCATTTACCCGGATCACCCTTTATGCGTAATTATTAATTAAACGAAAAGATAAAGAATAAAATCATACCCTTGAGATCGAGCTTCCTCGTGTGCAAGTTCACCTCCAAATCCTTTTCGCGTTCAACTTGAATCCACCGGGGTTTTGTTCCTTCCTTTTCGATCAACGTTAGCCACCCATATGTTTGGCCTCTGGAGGTGATCCACCAGGAAAATAAAGAATTCAAGAAGATAGTGTATTTGGCTCAAACCCTGTTTTCTATCTCTATATAGAAAAGGTCTTTCTCAACAAATTGGAATTATGCGTTTGTTGAAAAAGTCAACAACTCCCTTACACCCATAATAAAGCTTCTCTTATTTATAGATGTGGGCAACCCACCTTAACAATTAAGGAATTGGGTTTTATTTAATTAATTAAATTCTTTTAATTAATTAAGCTCCTAATCTTATTAGGGATAATTAATTAAACTCCTTTAATTAATTTTCCTTCTTAATCTATTAGGAATAAATGAGAGTACTTATATTAAATTAATTCCTAAACTCTTTTAGAAATTAAAATAATAATAATTGTAATAATATTAATAAGACTCCTCTTATTAATTTATATTTAATATTTCTAAAATATTAAATAATAAATATTAAGCTATTTAATTTATTCTATCACCATAGATTAAATTAAATATACATAACATATTATTACGATTATGCCATTAACTTCTTAAATAATTATTCTTCCTTTTATGGTGTGACCCTTTAGGTTCTCCATATTAAACCCAGGTTGTGAATAAATCAATTAGAACAATTTTAATCTTATTTAAATAAATTAAACAATTAATTTATTTAAATAAATAATATTTATTCTACAATAGGGATAAGCCTCTCCTAATGATCAACGACTTTCCGGATAATATAGATTTCAACATTAATCATAAAAGAACCTTTGAGTAAATAGTTACTGTCTAATTCAATCCTTCCACCATACAATGTCCCAATTAAATATAAGACATGGAATTACTTTCACAAGTCTTATTTTATTTAATTATATGTATTTTGATCCTTAAATACACAACTCCAAATAATGCAAATTAGAAACTCCTTTCTAATTTCATTACTCTTGCCCAAGGACTACTAGGTTGTCATTTATCGAATCACATAGGACATTTCTCTTCTTTTATTAGAAGTGGTAGATTCTTTATTGATCATACATTATCTCCATGTATAACTTATTATACCCAAGCATACCCTTTGATATACCCTAAGGGTCTTAAGGAATAAGTCAGTATAACTCATCATACATAAGATACTATGATGATCTCAAGTCCAAGGATTACTTGTACTACTATCACTACTGAGAATTCCTATTGACAGCAAATAAAACTCCATTAGGTATTCCTTAGCGAGCCACGTTCGATGAACTTATTCTCTAATAAGCACCTCACATACTTGCTTTAGTGTCTCCACACAAATGATCATGAGATCAATCATCCTCATCCAATGAAGCAAGCAACGTGTGTACTCAATCTATCCGGATTCACTAATCCCCAATTTAGTAATCCAATGATTGGGAACTATTTTAGTTTTAAGCTTTCTAAGAATTTAGATCTCATTAGAATGATCATCATCATTATTCTAAAAGCATTGCTTAAAACTATGGGTTTATCACATATTATAAAACAAAGATCATCGTAGATAATTAAAAGCCTTTAATAAATTAATACTTTTTATTAATAAATAAATAAGATTGTTACAAAGTATATGCTTTATCATCAAACATGATTGGCTTGTGTGCATACTACTTTCAATCTCCCACTTGCACTAAAGCCCAATCGTCATGGTATCTTATACTCTTCTTCTCTAAAGTGGCGATTATCCTGCATTGGATAAGCTTTAGGTAATGGATATGTAATGTTGTTCATGAGAGTCCACTATCTATAGTGATTTCCCATCTTTCAATGATTCTAATAATCAAATGAAAGTGCCACAACACATGTTTAGATCCAAGATGAGACTTAGGAACTATTCTAGTTACGTAATGAACTTTTCATCCAAACAATCAACTTGCGACTTCATTTATAGCTATCTACTTTGTCTTTATCACTAAACCAAAGAACTCTTTCTTTGTTTGGAACCTTTCCAATTCACTGCACCACTGTTCAAGGTAACACTTTACCTTAAAGTAGATTTTCTGTCGTCTTGGTCTGTCTGAAAATTAAACTTAAGTCTGTTAAGCCCTCTAGTTTTAATTCAGACCCACCATGTATGATCGCATCCTTAGTGCTGGTTAAGAACTTTAAGATGTTTTCAACGACTCACGGTGAACTTCTCCGAAATATGACCGATCGACATCGGGTCTCGTATATTTCATTGCATACATGATAGTTACTTTCATGTGATCTCTCTTTTGGAGTCTTTGGGGACTATTAAGAGATACACTCCATAAACTTCATCAACATGAGACAACTCTTGGAGTTTGCCATGCTAAACGACTTTAGCATCAAATGAATATACGTTCCGTGGGTTAAGTCGAGCATCCTCTTGTATCTATCTATATAGATTTTATCCCTAATTAAGATACTCTTCCCAAATCATTCGTGGCGGAATTTTTAGACAACTTTATCTTTTCTGATTGTAGCATTAGTATGTCATTCCTTATCCGTAGTATATCAACATATAATATTAGGAATGTCACGGCGCTCCCACTGTCCCTTTTGTACACACTAGAACTCTTACCTCATCGTATGTAACTGGATCATCATCTTCTATGATGTGTACCTCATCATCATCATCATCATCATCTATGATGAATCCATACCTCCCAGGTATCTTTGGTACTATTATTCCGATTCTGATTCGGTTGTGGTATAATAGGTCATCTCTTTGGTTCCTCTTATTTGACTTATAGTGTTTTGTGGTTCTTGAACTCTTCAAGATCTATTATCCTCCCACTAGTCCTTCATGATAAACACCTTTATCTTAGAAGGAAGCGTGTTTCGTAACAAACACCTTTTTGCTAAGTAGGATTATAGAACATATACCTAAACTTACTTTAGGATGTCCCACAATCATACATGTCAAATCTTGTCCCAAACTTATCCTTTGAAACCGTTTCATATAAGTTGGACAACCCTTATCTTAACATACTTAAGATTAGGAATCCTCCACATCCATAACTTTTATGGAGTCTTGGGGTAGGATTTTGAGGTTACCATTTTCGTGATATGTCAGACCATTTCTAGGACATTATCCCGAAGGATCTTTGGAATGTCGAGAAAATTATTATGGACCGCACCATGTCCAACAAGGTACGATTTTTCATTCGAGATACATCAATCAATTATTGCATATCGGGATGTGTCCATTTATGAGAAAACTATTTGAGATGATCTAGAAACTTATTGCACAAGTATTTATCCTCGATCTAATCAAAGAATCTTAATACTTTGCCAATTTATTTCACTTCCAATTCTTTGAACCTTTTAAATAATTCACACTTGTATTTTAGCAAATACACACATTCAACTCTTTGAATGATCATCTCCTTTTCTTATACTAATTTGTTCAATATGCAAAATTATTTTCATGTAAGTCAGTATACAAAATTTATTAAGTAATATTCGGTTCTATACAAAACATTATTATTATAAATAGAACAACAATTGTTCTTAATTATAATACCAAAGATTTCATTGTCCAACAATAAAATGGAAATAATATTTTTAACAAGAACTGGAATACAATAACAACTTATTGACTTAATAGATTTGCGTAAGGCATTCTAAACTATAAGTTTCTATGGCTAATATCGCAACCTTTTGCTTCATTTCCCACACATAGGATTACTTATATTTGTTTAGCTTTCTACTTCCTTGGTCCTTCATAAATCTATATTTATGATAACCAAAGTCAGGTATCCAATATCCAAGTAGAACCTTGACTTAAAGAAAATTTATTTCAATCATGAACAAAAAGCGTATTATAACCGAACTTCACTAAGCTTCTTTGGTTAGCCTCTGCAAGATACTTCTCATGATTTCTTTCCGGTGTCCAAGCTTATTGTAGTGGAAGCAAACTCCTTTGCTTTATCCGTGTCGATTTTGTTCTTATTATCCTTTGTTTTGCCTTTCTATTTACCTTCTTTGAATCGTTCTTCTTTTGGAAGATCCTTTGGCCCCTACCAATAAGACATGGTTTTTCTTGGTTGGAAAGTGACTCTCATCATTTTCAACATGTTAAGCAAATCAACAAAGTGATATCTAGCTTGTTTATATGAAAAAATTCACAACAATTGTGAAAGGAGTCCGGGAGTGAGTGCAAGATCAAATCTTGGCTCAACTCTCCATCCATGACAAAACCGGTTGTCTAATTGATCAATCAAATTGATTATGTTAAGAACTTTTTATGCATCTTATAGTGCCATTGCCCATTCTAGATCGGAAGAGCTCCTTAGATATCTCGATATCTATCGGTCCTACTTTCCTCACCATCAACTACTTGATGTGCGGGAATATAGTAAAACATCCATAGTTTTATCTTGTGGCTGAAGCTTGTTACTCATGGATGCGAGCATGGTGCGATGAGCCAATCGTGTCATCATCTTGCCACTTTCTAAAAGTAGCAATCTCTTCCTCGAGGCATTATGCGCAACCATTGCGAGGATAGGCGTATTAAGGACATAAGATAGCTTTTCACTATGAGAACTATTCTCAAATTCCTTAACCAATCCATTTAATTGATTCAGTTAATTTAGCATCTAATATGCTTCGCAGTGATAGTAATTTTAGACATTGTATAATTACATGGCGAATTTGTAATTAACAACATTTTAACATACATTCTTTTATTAATTACCAAAATAATTTAGGTCTTATTTTAAATTGGTATCTCCCACTATTTTCTTCAAACTATATTACCCTCACTTATATAGTTCGACAAAATCTAATTAAAGATTTGCTAGTGAGAATAAGGATCCCATTTCAAATGTATATAGCCTTGTGGTGACACAACAAACTATATATAAATAAATAGGTAGACAACTTTTGTCAATTACATCAACTATCTGACTCCTTTTCTTTTGCCTCTTAGATTATTTTGATCAGTGGTGGCACATCCGAATCAAAATTATCCAAGTTAAGTCCGACCTAGCACTCCATATATTCAAAAAGAAAAATATCATTCTTGTGGTGACACAACAAAACAATATTGTTCAATCTTCTTTATAAGCATCAAATGTGATAAATTAACATCTTAAATACTTAATACTTGCCTTGTGGTGACACAACAAACTCATATTAAATATTTAATACTCTATTAATTTTATCATGCTAGAAAGCGACGTTCGATATTCCAAATATCTTTGAGCGCTTAGGACTTAATATAAAAATTTGAGGGGTTTGTTTTAATTTATGCTCATCTTGTTTAAGCCGCATGCACGTATATATATAAAATACGCGTCGTATTAATGAACATCGAAGCGTGTTTGCATAATATATAATATATATAGTATAAGCGCACATATAGAATACTATATTCTACACCAATTGATTATGAACTTTTATTACAGTTTGGTTATTTCACTAGAATGGCAGTGAGCAAACCAAAAGGTGAAACCCTGAGGGTGCGAAAATAATATTTAAATATAACTATTACATTTAAACCCTACCCATTACAAACGGGTTATTTCAAACGCTTCTTGTCCTTGATCTCCAATTCTTCAAAATAATTCTAACTATTCCTATTACAAAACTATTTAAAATAAATAGAAACCTCGATCGTGATCGAGGGAAGTGCATGGGAGGAATAGAATTTACATTAAGAAAAATTAGAAGGCAGTGACGCAGATGCACCATTTAATAAAACCCATACATTCATGCATCCAACTAAAATAAAGGGACACATTTGAAAAATTTGTCCTGGGCCTTAGAAAACCCAGAATCGGCTATGTCCAGTCCTATGCTAGTTTCGTCCCTGTTGCAGAGTCTGCCCTTTTCGTGAATTGAGTTTCCCGCTCCAAGCCAGAAAAGTTCCTCAAGTGGCAGCTATATCACCCATTGTTTTTCCTAGTCCATACTTGAAGCGGAATGCCAAAACATTCCAACTTTATGTACCTCTCATAACTCTCACCCTCCTCCTCCATGCTTTAAACTTTTTTCATAAGAGTGACTTGTAGAACTTTGTGATTGACAGGCTAGATTGCTACTCGAATGGTCTGATCTTTCCTTCTCCAATCGACTGCATGCCATCACGAGGGGATCAATTCGCTGGTTTAAGTAATGATATATTAAGAACTTCATGGTAGTTTAATCTTTGTATTCTAAACTTAAAAATATATGTCTAGTTTTGGAGCGAACAAAAATGAAAAAATGTTTCTACAATTTTGAAACGAATGGAGTATTGCTATGATTTCACTCTATCGCGTCAGTTTAGTGTACAAAATTACAACAGCAAGTAGAGGTGTGAACAAGCCTGGCCGAATCGAGCTTTTGACTTGTTAAGTTTGTTTAAAAGTTAAACGAATCGATTTAAATCAAATTGGACTTTGTATGAGTTATTATGAACGTATTCTCTTTTCTCTCCCTCTTTTATCACTTCACGCAATACGCACTCCCATGACATTTCTGTTTGATTAATGTATCCCATGTCATTTCTGTTTGATTAATGTATTTAAAGGCCACAATGGTAGAAATATTCAAGAGAAAAATAATGAAAATAATGGGGTGCGTAGGTTGTATACCCCCTAGACCAACAAATTAATAATAATAACAAAAAGTTTCTTAATTACATGCAAAACAGATCAATTGACTAATTTATAGTCTTTTGTTCAATATTTGAAAAAAAATAAAAATTAGAGAATTGATCAGTGAATATCTTTCCAATCAACATCTTCCATTTCATCCTAACAAACAACATCAAAATTACAAATATTTCTGACACAGTACACACATAGTTGAAATTCACAGCGTGTACATTCGAGTACTAAGCTGACCTCGTATACGTTGCCTACCTCGTATTCTGGAAAAAGAAAAGAATGACAACGGCTACATAATTGGGACAGATAATCGATATATTTTTTTTGAACAAATGTTAGGATGTGTGGATGAATATCAAGTAATAGTAGTGTACTCCCTAACTTGACATTATGTGGTGGATGTAGGCAATAGGTATGAAAAGATTGATCGCATTCACGACAATGATAGAGCCATAATTTTGGGTCTACTTCCTCCTCACAGATCTCGCAGTAAATAATGCCTTCATAAAAGAAAGGAGGGTATATCAAGGGCATGGGGTGAGGATCCCATCTATGCCTAGCCCTACTTGGGTATTGTGCGCAATTTATATGAATTTTAAAACTTTAGCAGGTTTCACACCTGAATTCCATGTTCGAAAAGATATACAGGCCACATGCCTTGCACCGAGAGGACATGGATGCTACATGTTGAACTAGGGGGTGCTTGTGAGAGCCATGTTTGATCTTGGTAGGTAGAAAAGCACAACCAGTATCAACCGTGATATTACAAGTCTCGCACAAAAAATAGAATCCATTGGTCGACAATCTACAAGTGTCACAATAGGCGAAGTTAAAAAATTTATCAACTCCATGCTTTGAGAGCAAATGTTCCCGGTGGCGTGGGCATTCTCCTACAGGCAACTCTGGTGGCAACTCGGCACAAACTTTGTGAAGGAAGAAACTGCATCCAATACAACCATAAAATGGATGGGCAGTCGAGACGGGTTTTACGCAGCCATCACAAAAAATTTCATCATCATTATTCTTAAAGCTTTGAAATTCTTCCGGAAGGAGTAATGCATGCTCCCAGTGACTATCGTGGTAGATTAAATGAGGATGATCAGGTGTTGTTGCTATGATCATTTTTTCACCTTCTTCATTAATATTGGTCTTTCCAATATGGTCTGTTATTAGATCCAATAATGATTCCTTATTATCCACCGGAAGGTGTATCAAATTAGGCTCATTATCTTTTTCTTCTGCAATCTCTTCTTCATAATATCTGAAACGACAAATTAATTATATATGCCATGCTAGACTAATAATATATTAAGACGTTCGTTTGAAAAGAAGAAAATAAAGAAGGAAATAAAAATAGTAAAACAAACCAAATAATTAATTAGCACGCACCTTGAAGAATATTCTTCCTCAGACAATGTACCACATTCCATGTGCACATAATATCTGCATCTATCACAATAGTAAACCCAAGAGTTTTTCAACACTTCATTGTTGCAGAGGCAGCAAAGTGGGGTACTATTACGATCCATGAGAGGAAGAGAATATTTGAGGAATAGAGGGTGACGGTGAAAACTAGTTGTGACGGTGGTTGGTGAAAAAGCACAAGTACTGTGGATCCAAAATGCACATACGTGACATGCATAAGAGAAGTCCTCGGCTTTCATGCCACAAGCATCACATAAAAACAGGATTTCCCTAGGCAATAAGGTTAATTCGTGCTTGTGTCCTTCATGACGAATCAATCGATCCTTACATGTCAAGCACACGTTAAATTCACAAGAAAAACAAGTGTATTTCAACCATTTGGACTCGCGTCTACAAATATTACAAGTGAACATAATCGTTTTATAAGAAAAATGTGCGAGGAGGGTAAGAAGATGTTGATCGTGTAGAGGGTGTTGAATTTCATCGGGTTATTCTGCACAAGTTTGGTGTAGGTAGAAATCACAACCATTTTTAGGGCATATATTGTTGGAATTTGAGCAAATTAATATAGGTGTCATTAATTAATTTTAATGTTTTAATATATTAATGTGTTCTACTCCATGAGTAGATTAAATTAAGTATTTGGAAGCTCAAATCCATGGAGTAATGAATGAAATATTAACTCCCAAAGATCATAATAAAAGATAATAAATACATGTGGAAAAACCAAGTCCCATGGGTTAGGAATTAAATATTTTATATGTTTATATCTGAGGAAAGTCTTTCTTGGGTTTGGGTCTCGAGGGCACCCCACTTTTGTGGAAGGAAGGGACTTAGCCAGGCTGAGGTTCAAACCCATGCCTATGTTTGCCGCTGCCTGGCTTTGGCACGGCTTGAGCTAGTGGGTGCGTGTATATATCTTTTTATTTAAATTTATTTATTAAAATTTTATTTATTATTATGTTTTGAGCCTACAGTTTATTTATTATATTATCAAAAGCGTATGTCGTTTTGAAGCGGTATAGTCAAAAGCGTATGTCGTTTTGAGGAATCGGTATCGTATATTTGAATAAGCGACCCAAAACTACGTCGTTTTGGTCGCGCGCTTTTCTACTAAAGTAAAACTACGTAGTTTTGTTTGATGAATATTAAAACTACGTCGTTTTACATGTTCGAATGGACACGCCTATACTGCATATGATCAAAACTACGTCGTTTTAACTAATGGATGTCAAATATATGCCTTTTCGGTGGCATCCTATGCCTTTTCAAAGGGCTGAACACCCTTCCAAATGGTCACCAACTCTCCTATAAATAGATAGGAAGGGCGACCTTCATACTCACTCAATTTCTCAAGCATCTTAGTATTCATTATTATTTAAGTTCTATTTTTCATCATTTTCATAGTTATAAAAGAGAGAGAGAGTTAGAGCATTTCTTTTGGTTAGTTTGTGTATATCTTTTGTAGTCTTTGCTAAAGATATCTGAAGTCATTGTATCTGGGAGACAAATCTTTATCGACTCTAAGCACCATCGGAGGGCATAATTGTCTTAAGGACATAGTACAAAAGTACTAGCCTTGACAAATCAATTCTTTAAAGATAAGTTAATTTAAATATATATATATATAATTTCCTTTTCATTTAAGGTTACTAACAATCTTAAGACAATTATTTATATATATATATATATATATATTTGCAAGAAATATGGATACCAATTACATTACTATAATTGGTTCTTCTTACACACCTACATACCAAATGTTCACATGAACCATGGTGAAAAATCGAAAAAAGTTCAATGGAGCGGAATTTAAAAGATGGCAACAAAAGATGTTGTTTTATCTTACAACTTTGAACTTGGCGAGGTTTCTTCACGAAGATCCCCAATGCTCGAAGAAGATGAAAGCAATAAGCAAGTTGTTGCTTGCATGATAGATCGTGGAAACATGCAGATTTTTTATGCCAAATTATATCCTTAATGGATTGGATAACACATTATACAATGTGTATAGTTCTCTCAAAACAACAAGAAAATTATGGGATTCCTTGGATAAAAAGTATAAAAGCGAAGAAGATCTTGTACGAAGAAATTAAGTAGTTGGCGGGTTTTTGGACTATAAGATGGTGGATTCAAAAGCGGTCATCAACCAAGTCCAAAAATTACAAGTAATCTGCATGAAATACATGCGAGAAGGTATGTCTCTAAGTGAATCTTTCCAAGTTCTTTGCTATTATTGAAAAACTACCACCTATGTGGAAAGATTTTAAAAATTATCTCAAGCATAAGCGAAGAGATGAAACTTGAAGACTTAATCGTAAGATTAAGATGATAGAAGAGACACAATAGAGTGCCTCACGAAAAGAAAGCAGGAAGGACCTTTGTAGAATATAAAGCAAACATGGTGGAACAAGGTCCAGAAGTCCAAAAAAAATTCTCAGGTAATGGGCCTCGGCAAGGAACAAATAAAAAGTTCGAAGGCAAATGCTATATCTGTGATAAGCTTGGGACATAGGGCAAAAGGATTGTCGAAAACGCAAGACCGAAACAAGAAGTGCGCACAAGCGATGTAGCGGAAGTGGATAGTCTTCTTCAAGATGTTTACGAAATGAACCTTTCGGTGGTTGTTTGAGAAATAAATATGGTTGAAAATCGAGAGAATGGTGGGTGAATCTTTGGAAGCAACCCACCACGTGTGTTTTCAAACGGGAAGATGTTCTCCACATATCAAGAAATTGAGAATGGAGAACATCTATACATGGGAAATTCTTCTTCATCAAAATGGTTTTGGACAAGGAAAGGTGATTACGAAGATGACATCGGCGAGGAACTCACCCTCGACAACGTGCTCCATGTGCACGATATTAGGAAAAATTTAGTGTCGGGGATCCTTCTTAGTCGAAAGGATTTAAATTAGTCTTTGTGTCGAGACAAATTTGTATTAACTAAAAATGGGATGTATGTGGGGAAGGGTTATATGAGCGATGGGCTCTTCAAAATGAATGTAATGACTATTGTACCTTCGAATATTAATAAAATTACATCTTACCTTATATGATTGAGTCATCTAATTTATGGCATGGTAGATTAGGACATGATAATTATAATACTATCGTAGATTAATTAATATGGAATGTTTGCCAAAATGTGAGATTAACTCTAATCATAAATGTGAAATTTGCATTGAGGAAAAACTTAGAAATCTTCTTTTAAATCAATTGAAAGAAATGCAGAACCTCTTGAATTAATACATCGATATTTGTGATTTAAAGTATATCTGAACAAGAGGAGGTAAGAAATACTTTATCACTTTTATAGATGATTGTACAAGATATTGTTATGTTTACTTATTGAGAAGTAAAGATGAGGCTTTAGAAATGTTTAAACATTAAAAAAATGAGGTTGAGAATCAACTTGATAAAATGATCAAGATAGTTAGAAGTGATAGAGGTGGGGAATATGAATTTCTATTTGTTGAAATTTTTTCACAACATAGAATAATACACCAAACAACTGCACCTTATTCACCACAACAAAATGGTGTTGCAGAAAGAAATAATAGAACTTTAAAAGAAATGATGAATGCATTGTTATTAAGTTTTGGGCTACTTCAAAATTTATGGGGGAAACAATTCTTTCAGCAAATTATATTCTCAAACGAATACCTCAAAAGAAGTCTAATGTTACTCCCTATGAATTATGGAAAGGACGTAAGCCATCTTATAAACACTTAAAAGTGTGGGGATGTTTAGCAAAAGTAATGGTTCCTCCACCCAAAAAGGTGAAAATTGGACCAAAAATGATAGATTGTATATTCATAGGTTATGCTAATAATAGCGATGCTTATAGATTTTTGGTTAATAAATCAAAAATAGAGGAATACATGAAAATATGATTATTGAGTCAAAAGATGTTGAATTCTTTGAAACGATATTTCCTAATAAAAAGGAACAAGAGCGAGTTCTAACGAACAAGAAACAAGTTCAAATAAAAGAACTTATGATCTTTGTTAATGACGGTAATCATGGTTTAGAAGATATTGATGAACCTAGGCGTAGTAAGCGTCTTTAGAACATCAAAATCTTTTGGTCGGATTTTCTAACCTATTTGTTAGAAAATGAGCCTCAAACCTTAAAAGAAGCGATATCGAGTCCTGAAGCTCCATATTGGAAAGAGGCTATAAATAGTGAAGTGGAATCCATTTTGCATAATCATACGTGGGAATTAGTAGATCTCCCACCGGATCTCTAAACCTCTTGGATATAAGTGGATATTCGAGAAGAAAATGAAAGCGAGATGGATCTATAGACAAATATAAAGCAAGACTTGTAATCAAAGGATACAAAGCAAAAGGAGGTTTGGATTATTTTGATACTTATTCTCTTGTGACAAGAATATCCTCAATTAGGATGTTAATAGCCATTCTTGACTATATATAATTTAGAAATACATCAAATGGATGTAAAAAAACTTTCTTAAATGGAGATTTAGAAGAAGAAATCTACATGGAACAACGAAAAGGATTTATTGTTCGAGACAAGAAAAGAAAGTTTGTAGGCTTGTAAAATCTCTTTATGGATTAAAACAAGCACCTAAACAATGGCATGAAAAATTTGATAATCTGCATGTTATCAAATGGTTTCAAAATAAATGAGTGTGACAAATGTGTGTATGTCGAGGACACTTTAAGAATGGGTATGTTATTATTTGTCTTTATGTAGATGATATATACTCATTATGGGTAGTAATAATGATATCATTAAAACTACTAAAAAGAATGTTAAATAATATATTTGACATGAAAGACATGGGTGTTCTTGATGTAATATTAGGAATTAAAATTTCTAAAACATCGAATGGATTAGTGTTATCACAATCACACTATATTGAGAAAATACTCGGGAAATTCAATCAATATGATTGTAATCCTGTGGGAACACCGGTATATATAAATCTACACTTGTCTAAAAATAAAGGAGAGAGCATATCCTGACTTTGAGTATGCACAAATAATTGGAAGCCTTATGTACTTAATGAATTGTACACGTCTGACATAGCCAATTTGTCGATAAATTGAGTAGATTTACAAGCAATCGAGGACAAAATCAACTTGAAAGCGATTATAAGAGTTTTAAGGTATTTAAAATACACTCAAAATTTTGGATTACATTACTCGAGATATCCATGATTACTTGAAGGATCTTGTGATGCAAATTGGATATCGGATCTGAAAGACTCTAAATCCACAAGTGGTTTTGTGTTTACACTTTAGGGAGGAGGAGCGATATCATGGAAATCTTCTAAACAAACATGCATTGCTCGATCAGCGATGGAATCTGAGTTTATTGCATTGGATAAAATTTGGAGAAAATTTGAATGGCTTCGTAACTTTTTAGAAGATATTCTATGTGGCCTAAACTGTGCTTGCTTTATTTGTATCCATTGTGATAGTCGATCGACAATTGGAAGAGCACGCGAGTCACATGTATAATGGTAAGTCTAGACATATTAAATAAATAGACACAATACCATAAAATAATTGCTCTCTAACGGCATTATATCTATTGAGTACATAAAATCGAAAGAAAATATAAGCGGATCCAGATTGACTAAAGGTTTGACTAGAGAGCAAGTAAAAATAACTTGAGGGAATGGGTTTAAAGCCTATAAACAAGGATCGTCATGATGGAAACCCAACCTAGTTATTTGGAGATCCCAAGATCTAGGTTCAAAGGACAACTAAATTGTGAATGATTGACCAAATCACTATGAAGAAATTAATTTCTTACGCTCATTCTATGATCTGAGATAGTGATACTGCGGTGATTCTGAGGATAAGCTTTGCTTTTAATGATTCTTAAATCTTGATAAACATGTGGAGTATGGCGGGATACTCTTATTAAGAATCACCTATGTGAGTGTGAATAGGGCGATTCTATGAGAAGGATAAGGCTATACTTCTCTAAAGCACTCATAAATCAAAGGGATTGTTAGGGGCCAAAATGAACAAAATCATGAGAACGAAATAATGTCTAGAAAGATTACGTGAATTACTATTGTCTCGATTTACACAAAGCGATTGGGCGATTCAAGACATCACGTTCAACGGACAACGATAAACCAATAGTTTTCACGAGGGAAGGTTCAAAGCCAAAAGCTACCTCTCTCGTCTGAGATGATTTCTAATTACATCTCTCTCTCGAGTCTGCATAACATTTGCATAAGGTTTGGCAGTCAATATCATTCATGTGGGGGATTGTTGGAATTTGAGCCTAAATTAATATAGGTGTCATTAATTATTTTTAATGATTCCATATATTAATGTGTTCTACTCCATGAGTAGATTAAATTAAGTATTTGGAAGCTCAAATCCATGGAGTAATGAATGAGATATTAACTCCCAAAGATCATGATAAAAGATAATAAATACATGTGGGAAAAACCAAGTCCCACATAGGTTAGGAATTAAATATTTTATATGTTTATATATCTGAGGAAAGTGCTCTTGGGTTTGGGCCCCGAGGGCATCCCACTTTTAATGGAAGGAGAGGACCTAGCCAAGGCTAGGTTCGAACCCTACCTGTATGTGCATGTGCGCATGCGCCGTCGGCTTTGCTCTGGCTGGCTTCGGCTTTACTTACGAGATCGTGGGTCTATCTATATTTTTAGACAAAATTTATTTAAATTTATTTATTTAATTCTTTATTATTTATTTAATTATTATTATCAAAAGTCATTTTGAGAAAGTTGTATTTATTATATTATCAAAACTGTGTCATTTTGAGAAGCGGTATAATCAAAACTGTGTCGTTTTGAGGAATCGGTACACGTATATTTGAATATGCGGCCCAAAACTACGTCGTTTTGATCGCGCCTTTTCTACTAAAGTAAAACTACGTAGTTTTGGTTCAGTGAATATTAAAACTACGTCGTTTTACATGTCCGAATGGATAGCTACTTTATATTTATATAATGATCAAAACTACGTCGTTTTGACGATGGATGTCATATATGCCTTTTCGGTGGCATCCTATGCCTTTTCAAAGGGCTAGACACCCTTCGAAATGGTCACCAACTCTCCTATAAATAGATAGGAGAGGCGTACCTTCATACTCACTCAATTTCTCAAGCATCTTAGTATTCATTATTATTTAAGTTACATTTTTCATCATTTTCATAGTTCTAAAGAGAGAGTTAGAGCATTCGGTTTGGTTCGTTGTGTATATCTTTTGTAGTCTTTGCTTAAGATATCTGAGTCATTGTATCTGGGAGACAAGTCTTTATCAACTCTGAGCACCATACGGAGGCATAATTGTCTTAAGGATATAGTACAAAGTACTAGCCTTGACAAATCAATTACTGCAAGATAAGTTCATTTAAATATATATATATAATTTTCTTTTGAGGTTACTAGCATATATATACTGCAGCATGACCAGAGGCGAGGCGGCCTCCAACTACTGGCTTTTGACACCCATAACACACAACTAATTCCTTTCCAATATGTTGAATTAGCTCCACCTGCTCTTTGAGGATCAGTGAGTGAAAATGGCTAACATGTTGAAGCTCCATCTCAAAGTCAAAATGTACGTATGTGTGGAGAGTTAATTTGATGGTTTAATTTGAGCAAATTAAATACACAAGATAGTGGATCCCCACTCGCTCTCTCTCTATATATATAAACGGAGTAATACTATAGACAGAAACTATTTTACAAACATTTTACAAATTGTTGATGTGGCATACTCCACCTCAGCATATTGATCAACATATTGTTTCAATGTAATCTTCGGCCCCACACAATATGCTGAGGTGGTGTATGCCACATGAGCAGTTTGTAGAATAATTTGTATCTATAGCATTATTCATATAAACGAGTCTATATATCCAAGTGGACCAATTAAGTCTTTGTTTATGCTAAAAAAATATCCGAACTCTATTTAATAATAACAACCAATTCAGCTATCAAACATGACTGACAAATAGATCCAAATTAAGTGGATCACTCGTTGCTCGTGCAGTCGTGTATGACTAAAATGTTTAGATCCAAATTAAGTGGATCATTCGTTGAATAAAATGTTTAAATCCCATATCTAGATCTTCATCTACGTCGACCAATAATGCATGTCACAGCTAGCAATAAATGCATGTCACAGCTAGCAAAAAAAATTTGTCCCACAATATCTGCATTTTTAAGATTTCAATACATTTTTTTTCTTTATTTTCCAAGTTTGCCCCTTTACCCTAATTATTGATAATCATTACTCTCATTCACACCTCTCCTCTTTTTTAAACATCCTTTTTCATATTCCGACCAATAAAGATACAAGTGTGAGAGTACGAGCCTTTTTGTCTGTTCAATTTTTTTTGATTCCCTTTCTGCAGTTCATATAAATCCAGAACCTAGAAAAGAAGAATTCAGTGACTGGACTCATGGATTACTAACAATTAGAACTTTTGGTAATTAACAACGATTTAAAAGAAAATCAAGAAAGCCAAATTGTTGAGGATGATGAGCACTCTGTGTCTCGAGATTTAGCAGAATTTACACCTGAAGAAATAGGAAAGCTGGAGAAAGAGTTGACAAAGTTGTTATCACGAAAACCAGTAGCATCCAAAGTTGAAGGAGAAATCGCTAAAATAATTGTTCAATTCAAGCATTGTATGAGTAATTTCTTGTAGATCCAGACACTCCCTTATGCAATGAAGTCACATTCAAGGACCGCAGATTTCCCAGCCTTTGAATAGTTTGGCACAAGTTTGGCCCATCATATCTTCTTAGATCAATAATGCCAAGCTTTCTCAGTTGGGTCAAATTTCCCAAAGGCTCGTATTAATTCATGACCACGATGTCTCTTTGCTTTGAGAAATGATAACCTTCTGCAAGTTTGTTAACGTCCCCAATCATGGCCGCGCGATGTCTCGTTCTTCTCTCTCTCTCATGGATTTGTTGGCGAAAAATAATTTTGGAAGATGAAGAGAAAAAGAAATGATGATGTATTGAGGAGTATGGAGCATTTCAGAGTTTTTGTGAAAAGAAATTTAGGAAGACGAAGAGTACATGGGATTTTTGCAGAAAACAAAAAAGTCTGCACATATGGGTATTTTAGTATTTTTATCACACATATTGATATCTGTGTGGAACTCTAGAATAGCAGATAATTTGGGACGGAGGGAGTAATTCATACAATTTGATCTAAATTAAAGCTGTCAAACTTAACTGATAAGATATAAATTATTTAACCCATTTATCAAGACCTCAAACCTAAACTTAAAGCTGCCAAACTAAAATGTTTAAATCCCAGATCTAGGTCTTCGTCTACGGCCACTAATAATGCATGTCACAGCTAGCAATAATTATTAATTCATATGAAACTGATCTAAATTAAAGACTTCCGTTCTCTTGTAAGTAGCCAATTAGGAGTATAAATGAACCGATTCGAGCTTAGTTGAGTATTAAGTTATTCAAATTTAGTTCACAAAATTTATCGAGTATGAAATAAGGTTTGATTGAGACTCGTTTAACTACCGATTCGAGCACAATCTCGAATCGAGTCCGAACAGTTTGAATTGTTCAAGTGAATATGATTCGAGTATTAATAGAAAATTACAATTTGAAGATGTTCGAGTAATTTATCGAACTTTAAAATTTGCTCACATTTGAATAATTTATTTTTCGAGTCGAACTCGAATCGAACTTTTAGTTGACCGAATACGAATCGATGCCGAACTTTTTCTTTCATTTTACAGCCTTACTTGTAATTGACGAAGTTTTATGAGGAAACGTGAACAAGGAACACTAGACATGCCTGAGTTGATTGAAAATGAAAAATATGGTCATTATTTTAATTATTTATTTAAAACATTTGAGCATGGACAAAGCCAAAACATTTTTTAGAGAGGTTGAGAAATGATATTACAAGGTCATGAATGATTTAGTGAAATTTAAGGGCATATATCCCCAATCTAAATTTTGTAAATAATTTTATACTTGCTAGGTTAAATAAGAATTTTTGTTTTGTATGATGTACATATACATTCTTTATAGAAAAATCGTAAAATCTGATATACATATATATAATAATAATTGTTAACGTCAAATTTTGTACGCCTAATGAAATCACCAAAGCAGCAGGTCAAAACTACGCTAACAGTTGCTGAAATAGTAAGAGACTCCTTATTAAAATAAGATTGTGTTTCCTTATTTGGTGGGATAAAGAGATCTAACTTGGGAAGGAAGAAATCAATCATTAATTGCAGTTATAAGGTGATTCTGAAAGGGACTCCTACTCTTAGTTGGATTCCGGTGGACATGACTTCTATAAATACAACAACAATCAAAGGTTAGAGAACACAAGGATAATGACACAACTGATATGACACAACTAAACAATTTGTACTCTCCATATTATTATATTGGATTTCTTCTTTCTCTCCGTGGCTTTTTCTCAATTGGGTTTCTACGTAAATTCTTGTGTTCATATTTTATATTTTTGTATGTTTATCTATGTGTATTTCGTGAGTGATTTCACAACAATACAATCAACTTGTTAGCGCGGTTTTGGCCTGCTGTTTTGGTGATTTCGTCAGGCGTATAAAATCAAGCGTTAACATTGGCGCCGTCTGTGGGAAAAAGGGGTTTGTTCTGAATTAAAATCATCGATTTACCAAGAAGAGGAGATCCTACACAAAAGATAAGTGGATCTTTTTTATTTACGAAATCAACATGATTATTGTTACTATTTTACTTGTGATAGATGTAAATTTTGTATTAAAAGTCCTTGACTTGGTAGACTTTTTATTTAAAACGTGATGTTATGCTTATAAATGATAAAATTCATATTATAAAAGTCTACTGTTACATCATGTGTCACTTAGATAATTAATTTCCTTTATTTAAATTAATAAATCATACCCATGTGATTACTAGTACAACAACAGTATATATGTCATGTATATTTAAATTACTATCCAGGTTTTAGAGAAAAATTGTGATCTAAAAACTAACATGGACATCGTAGGTTAAATACATGCCAGTAATTATGTGATTCGCTAAGTGTGATGGTATCATAAATATATATATATATATATATATATATATATATATAAAGGCTAATTAATATTGCATATAAGATAAAATTATTTCATGAGATTGCTTGATATGAAACTTTACATATGTTTTAATGCATGACAACAATTTTCATTGGTGGGCTTGATGATGAATCCCTGCAAAATGTCAATGCCCATTTGAGTTTTTGTGATTCAGTGCATGCTTTTCGGTGCGAGATAAAGAATTAATTTAATTTTTTAGAAGCTGCAAAAGGACATCCCCGTCACCTTCGGCGGGCACCACCATTTCAATGAATTTGTGGAATTTAATCATAGCGACCCATATCCATCAGCACATTCAACTATTGTTGTGACGCCCCCAAAATAGGTATACATCACCCATCTTGAGTCGCCAGATACATGGTACATAACTCAACTACAAACTTAATTATACAATTGTTGTGCAAAATACGACAAAACATAGCTGAGAGTTTATGTGACTCCCCCAAAATAGGTATACATCACCTATTCTGAGTCGCTAAATACATGGTACTGAATACAAATACAAACTAATTATACAACAGTCGTGTAAAATACGACAAAACATATGCTATGAGTTTTAATACAAATATTGTCATCTAGACAATATCCACACTCAATGGAGTCCTCATTACATTTATTATTACACTATTTCACAGAATAGTGAGGACTACTAATGCACCATCTAGGACCATCACTTTGTTCCACTCGACTAGTCCCGACTATGTTCTCATTTCACAGAGAGAACAATGAAAGAAAGGTGAGCTCAACTAGCCTAGTAAGAAATATTATGACTAAGATAATGCGAGAATAAATTATCGTTAGCCTTGATAGTGTTAAACCGATACAATATAACAAACATCAAGTTTAATCTGCGGTAATGAACAAGCAATCCATTAGAAGAAGTCAAGTAGAGAATAAAATCTACTATCTTACATGATTTAAAAGGTTTTCATCACTTTTATCGGCGAGACTCATTTCGATAAATAATCCACACCATCAAATCATCCCTGCACTACAAACCAAGGATATTCTTTAGTATCACGACCACGAATTATCCATGCACTACGGGCCAAAGATAATCGTTTTTTCATCAATGGTCCTGATCATGCCATATAAAACTGCAAATGGATTTTCGCCGTCATGCTGAAATCCACTTAGACAGATCATTTTCACAATTTAATAAGGAATGAATACGAAGGATCATTCACCATGCATGCGATAATCCACATAGACAAGTTATTCCAATATAATAATAAATAATGGAACCAGGTCAGGCGTAATACGCTTGCCAAAGCGGGATATTCCAATGAATAATAAATAATGGAATAACAACGAAATCACCATAAATGCGAGAGATCGCATGAGCACGAGTTATTCAATGTAAATAATAATTAATGGAACCAAGTAAGGCGTAATACGACCGCCAAGCGGGATATTCAACGAACGATAAAGAATGGAATAACGAAAGAATTTCACCATGTATGCGGTGCTTGGCATGATTAAAGTTATTCCAACATAATAATAAAGAATGGAATAATGAAAGAATTTCACCAAGTATAGGGTAGTCCACAGATACAAAAGTTATTCCAACGGAATAATAAAGAATGGAATAACAGAAGTTCTATTCATGAATACAAAAGAAATAATACCCCTTACAGGTACAACAAATAATATCCCTTACCTTTGAAAAGAAGAGTACTCAATTTGGTAGAGGCGAGGATATACTCAAGAAAACTTGCACTATGCTCAAAAAGCTTTCTTAAACTCTAAAGAAATATGCTCAAGATTATAGAAGAAGAACTCTCTATAGTTTCTCTCTAGAGTTTCAATTGAATTCGTAAGAAATAATGAAGGAATGAGCTTCTATTTATAGAAGAATGGACTGCATAGTAACTAATTCATGAATGGTCCAGATTGATTTACTTTAAACGGACGGTCCAGATTTAAAACAAAATATTTTAAATAAAATATAATATATTCTATTTATAATCTAATAAAACGAATAACTTTATAAAAGTATTACATTTTTTATATAAAAAGATTTTACTATCTGCAAAACACTATGCATGTACTATGTAATACTATGCATAATAAAATATAATATATTCTAATCATTGTCTAATAAAACAAATAACTTTATAAAAGTATTTTGTTTTACATAGAAAAGATATTACTATGCAAAATACTATGCGTAATAGAATATAATATATTCTATTTATAGTCTAATAAAACGAATAACTTTATAAAAGTATTCTATTTTATATAAAAGCTTTTACGCTTTTATTACATTAATAATACTAATAAAACAAAAAACCGTGACTTCTCTCACATCAATAATCAATAATCAATAATTCTTATGCAACCACGCGTATTCGTGTGCTTTAACACCGAGTGTTTCAACGAGTTAACAGTGCATGAACTTCGTAGTTATTTTCATAAAAATATTTTGTCATTTTCTCAATCCGAATAATAATTCCGTTGTGGGGTCCACTAATGATTGTACTGCATTGCGTCGGATATTCCCTGACAAAAAGAATATTCCCCGACCAATCGAATATTATATAACAACTTGCATACTTTACAAAATTTATAAATGCTACCCACAACTATAACATTATATCAAATCCACACCATAATAAAAAAATATTTTAAGAAATTTAAATCATTATTCGTAAAATTTGGGATTTTACAATCTCCCCTTCTTATGAAATTTCGCCCTCAAAATTTACGTACGTACCTGGTATGCCGAACAAATGAGGACACTTCGTCAGATTCTAACTCTTAAGGTATAACCTTTGAGTGTCGAATATGATCCTTTTTTTCCATGATTTTAACACGTATCTCCTCATACGTTAAATCTTCTGCTATCTCGTCCGGTTCTAAATTAATAATATGGTTCGGGTCTTCCACATATTTACGTAACATGGACATGTGAAAAACGTTATGAACACGAGACATACTTGGTGGTAAAACGAGTCTATAGGCCCCAGCTCCTACTTTCGATCGAGGATTAAAATGGGCGAATGAATCGAGGATTGAGCTTTCCTCTCTTTCCAAATCTCGTAACTCCTTTCCATGGAGCTACACGTAACAACACATGATCTCCAATATCGAATTCCACGTCCTTTCGATGAAGATCAACATAACTCTTTTGTCGATCTTGTGAGGTTTTTATACGTTGCCGGATCGTTTGAATCTTTTCCATAGTCATACGTACCAAATCTAGTTCCAACAACGTTGTTTCACCCACCTCATCCCAGCATACTGGAGAATGACATTTTCTTCCATACAACACCTCAAATGGAGCCATGCCAATACTTGCTTGATAACTGTTGTTGTAGGAAAACTCCACCAACGGTAAAAACTTGTCCCAACTTCCCTTGAAGTCAAGGACACAGAGTCTTAATAAATCTTCAAAAGTTTGAATAGTCCTCTCTGATTGTCCATCCGTCTGAGGATGATATTCTGAACTAAATCATAAGTCTGTCCCCATAGCTTTTTGCAAACTAACCCAAAATCATGAAGTGAATCTTGGGTCTCGATCAGAAACTATAGATACTGGCATACCATGCAGTCTTACAATCTCGTTTATGAATATACGAGCAAGACGTTTAAGTGTATAAGTTTCTTGTATTGGTAAGAAATGAGCAGACTTTGTCAATCTATCAACAATGACCCAAATTGCATTTATGCCTTGAGAAACCTTGGGAAGACCAGTAACGAAATCCATGGTAATGTGCTCCCACTTCCATTCTGGAATTTCAAGTGGTTACAATGGACCTTTTGGTACTTGATGCTCTGCCTTGACTCGTTGATAAGTTAGACACCTTAAGATAAACAGTGTTATCTCTCTCTTCATATTGCTCCACCAAAATGTATGATGAAGATCATGATACATTTTGGTACTCCCAAGATGGATTGCAAACGATGTGTTGTGTGCCTCCATCATGATTTTATACTTTAAATCAGGGTCATTAGGAACACAAAGTCTGGAGTTGACTCGAAGTATTCCTTCTTCAACGATTCTTGCTTCCGGCATAGCACCTTCTTGCATTTTCTTCCTCATACGAATCAGCTCCAGATTTATAACTTGAGCAGCTTTAACTTTATCAATTAAAGTCGGTTCTACTCGTATATTCGCCATCATCACATGGGTCCCCGGAGTCTTTAACTCTATCTCCATCCTTTGCAAGTCACACAAAATGGGCCTTTAAGTTGTCGATATCGCACTCGCATTCCACGCATATGATCTTACACTCAATAAATCGCCTACCACGTTAACTTTTCTAAGATGGTATTGGATGGTATGATCATAATCTTTCAACAGTTCAAGCCAACGTCGTTGTCGCATGTTGAGTTCCTTTTGAGTGAAGAAATATTTGAGGCTTTTATGATCCGTAAAGATCTCCACTTTCTCCCCATACAAGTAATGCCTCCAAATTTTAAGTGCGAAAACAAAAGCTGCCAACTCTAGATCATGAGTAGGATAATTCCTATCATATTCTTTGAGTTGTCGAGAGGCATAGGCTATGACTTTCCCATGTTGCATGAGAACACATCCCAACCCTTTGCCCAAGCATCACCATCAGATGACAAATCCTCCGAACCGGATGGTATTGTCGAGCAGTCTTTGAAATGAGTCTCCTCTTGAGTTCTTGAAAACTCTTCTCACATTCCTCGTTCCAACCGAATTTTGTATCTTTTCGAGTCAGCTGAGTTAATGGAGTAGCAATTCGAGAAAACCCTTCTACGAATCTCCGATAATAACCAGCTAAGCCCAGAAAGCTACGTACTTTGGTCACTGATTTAGGTTGCTCCCAGCTTTGAATAGCTTCAATCTTTGCTGGGTCAACAGATATTCCATGACTTGATACTACGTGACCAAGGAATACTACTTCCTCAAGCCAGAACTCACATTTCTTCAACTTGACATAAAGCTTATATTCACGAAGTTTTTGGAGTATCAGCCTCAAGTGTTGCTCATGATCTTCACGGATTTTGGAATAAATAATAATGTCATCAATAAAGACGACCACAAAGTGATCCAAATATTCCTTGAATACTTGGTTCATCATATCCATGAAAGTAGCAAGAGCATTAGTAAATCCAAAAGACATGACTAGGAATTCATAATGCCCGTCTGCAGTTTACGGAAGTCTTTTTTGAATGTCATCGGTTTTAATCTTCAATTGGTGATATCCAGAATGAAGATCAATCTTTGAAAAGAATTTGGCACCTTGTAACCGGTCAAACAGGTCATCAATACGTGGCAATGGGTACCTATTTTTGATGGTGACATGATTCAACTCCCGATAATCAATACAAAGTCGCATACTCCCATCTTTCTTTTTCACGAATAGAACATGAGCACCCCAAGGAGAAGTACTAGGACGAATAAAGCCAATGTCTAATAATTCCTGCAGTTGGGTCTTTAACTCCTGAGGTTCAATAGTTTCCATTCGATATGAGGCTTTGGAAATGGGTTTTGTACCGGGTTCAAGGTCGATACAAAATTCAATTTCACGCTCTGGGGTAGGCCAAGAAGTTCTTCAGGAAATACGTCAGGAAATTTATTAACAATAGAAATATCATTCAAAACTGACGTATTTTTATTTAGATCCGTGACACGAGCTAAGAAAGCTTGACATCCGTTTTTTAATAAACGAATATCTTTATGGCTTGAGATGACAGTGATTGATTTTTATGGTTTGGTTGCTTGAATTTGCATAATAGGTTGGTTAGGAATTTGAAAGCTAACAACCTTACGAAAACAATCAATTTTTGCATGATGAGTAGTTGACCAATCAATCTCTAGAATCACATCAAATGCAAGTATTTTCAAAGAAATAAGATCGACAGGTAACATGCGGTTGCCGATTTGAACTAAACAAGACTTATAAATAACAGATGTAATAAAGGTTTCTCCCAATGGAGTTTCAACAGATAAGTCAAAGTCTAATTTCTCCGGAGTCAAATTTAAACGTTGAGCGCAAGTAGGAGAAATAAAAGAATGGGTAGAACCGGTATCAAATAAGGTATATACTTCGCTAGAGTTTATTATAAGCTTACCCGTGATGACCTCATTCGGGTTCCTTGCTTTCTGGGAGGTCACGACAAACGCCTCCTCTTGACTCATCTGGCTTTGACTTTTCTGGGGCATCCTTTGGTGCCTCTATCCTAGCTGAACTTATCTTTGGTGAACGACAAAATCGGGCTAGGTGACCTTCTCTTCCACAATTATAACATGCTTTGGATGACATCGCAGATTTGATGATGTGTCCTCCCTCTGCATTTGAAGCATATGATAGGTGGTCGTTCTCCTTCCTTAACAACGGGTGCTGGTGCTAACGTCTTTCCATCATTGTTGAATCTCCTCTTCTTGAAATATTCATTCTTATTGTTTTGGCCATGATTACCACTGAAGTGGTTACTATTTCAGGCATGTTGATTCCCTCCATGCTCATTATCGCGCTCCAATAACTGAGCCCTATTAACAACATCTGGATACAAACACAGTTTATGAGAGATAAGATATTGACGTATCTCGGGTTTCAAACCTCTTAGAAACATTCGCGTCATTCTCTCTTCATTATCAACCAAATAGGACGCAAACCGGAAAAACTCGGCAAACTTGGCTTCGTACTGCGACACGGTCATGTAGTTTTGCTCCAGCTTGATTTACTCTACCTCTTTCATGTGACGAATACTTTCGGGAAAGTACTTGTCGTTGAACAATTCTTGGAACTTCTCCCAAGTCATCTTCAGTGCGGCAAGTTGAGTACGTTTTACAGATTCCCACCAGTAATCTGCCTCTGCACGCAACATGAAGGTGGCAAAAGGAACCTTTTGCTCCTCGAAGTATCCCAAAACATCAAATATCTTGCAGATCTGTTTTATGCACGTCTCCGCCTTAAGTGGTTTTGGCTCTCCAAAAATGTGACGCCCCCAAAATCAGGTATACGTCACCCATCTTGGGTCGCCACTTACATGGTACAGAATTTAAATACAACTTACTAATATAATGTAGTGTATAATAATCTGACATAAACTATGAGTTTGAATACAAATATTGTCTACTAGATATTATACAAACTCAAAAGGAGTCCTTATTACAATTATTATCACACTATTTCACATAATAGTGAGGACTACTAATGCTATCCTCTGGACCATTACTCCATTCCCCGACTCGTCCCAGCTATATTCTCATTTCCTGAAGAGAAAACGGTGAAAGAAAAGGGTGAGCTCAACTAGCTCAATGAAGAAATATTATGACTAAGATAATGCGAATAAATTATCATTAGCCACAACAAAGTTGTTAAACCGATAAAATATAATGAACATCAAGTTTAACTACAAAATGAACCAAAGAATCCATTAAAAGAGTCAAGTAGAAAATAAAATCTACTATCTTTTATGATTTAAAAGGTTTTTCATCAATCATTATAAATTTGAGACTCGACTTTTTAATAAATATTCCACCACATCTAATCATCCTCAGCATTACTACACGCCAAGAATTTTCATTAAATTAACAATGGTCATGACTATACCGAATAAAAACCACGGTCATAATCATACCAAAAACTATTCATCAATGCTTTACAAAGCCACCGAGGACTTTTATCACATCATTTATAACAGTCATGATTATACCGAATGATCCTCGGTCATAATCATACTAAGTCCATCTATGCACGTAAGCGAAAGAGAGACTTTCAACATAATATAAACACATGAGGATGATGACAATGATATAAGAATTCAATAAAACAAGTTCAAGAATTATTTTATCCGAGAATTATTAACGTCCAAATTGTCAACATGATCTTTGTTTTGTAGAGTAAAATTCAAGAATGATCGGAAGAATATTTCCATGAAAAGATATCTTTGGATGAAACGCAAATATCAAGGATATTCTACTAATTTCATGGAGTATAGAAGTCAAAGTTTTAACCAACCGGGTATAATAAAGAATGGAATAACAAAAGAAATCACCATGCATGCGATAGGCCTTGCAGAGCGAGTTATTCCAACAGAATAATAATAACGGAACCAAAGTCGTGAAATTCACACCGCAAGCGGGATGTTCCAACAATAATAATAAATGCGGAATAATAAATGATGGAACCATGTCCAAAGGCGATATAGCATGCATGTGATATTCACAAAATGATAAAGACGTAATAATAAAAATGGAACCGTGTCCGTGTAAAACACACGATACGATATTCCAATGTAATAATAATAAAGATTTTAACCAGTCCTGTAAAACACACGACATGGATGTTCCAATGTAATAATAGAAGAATGTCACCAAGTATAGGGTAAACCACGATACAAAGTTATTCCAACCGAATAATAAAGAAAGGGAATAATGAAGTTCTCTTTTTGAATACAAAAAGAATAATATCCCTTACCTTAAAAGACACTTTGGATATCAAAGTAGTGAAGTACCGTATACTCTTTATTCTTTCTCTCTATAGATTTTCTCTCTATAAACTTCTCTCTATAATTTCTCTCTCTAGAGTTTCAAAGAATTAAGTAAGAAAATAATGAAGGAATGAGCTTCATTTATAGGAAAATAGAATGCATAGTAATTAATCCATGAGCAGTCCAGATTGATTTACTTTAATCGACGGTCCATATTTAAAGCAAAATCTTTTAAATAAAATATCATATATTCTATTTATATAAAAACATTTTACTACGCAAACACTATGCAACACTATGCAACACTATGCATAATAAAATATAATATATTCTATTTATAGAATAACTTTAATAAAGTATTCTCGCTTTATATAAAAGATGTTTCGCTTTTTATTACGTTAATAATACTGAATAAAACAAAACGTCATTATCGCTATAATAATTCATATTATTAATCGACAATAATGGAATCAAACCGAGTGACTTCTCACATAAGCATCAATAATCAATACCGTGTGATACTATGCAACCACATCGTATTCTTGTACTTTTACTACCGAGTAGTTCAACAAGATCAACCAGAAAACTTCCATGATTATTTCAATAAAATATTTTTGTCGTTTTCTCGATCCGACAATAATTACATTGTGAGGGTCCACCAATGATTGAGTAGTTATGCGAATATTTCCCGCTAAACCGAATATTCCCACCCAATCGAATATAATATAACCACTTGCATACTTTGCAAAATTTATAAATACTACCCACAACTATAATATTATCTCAAATTCACACCATATTATTAAAAAATTATTTCGACAAAATTTAAATCTTTATTGATAAAATCTGGGGTCTCACAAAAAAACTATGGTGGTCCCAGTTCCTTAAACTGCTTGGCGGTGACCATCCGAGAGTTGCCAGTATTTTCACCTGCATTTTGGACAGGAGCCACTCTTGCCTGATGTTGCATAAATTGCAAAAAGCCTCTAAACATTCCATCGTTCATCATTTGGTCAGTGTTGTTGTTTGCCTGAGGATTGTTGCCTTCCTGATGCACATTATCTTGATAATTAATCTGTGGAGACTCAACGGTCTCTTGTGCTCCATTGATATTCCCAACATTCTCGGATGTCATTTTCAAATACTGCCACAAAACAAGGGTTAAATAACATATCACATATTATCCCTATACTCTGACCGACCAATTAAATACCAAATAAACTTAGGTAGGTCATACTAGCGAAAGAATGAATTTGTGGAATTTAATCATAGCGACCCATATCCATCAGCACATTCAACCATTGCTGTGACGCCCCCAAAATAGGTATACATCACCCATCTTGAGTCGCCAGATACATGGTACATAACTCAACTACAAACTTAATTATACAATTGTCGTGCAAAATACGACAAAATATAGCTGAGAGTTTATGTGACGCCCCCAAAATAGGTATACATCACCTATTCTCAGTCGCCAAATACATGGTACTGAATACAAATACAAAATAATTATACAACAGTCGTGTAAAATACGACAAAACATGTGCTATGAGTTTTAATACAAATATTGTCATCTAGACAATATCCACACTCAATGGAGTCCTCATTACATTTATTATTACACTATTTCACATAATAGTGAGGACTACTAATGCACCATCTAGGACCATCACTCTGTTCTCCAACTAGTCCCAGCTACGTTCTCATTTCCTCAAGAGAACAATGAAAGAAAGGGTGAGCTCAACTAGCCCAAAGAAGAAATATTATGACTAAGATAATGCGAGAATAAATTATCGTTAGCCTTCATAGTGTTAAACGTCTGATATAACAAACATCAAGTTTAACTGCGATTGGAACAAGCAATCTATTAGAAGAGTCAGTAGAGAATAAAATCTACTATCTTCTATGATTTAAAAGGTTTTTCATCACTTTTATCATTTGAGACTCAAATTTCAATAAATAATCCACATCATCAAATCATCCTGCGCACTACGGGCCAAGGATATTCTTTAAGATCACGACCACGAATTATCCATGCACTACGCCAAAAAGATAATCGTGTTTTCATCAACTCATCTGATCATGCCATAAAATAATTCATCTCTCGCACCCTTGGTCAAGAGAATCCATAGCCATAATCATACTAAAAAACGTCCCATCAATGCATTACGGCCAACGAGGACTTTTTCCACATCATTTGTAACATTACGGTCATGATTATACCGAATAATCCTCGAGTCATAATCATACCAAGTCCATCTATGCACTACAAAACCAGATGACTTTCAACATAATATAATCATGCGGATGATGACAATGACATAATAATTCAATAAAAAAGTTCAAGAATTAATTTATCCAGAACCAATAACGTCCCAAATTGTCAACATGATACTTCTTTGTGAGTAAAATTCAAGAATGCTCGTAAGAATATTTCCATGAAAAGATCTTGGATGAAGCGCAAATATCAATGATATTCCACTAATTTCATGGAGTATAGAAGCCAAAACTTTAACCAACCGAGTATAATAGAATATATGAAGCGCAAATGGATTTTCGCAGACCATGCATAAATCCACTTGATGCATCATTTTCACAATTTAATAAGGAATGAATACGAAGGATCATTCACCATGCATGCGATAATTCACATAGACATGTTATTCCAACAGAATAATAAATAATAGAATATTGCATGCGAGAGATCGCATGCATAAAGTTATTCCAATGTAATAATAATTAATGGAACTGTGTCAGCGTAATACATGCACCGACGGAATATTCCAACGAATGATAAAGAATGGAATAATGTAAGAATTTCACCATGTATGCGGTGCTTGTACTTATGTATGTGTTTTTCCAACATAATAATAAAGAATGGAATAACGTAAGAATTTCACCAAGTATAGGTAATCCACAGATCTGAGTTATTCCAATGAATAATAAAGAATGGAATAACAGAAGTTCTCTTCATGAATACTGTGACGCCCCCAAAATAGGTATACATCACCTATTCTGAGTCGCCAAATACATTGTACAGAATACAAATATAATCTTAATTATACAACAAGAGAACTGTGAGTTTTAATACAAATACTGTCCTCTAGACAATACTCTCAAAATAAGTCCTCATTACATTTATTTTCACACTATTTAACAGAATAGTGAAGACTACTAGCTAATACTATCATCCGGACCATCACTCCATTCCTCGAATCGTCCCAGCTACGTTCTCATTTCCTGAAGAGAACAGTGAAAGAAGTGTGAGCTCAACTAGCTCAGTAAGAAATATTATGACTAAGATAATGAAGAATAAATTATCATTAGTCTACAACAATGTTAAACTGATAAAATACAATAGACATCAAGTTTAACTGCAGCGGAACAAGCAATCCATAAAAAGAGTCAAGTAGAGAATAAAATCTACTATCTTTTATGATTTAAAAGGTTTTTCATCACTTTTATCACTTTTATCGTTGAGACTCAACTTAATAAATAATCCACATCATCGAATCACCCTGCACTATGGCCAAGGATATTCTTTAGTATAACGACCACAAATTATCCATGCACTACGGGCCAAGGACATTCGAGGTCATGATCATGCCAACAATTGTCCATCAATGCACTACGGGCCAATGAGGACTTTCATCACATCATTTGTAACATTACGGTCATGATTATACCGAATAATCCCTAGTCATAATCATACCAAGTCCATCTATGCACTACAGGCCACATGAGGATGATGACAATGATATAAGAATTCAATAAAACAAATTCACGAATTAATTTGTCCAGGAACCAATAACGTCCAAATTGTCAACATGATACTTCTTTGTAAAGTAAAATTCAAGAATGCTCAGAAGAATATTTCCATGAAAAGATACTGAATGAAGCGCAAATATCAAGGATATTCCACTAATTTCATGGAGTATAGAAGTCAAAACTTTAACCAACTGAGTATAATAAAGAATGGAACTTCGCATAGACATGTTATTGCAATAGAATAATAAGTAACGGAACCAGGTCAGACAAAATTCGCACCGACAGGATGTTCCAACAGAATAATAAAGAATGGAATAACAACAGAAATCACCATGCATGTGGTACTTCGCGATGACAAGTTATTCCAATGAATACTAAATAACGGAACCAGGTCCGGCGTAAAACGCATGCAGGTGATATATTCCAATGTAATAATAAAAACGGAACCATGTTCGGCGTAAAACATGCATGACGGATATTCATTCCAATGAATAATAAAGATTTTAACCGGTCCGGCGTAAATCGCATGAGATGATATTCCAACAAAATAATAAAGAATGAAATAATGAAAGAATTTCACCAAGTATAGGGTAGCCTTGTATACAAAGTTATATCCAACGAGAATAATAAAGAATGGAATAACGAAGTTCTCTTCATAAATACAAAAGAAATAATATCCCTTACCTTTGAAAAAAAACTAGATATAGGAGTAATGAGGTAGCGAGAGCTTCTTCTTCTATAGATTTTCTCTCTGATTTCTCTCATAATAATTGCTCTATAGCTTTAGTGAATTGGTGAGAAATGAAGGAAGAATGAGCTTATTTATAGAAAATATAGTTTCAATAATTGCACATTTTGGGGCTCGAAAAATTATAGTACAATACCTCCAACTTTTCCTTTATTTTTAATTTAGTCATGCAAGTATTATCAAACTTGCACCACCTCCCCTAATAGTAAATAATGTGATTTAATAGTAAATCATGTGAATCAATAGTTCTAGACATGTAAAAATATGAATTACAGTATAGTACCTCCATCTATACCTCTATTTTTAACTTAGTAATGCAAGTATTATCAATCTTGCACCAACTCTCCTAATAGTAACAATAATGTGAATTAATAGTACACACATGTAAACAAATAGTTATAATCATGTGAATTAATAGCAATCAATTGCTCATTTATCCGATTAAAAACCCGATTGGTCAATATAACCTCCAGACATCAATTATTATCTAAACAAATGTCAATTTTCACTAACACGAATAATTTCAATACAATGAAACTATTTTTATCAAAAATATAAATTTTGATATTTTGAAGTTTGACTTTTTCCAAAAAAGTCAACTGTTGACTTTTTCCAAAAAAGTCAATTGTTGACTTTTTGACCAAATAGTGAATCACAAAAAATTTTGTGTTTATAGACTATTTTTACTAATTTCGTCATTCCGGACTCAAATATCACGTTCGCGTCTCCAAATTCAACTCCGAACACAGCTTTAATTTTAATAACATTTATCATTAATATTATAACTCACAATATTTATCAACCAGGTCGTTCCCAGGAAAGAGGGGGCATTCCGATAAGGATTTCTACCTATTGGCGCGCAATTAGATTATCTAACCTCTCCTTGATGAACTTTTTACATTGTAAATATTAAAATTTATAATATGAATAACTTTGTAAATCTCAATTATTGATTTAATAAAATAAAATTTTATGCGAGATGAATCTTTGTGACAATAATTGAATCAATAATATGAGAGATATGATGCAAAGAATTACTTTAGCAATAATTGAGTATAAGCGAGTGACTTCTTACGTAAGCATCAATAATCAATACCATGTGCTACTTATGCAACCAAGCCAGACATTCTTGTATTTTTATTAATGAGTAGTTCAACAAAGTATTAACGGTAAAACCTCGTAGTTATTTTCATAAAATATTTTTGTCGTTTCTAACTACGACGATAATTACATTGTGGGGTCCTCCAATGATTGCGCCATTATACGAATATTCCCTGCTAAAACGAATATTCCCCGACCAATCGAATATAATACAACAACTTACATACTTTGCAAAATTTATAAATACTACCCACAACTATAACATTATATCAAATCTACACCATAATATTAAAAAAAAATATTTCGAGAAATTTAAATCTTTATTCATAAAATCTGGGGTCTCACAATCTCCCCTCCTTATGAAATTTCGCCCTCGAAATTTACGTACGTACCTGGTATGCCAACGAGATGAGGATACCTTGACTTCATTTCATATTCTCACTCTTGAGGTATAACCTTGAATACCTTTATCGTCGAAAACATTACACGTTGCATACGTGCATGCCCGATGTCCTCTGATTGCCTTTGAATGCACATCAGTCCCTAAAATAGCCATTTTAGGACTTGATACCGACCTCAAATCTCAAAACATAAAGAATAAAAGTTTTAGGTCTACTCGTTATCTTTCTGAATCATCCTAAATTACCTCAATCGGAGTTCGTATGAAAAAGTTATGCCCAATTTACTAAAGGACATTCGGATAGATTTTAGCTTAACACATGACGTGCCTAGGCGCCCAGATTTGGCCTTGGGCAAGTGCCTAGGCACCCAAGAGTAGAATCTAAGCACCGAGCCTAGCTCCTAGGCGCTCGACCATTGGCACTTAACTCTAATTTTCCAGATTTTGCAACTTTTGGCACACATACTTCAAATCTTCATAACTTCTTCGTCCGTTATCGAAATTAGTCTATTTTTGAGGCTATGGAAAGCTTGTAATATGCTCTATAAAACTCCAATGATTTCATAATTTTTTAGATTCATTAATTATTCTGAAATTTGGCTCCAAAGTCCCCCAAGATTAAGTTTTTACTAACAACGATACGTGAAAAACGTTATGAACACGCGACATACTTGGCGGTAAAACAAGTCTATAGGCCACAGTTCCTACTCGATCGAGGATTTCAAATGGGCCAATTAAATTGAGGGTTTAGATTTCCTCTCTTCATCGATTCTTGCTTCTAAAATAACGCCCTCTTGAACCTTCTTCTTCACATTCATCAGCTTCGGGAGTGTAGTTTGAGCGGCTTTAACTTTATCGATTAAAGTCGATTCTACTTGTATATTCGCTATCTTTACGTGGGTCTCTAGAGTCTTTAACTCTATCTTTATCATTTGCAAGTTATACGAAATAGGTCTTTGTGTTAACAACATCGCACTCGTAAACGCATACGATCTTCTACTCAATGCGTCAGCTTCCACGTTCGCTCTTCCACGATGATATTGAATGGTATGATCGTAATCTTCAACAGCTCGAGCCAACGTCTTTGGCGCATTATACATTCATTTTGGGTGAAGAAATATTTAAGGGTTGAAGAAATGGGTTTTGTACTGGGGTCAAAACAAAATTCAATTTCACATTCTGGGGTAGGCTAAGAAGTCTTCAAGAATACGTCAGGAAATTTATTAACAATAGAAATATCATTCAAAACTGTGACCCTCATCCAAGACTTGGATAACACGTCATATTGATACCTATCAACTTGTCACTGTTATTCATGACGTCCCCTACGAAAAGTCTGGCTTCGGTGCATTCCACACAAGGAAGTCACCAACGAAAGGCTCAGGGCTCTTTACTTATGGCTTGATATGACAACGATTGACTTTAGTGGTTTGGTTGCTTGAATTCGTATAACAGGTTGGTTAGGAATATGAAAGTTAACAACCTTATAAAAAGCATGATGAGTAGTTAACCAATAGATTTCTAAAATCACATCAAAGGCAAGTATTTTCAAAGAGATAAGATCGATAGGTAACGTGAGAGTGTCGATTTGAATCAAACAAGATTTATAAATAGTGGAGGTAACGAAGGTTTCTACTAGTGAAGTTTCAACCAATAAGTCAAAGTCTAACTTTTCTGGGGTCAAATTTAAATGTTGAAAGCAAGCAAGAGAGATAAAAGAATGGATAGAATCGGTGTCTAATAATGTATAGACTTCGCAATAATTTATAATTAACTAACCCGTGCTAACAACGTTCGGGTCACTCTCTTTTTGAGAAGTCACAAAAAATACTCTTCTTGAAACCACCGACTTTGTTTTCTCTGTATCCGCCTTTGGTGCCGCTGTCCCAGCTGGACTTGTCTTCGGTGAACGACAAAATTGGGCTAAGTGACCTTCTCTTCCACAATTATAACATGCATTGGATGACATCATACAGTTTGGACTGATATGTCCCTCCCCTCCGCATTTGAAGCATATGATAGGTGGTCGTTATCATTCCTTAACAACGGGTGCTGGTGCTGACGTCTTTCCATCATTGTTGAATCTCCTCTTCTTGAAATATCCATTCTTATTGTTTTGGCCATGATTACGACCGAAGTGGTTACCATTTCTGGCATGCTGATTCCATCCACACTTATTGTCACCGCTTCGATGACTGCTATCACTGGTATTATCATTTTGCCGGCTGCTCTCTTTTGGTTGGGTTGACTCATTATCGCGCTCTAATAACTGAGCCCTATTAACAACATCTGAATACAAACACAGTTTATGAGAGATAAGATATTGACTTATCTCAGGATTCAAACCTCTTAGAAACATTCGCGTCATTCTCTCCTCATTATCAACCAAATGAGACGCAAATCGGGATAACTCGGCAAACTTGGCTTCGTACTGCGACACGGTCATGTTATTTTTCTCCAATTTAATGAACTCTACTTCTTTCATGTGACGAATACTTTCGGGAAAGTACTTGTCATTGAACAGTTCTTGGAACTTCTCCCAAGACATCTTTAGTCTGGGCGGGTTGAGTACGCGCTTCTGATTCCCACCGATGTCGCCTCTGCTGCATGACATGAAGGTGGCAAAGGGAACCTTTTGCTCCTCGAAGCATCCCAAGTCATCAAATATCTTGTTGATCTACTTTATCCACGTCTCCACCTTAAGTGGTTTTGGCTCTCCAAGAAACTCCGGTGGTCCCAGTTCCTGGAACTGCTTAGCGGTGACCGTCCAAGAGTTGCCAATGTTTCCACTTGCATTTTGGATAGGAGCCGCTCTTTCCTGATGTTGCATGAATTGCATGAAGCCTCGGAACATTCCATCGTTCATCATTTGGTCAGTGTTGTTGTTTGCATGAGGATTGTCGCCTTCCTGATGCACATTGTCCTTGTTATTGACCTGTGGAAACTCAACGGTCTCCTGTGCTCCATTGATGTTCTCAACATTCTCGGATGCCATTTTCAAATACTTCCACAAAATAAGGGTTAATTAACATATCACATATTATCCCTATACTCTGACCGACCAATTAAATACTAAATAAACTTAGGTAGGTCATACTAGCGAAGAAATTCTCCGTCTCTCCACTCCTAGTTTTTGTCTCACATCTTAACCAGGGATCATATCCCTAAGCTTTAATACCAACTCTGATGCCCCCAAAATAGGTATACATCACCTATTCTAAGTCGCCAAATACATGGTACAGAATACAAATACAATCTTAATTATACAACAAGAGAACTGTGAGTTTTAATACAAATATTGTCTTCTAGACAATATCCACTCTCAGAATAAGTTCTCATTACATTTATTTTCATACTATTTAACAGAATAGTGAGGACTACTAGCTAATACTATCATCCGAACCATCAATCCGTTCCCCGACTTCGTCCCATTACGTTCTCATTTCACAAGAAGAGCAGTGAAAGAAAAGGGTGAGCTCAACTAGCCTAAGAATAAATATTATGACTAAGATAATGCGAAATATATTATCATTAGTCTCTGAATAATGTTAAACTGATAAAATATAATAGACATCACGTTTAACTGCAGTGGAACAAACAATCCATTAAAAGAGTCAAGTAGAGAATAAAATCTACTATTTTTTATGATTTAAAAGGTTTTTCATCACTTTTATCACTTTTATTGCTGAGACTCAGCTTAATAAATAATCCACATCATCGAATCACCCTTACTACTACCAAGGATATTCTTTAGTATCACGACCATAAATTATCCATGCACTACGGGCTAAGGACATTCGTGTATTCATCAATGGTCATGATCATGCCAAAAACTGTCCATCAATGCACTACGGGCCAATGAGGACTTTCATCACATCATTTGAAACATTACGGTCATGATTATACCGAATAATCCCTGGTCATAATCATACCAAGTCCATCTATGCACTACAGGCCACAGATGACATTTAAAAAAATATAAACATGAGGATGATGACAATGATAAAAGAATTCAATAAAACAAGTTCACGAATTAATTTGTCCAGGAACCAATAACGTCCAAATTGTCAACATGATACTTCTTTGTAGAGTAAAATTCAAGAATGCTCAGAAGAATATTTCCATGAAAAGATACTGAATGAAGCGCAAATATCAAGGATATTCCACTAATTTCATGGAGTATAGAAAGTCAAAACTTTAACCAACTGAGTATAATAAAGAATGGAATAACAAAAGAAATCACCATGCATGCGGTACTTTGCATAGGCGGTTATTCCAATGAGAATAATAAGTAAAAAGAACCAACCGGTCGAAATTACATACAGAAAGGATGTTCCAACGAGAATAATAAAGAATGGAATAACAACGAAATCACCATGCATGCGGTGCTTGCGCATAGGCAGAGTTATTCCAACTGAATACTAAATAATGGAACCGGTCGCCCGTAAAAACGCATGAGCGTGATATTCCAATGAATAATAAAAGGCGGAACAGGTCCGGTAAAAAATGCATGACAAGATATTCCAATGAATAATAAAGAATTTTAACCAGTCCGCGTAAAAACGCATGCATGTGAGGATATTCAACAGAATAATAAAGAATGGAATAATGAAGAATTTCACCAAGTATAGGGTAGCTCAGCGTATCACAACAGTTTTATTCCAATAGAATAATAAAGAATGGAATAATGAAGTTTTCTTCATGAATACAAAAAAAAATAATACCCTTACCTTTGAAAAAGCTGGATATAGGAGTAGTGAGGTAGCAGGCTTCTCTTCTTCTATAGATTTTCTCTCTACAATTTCTCTTTATAAGAATTGCTCTATAGCTTTAGTGAATTTGTGAGAAATGAAGGAATAATAAGCTTCTATTTATAGAAAATATAGTTTCAATAATTGCACGTTTTGGGGCTCAAAAAATTATAGTACAATACCTCCAACTTTTCCTTTATTTTTAATTTAGTCATGCAAGTATTATCAAACTTGCACCACCTCCCCTAATAGTAAATAATGTGATTTAATAGTAAATTATGTGAATCAATAGTTCTAGACATGTGAAAATACGACTTACAGTATAGTACCTCCATCTATAGCTCCATTTTTAACTTAATCATGCAAGTATTATCAATCTTGCACCAACTCCCCTAATAGTAACAAAAATGTGAATCAATAGTACACACATATGAACAAATAGTTATAATCATGTGAATTAATAGCAATCAGTTGCTCATTTATCCGGTTAAATATCTAATTGGTCAATATAACCTCTAGACATCGGTTATTATCGAAATAAATGTCGATTTTCACTAACACAAATAATTCCAACACAATGAAACTATTTTTATCAAAAATATAAATTTTGAAATTTTGAAGTTTGACTTTTCCCGAAAAAGTCAACTGTTGACTTTTTGACCAAATAGTGAATCCCAGAAAATTTTGTGTTTATAGATTATTTTTACTAATTTCGTCGTTCCGAACTCAAATATCACGTCCACGTTTCCAAATTCAACTCCGAAAACAACTTCAATTGTAATAATATTCATCATTAATATTATAACTCACAATATTTATCAATCGTGTCGCTTTCCGTGAAAAAAGGGGCTTTTCGATAAGGATTTCTCCTATATTAGGCAGCCTTAGGTAGATTATCTAATCTCTCCTTGACAGAAACTTCTAGACATTATAAATATTGCAATTTATAATATGAATAACTTTGTCGTCTCAATTATTGATTTAATAAAATAATATTTTATATGCGAGATGATCTTGTGATAATAATTGAATAAATAATATGAGAGATATGATCAAAGAATTACTTTAGCAATAATTGAGTATAACCGAGTGACTTCTTACGTAAGCATCAATAATCAATACCGTGTGCTACTATGCAACCACGCCAGACATCGTACTTTTACTACCGAGTAGTTCAACAGTATTAACGGTAAAACCTCCGTCGTTATTTTCATAAAATGTTTTTGTCGTTTTCTAACTACGACAGTACTTCCGTTGTGGGGTCCTCCAATGATTGTGCCTTTGTACGAATATTCCCTGCTAAAACGAATATTTCCCGACCAATCGAATATAATACAACAACTTACATACTTTGCAAAATTTATAAATACTACCTACAACTATAACATTATATCAAATCCACACCATAATATTAAAAAAAATATTTTGAGAAATTTAAATTTTTATTCATAAAATCTTGGGGTCTCACAAATACAAAAGAAATAATACCCCTTACGGGTACAACAAATAATATTCCTTACCTTTGAAAGAAGAGTACTCCGACTGGTAGGGCGAGGATATACTCGAAGAAAACTTGCACTACTATGTCGAAAAGCTTTCTTAAACTCTAAAGAAATACGCCAAGATTATAAAAGAAGAACTCTCTATAGTTTCTCTCTGAGTTTCAAATAATTCATAAGAAATAATGAAGGAATGAGCTTCTATTTATAGAAGAATGGACCCATATAAGAACTAATTCATGAAACGGTCCGTATTGATTTACTTTAAACGGATGGTCCAGATTTAAAACAAAATCTTTTAAATAAAATATAATATATTCTATTTATAATCTAATAAAATGAATAACTTATTAAAAGTATTCTGTTTTATATAAAAAGATTTTACTACGCAAAACACTATGCAGTACTATGCAACACTACGCATAATAAAATATAATATATTCTAATTATTGTCTAATAAAACAAATAACTTTATAAAAGTATTACGCCTTATATAAAAAGATATTACTATGCAAAACACTATGCATAATAGAATATAATATATTCTATTTATAGTCTAATAAAACAAATAACTTTATAAAAGTATTCTGCTTTTATATAAAAGTTTTTTTCGTTTTATTACATTAATAATACTAATAAAAACAAAATCGAAGTGATTCTCACGTAAAGATCAATAATCAATACAGGTATTATAAATCTTATCGACCAGCAGCGTATTCATTATACTTTTAACAATTTAGTGTTTGAATAGTTAACGGTATAACTTTCGCCATTATTTTCATAAAAATATTTTTTTCATTTTCAATCAAATGATAATTCTATTGTATTAGGGTCCACTAATGATTATGTTCAAATGCGGATATTCCTTGATAAAAGAATATTTCCTATCAATCGAATATTATATAATCAACTTACATACTTTACAAAATTTATAAATACTACCCATAACTATAACATTATATCAAATCAGCACCATAATAAAAAAAATATTTCGAGAAATTTAAATCTTTATTCGTAAAATTTGGGGTTTTATGCTTTAAACACGAATATTTCCTTCTAGACCTCAAATTTTATGAATAAAGATTTAAATTTTTCAAATATTTATTTAATATTATGGTGTGGATTTGATATAATGTTATAAATAGGGTAGATTTATAAATTTTGCAATGTATGCAAGTTGTTATAAAATATTCGCTTTTCTGGGAATATTCTTTTGTCGTGAATATCCGCATTTATTTATTACAATCTTTGGTGGACACCACAATGTATATATTGTTATAGTTAGAAAATGACAAAATTATCATTTTATAAAAATAACTACGAAAATGTTACCGTTAAAATTGTTGAACTACTCTTTAGTAAAAGTACAAATAATACGCTGTGGTCGCATAAGAATAACACACAAGATTAATTATCGATGCTTACGTGATAAGTCACCAGCTTATACTCAATTATTACGACGCTTATTGTTGCATCATATCTCTCATATTATCGATTCAATTATTGTCACAAGATCATCTCAGATAATATGTTATATTATTAAATCAATAATTGAGACGACAAAGTTATTCATATTATTATTTACAATATTGACAATGTCTAGAAGTTCTGTCAAGGAGAGGTTTGGTCACCTAATTGCGCGCCAATAAGAAGAAATTCTTATCGAAAAACCCCTCTTTCTAGGGGTATTATTTCTTTCGTATTCGTGAAGAGAGCTTCTATTATTCCATTCTTTATTATTATGTTGGAATAACTTGTCTATGCAAAGTACCGCATACATGGTGAACTTATTCTGTTATTCTATTCTTTATTATTATGTTGGAATAACATGTCTATGCAAAGTACCGCATACATGGTTAAATTCTTTTGTTATTCCATTCTTTATTATTCTGTTGGAATATCCTGTATGTGCGGATTATGCATAACCTAGTTTCATTCTTTATTATTCTGTTGGAATATCCTGTCTGTGCGTATTACGCATGACCTGGTTCCATTATTTATTATTCTATTAGAATAACCTATCTGTGCGGTCTATCGCATACTTGGTGAATTCTTCTGTTATTCCATTCTTTATTATTCTGTTGGAATAACTTTTCTATATGGATTACCGCATGCATGGTGAATGACCTTTCGTATTCATTCTTTATTAAATTGTGGAAATGATATGTCTACGTGGATTATCGTATGGCGGGTGAAAATCCATTTTCAGTTTCGTATATTATATTATACTCGTATGAGATATCATTTCTTTTGTACTCGTCATGGAATATCATTTTCTTTCATATTTTCTTTTACTAGTTACTATTCACGGGTTACTATTCACCTGGTTACTATTCACTCTAGTATTATTCACTCGGGTATTCGGGGCACTTTTCATGTCGGAGTACTATTCACGAGTTACTATTCACAGGTTACTATTTACCCAAATTACTATTCACTCGAATATTATTCACTCGGGTATTTGGGGGTACTTTTCATGTCGGGGTACTATTCACGAGATACTATTCCCAAAGTACTATTCACGGGGTACTAATCACGACGAAAAATTAATTCTTTTCTGTCCAAATTATTATTGGTACATGAATATTATTCTTGAATTTTACTCTACAAAGCAGTATCATGTTGACAATTTGGACGTTATTGATTTCTGGATAAATTAAATTATAAATCTTTAAAATTTATCCTTAAACTTGTTTTATTGAATTGTTATGTCATGGTCAACATCCTCATGCTTATATTGTGATGAAAGTCATCTTTGGCTTACGTGCATAGATGGACTTGGTATGATTATGACCAGGGATTATTTAGTATAATCATGAACATAATGTGATGAATGATGTGGTAAAAGTTCTCATTGGCACTCGTAGTTCATCATGGACAAATGTTGGTATGATTATGACCGGGGATTATTCAGTATAATCATGACCATTGATGATTACATGAATATCCTTGGCCGTGGTGCAGGGATGATGTGGTATATTTATTAAGCTGAGTCTCAGTGATAAAGTTGATGAAAATCTTTTTAAATTATAGAAGATTGTAGATTTTATGCTCTACTTGACTCTTCTAATGGATTGTTTATTCCGCTGCAGTTGTTGATCTAAAACTTTTTGTCTATTGTATTCTATCAATTGTTATACCGTTGAAGGCTAAGGATAATTTATTCTGCATTATCTTAGTCATAATATTTCTTACTGGGCTAGTTGAGCTCACCCTTTCTTTCACTGTTCTCTTCAGGAAATGAGAATATAGCTGGAACGAGTCAGAGAACGGATTGACGGTCCAGATGGTTGTTTTAGCAGTCCTCACTATTCTATAAAATAGTGTGATAATAAATGTAATGAGGACTCCATTGAGTGTGGATATTGTCTAGAAGGCAATATTCTTGTTTAAACTCTCAGCTCTGTTTTGTCGTATTTTTACACGATAGTTGTATAATTAAGTTTGTATTTGATTTATGTACCAAGTATCTGACGACTCAGAATGGGTGATGTATACCTATTTTGGGGGCGTCACAGTTGGTATCAAAGCTTAGGGATATGATCCCTTGCTGAGATGTGAGACAAGAACTAGGAGGGGAGAGACAGGGAATTCCTTCGCTAGTATGACCTACATAAGTTTATTTGGTATTTAATTGTTCAGTCATAGTATAGGGATAATGTGATATGTCAATTAACCCTTGTTTTGTGACAGTGTTTGAAAATGGCATCTGAAAATGTTGAGATCAGTAATGAGGTACATGAGACCGTTGAGTCACCAACGATCAATACCCAGGATAATGTGCAACAGGAAGACAATAATCCTCAGGTAAACAACAACACCAATCATATGATGAATGATGGGATGTTCAAAGGCTTTATGCAATTCATGAAACATCAGGCGAGAGAGACTCCTATTCAAAATGTAAGTGGAAACACTGGCTACTCTCGGATGGTCAACGCTAAGCAGTTCAAGGAGCTGGGACCGTCAGAGTTTTTGGGAAAGCCGGAACCATTTAAGGCAGAGACGTGGTTAAAGCAGATCACCTAGATATTTTATGTCTTGGGATGCTCCGAGGAGTAAAAGGTTCCCTTTGCCACCTTTATGTTGCGTGAAGAGGCGATTCTCGGTGGGAATCAGAAACGCATCCACCTTAAACGCACTCAAGATGTCTTGAGAGAAGTTCCAAGAGCTGTTCAACGACAAGTACTTTCTCGATAGTATTCGTCATATGAAGGAGGTTAAATTCATCAAGTTGGAGCAAAATAATATGACCGTGTTGCAATACGAGGCTAAATTTACGGAGTTATCCCGGTTTGCATCCCATTTGGTCGATAATGAGGAGCGAATGACGCGAATGTTTCTAAGAGGTTTGAAACCCGAATTACATCAATACCTCATTTCTCATAAATTGTGTTTGTATTCAGATGTAGTGAATAGGGCTCAGTTATTGGAGAGTGATAATGAGCCAGCCCAACCAAAGGATAATGACCAGCAACACGATAATAATCGTACCGGTGGTAACGGCCATCGGAACAATGATAACCATCGTGGGGGAAATTATCATGCCAGAAATGGTAACCACTTCGATGGTATTCATGGCCAAGATAATAGGAGTGAAAATTTCAAGAAGAGAAGGTTCAACAACGATGGAATGATAGCAGCACCAACACCCGTTTTCAAGGAAGGAGAACGACGACCAATTGTATGTTTCAAATGCAGAGGGGATGGACATATCAGTTCAAACTGCGTGATGCAGTCCAAAGCATGTTAAATTTGTGGAAAATAAGGTCACCTAGCCCGATTTTATCGTGCACTAAAGTCAAGACCAGCTGGGACGGTGGCACCAAAGGCGGATACAGACAAAACAAAGTCGGTGGTTTCAAGAAGAGCGTTTTTCGTGACTTCTCAAAAAGCGAGTAACCCAAACAAAGTTAGCACGTGTTAGTTAATTATAAATTCTTGCGAAGTCTATACCTTATTAGATACCGGTTCTACCCATTCTTTTATCTCTCTTGCTTGCGCTCAACGTTTAAAATTTGACTTCAGAGAAATTAGACTTTAACTTATCGGTTGAAACTCCATTAGGAGAAACCTTCATTTCATGTGATATCCAAATCTTGGATGAGAGTCACAGTTTTGAATGATATTTCTATTATTAATAAATTTCCTGACGTATTCTTGAAGACTTCCTAGCTTACACCTAGAGCGTGAAATCGAATTTTGTATTGACCCCAGTACAAAACCCATTTCTAAAACCCTCAAATATTTCTTCAACTAAAATGAACGTAACTTGAGCCAAAGACGTTGGCTCGAGCTATTGAAGATTACGATTAAACCATTCAATACCATCGTGGGAAAAACGAACGTGGTAGCTGACGCGTTGAGTAGAAGATCGTATGCATTTACGAGTGCGATGTTGTTAACACAAAAACCCATTTCGTATAACTTACAAATGATGAAGATAGAGTTACAGACTCTAGGGATCCAGGTGAAGATAACGAATATACGAGTAGAATTGACTTTAATCGATAAAGTTAAAGCCGCTAAAGCTACACACCCGAATATGATGAATGTGAAGAAGAAGGTTCAAGAAGGCGTTATCTCAACCCTCGATTTAATTGGCCCATTTGAAATCCTTGATCGAGTAGGAACTGTGGCCTTTAAACTCGCCTTACCGCTAAGTATGTCGCGTGTTCATAACGTTTTTCACGTATCGATGTTACGTAAATATGTGGACGACCCGAACCACATTATTAAATTAGAACTAGACGAGATAACAGAAGATTTAACGTATGAGGAGATATGTGTTAAAATATTAGATAAGAAGGATCGTATTTAACACTCAAAGGTTATACCTCAAGAGTTAGAATCTGAAATGAAGTCAAGGCATCCTCACCTCTTCGGCATACCAGGTACGTACGTAAATTTCGAGGGCGAAATTTCATAAAGAGGGGAGATTGTGAGACCCCAAATTTTATGAATAAAGATTTAAATTTCTCGAAATATTTTTTTTAATAATATGGTATGGATTTGATATAATGTTATAGTTGTGGGTAGTATTTATAAATTTTGCAAAGTATGCAAGTTGTTATAAAATATTCGTTTGGTCGAGAAATATTCTTTTTTTTTGGTAAATATCCGTATGGCGGCACAATCATTGGTGGACCCTACAACGGAAGTATTGTCGTAGTTAGAAAATGACAGAATTATCATTTTATAAAAATAACGGCGAAAGTGTTACCGTTAAAACTGTTGAACTACTCGGTAGTAAAAGTACAAAATATAATGCTGGGTCGATAAGTAGTAGCATTTATTTGATTGATTATTGATGCTTACGTGAAAAGTCACTCAGTTATACTCAATTATTGCTACAGTAATTACTGCATCATATCTCTCATATTATTGATTCAATTATTGTCACAGTATCATCTGTATAATATGTTATATTATTAAATCAATAATTGAGACGACAAAGTTATTCATATTATTATTTACAATATTTACAATGTCTAGAAGTTCTATCAAGGAGAGGTTTGGTCACCTAATTGCGCGCCAATAGGTAGAAATCCTTATCGGAAAGCCCCTCTTTCTCGAACGACACGGTTGTTAAATATTGTAAATTATAATATTAATGATGAATAAGTTCGTGTTGATTAAAGATGAAATTGATAGTTCCATTGTGTTGGAATTATTAGTGTTAGAGAAAATCGACATTTCTTTTAAATGATGTCTGGAGGTTATATTGACAAATCGGGTAAGTAACCGGATAAATGAGCAATTAATTGTTATTGATTCACATGATTATAATTAATTGTTCACATGTGTGTACTATTTATTCACATTCATTTACTATTAGGGGAGTTGGTGCAAGATTGATAATACTTGCATGACTAAGTTAAAAATGGAGGTATAGATGGAGGTACTATACTGTAATTCGTATTTTCACATGTCTAGAACTATTGAGTCACATGATTTACTATTAATTCACATGATTTACTATTAGGGGATGTGGTGAAAGTTTGATAATACTTGCAGGACTAAATTAAAAATGAAGGAAAAGATGAAGGTATTATATTGTAATATTTCGAGCCCCAAAACGTGCAATTATCGAAACTATATTTTCCTATAAATAGAAGCTCATTCTTCCTTCATTTTTCACCAATTTACTAAAGCTATAGAGCAATTATTATAGAGAGAAATTATAAAGAGAAAGAAGAAGAGAAGTCTGATACCTCACTATCCCAGTATGCAGTGTGATGACTATGTCAATCACACCAATTTTTTCACGCAAAATAAATTTTCTTTTTGTAACGCACTAAGTCATCACTTATAGAGATACCCTTTTCGTGATTGCATTTAAGCTATCACTATATATTTTAATGTAAGAAATAATCAAAACAATATTTTATGCATTTAATCGCGATAATCATTAAAAAGATAGATTTTTGTGACGACTTTTATTTGTAATTACAAAAATAAGGTATTTTGTGATGGAATTTTCAAGCCATCACAAAATAATAAAATATATGATGGCTCTCAGTGATGACTAATTTTATCATCATTATAGAATATTTATGATTGCCATTGTAGTCACCAAATCTTATGTGGAAGTAATTTTGTTCAGTAAGTCAACTCACATATGTTTTCTTTTATATTTTGTTTTAAAATTATAATCATGATCTGGGCTTTGGTGTAGTGGTAATACTCGTTATTTAGTTTGCAAATGGGGGGAGGGTTCGAATCCTACAAGTATCATTTAATACAATTAATATAGATACAATTAATACAGTGAAATAAATTATACATAAATAGATATTCACGTTCTTACATTTGATCCCTAAAGTCTTATTTTTTTGTGATGACTTTGACAATCACAATAGATTACGTGTTAATGTGATTGTATTAATCATCACAAAAGCACTAAACGTTTGCGTGATTGCCAAAACCATCACGTAAAACCTTTCATGATGGGCGTATACAAGACGGCCATTGTGATGCTTAAAGCCATCACGTAAACCTTTCGTGATGATTTTTTTTACTTTTTGTGATGATTTTTGGCCATTACAAATGACCATTTTTTTAGTAGTATATATCTTTGGCCCGTAGTGCATAGATAATTCGTTGGTTTGAAATAATTATTGATTAGTGTTACAGGGATAAAATATTGATGATAGACTTTTAAATCATAGAAGATAGTAGACATCATGCTCTACTTGACTCTTCTAATTGATTACTATTTTTGCTGAAATTGTTGATCTAAAACTTGTTGTCCATTATATTTATCCGATTTATCATTGTTGAAGGTTAAAGATAATTTATTCTTTATTATCTTAGTCATAATATTCTTTACTGGGCTAGTTGAGCTCACTATTTTCCTTTTTGTTCCATTGTTCTTCTCAAGAGATGAAAGTGTAGCTGGGACTAGTCGGGGAGTGGAATAATGGTCCAAGATAGTTACTATAGAAGTTTTCACTATGTTGTGAAATAGTGTGAAAATACTGTAATGAAGACTTAATTTGAGTTTGGATATTGTCGTATTATGTACGGTGCAATATTTGTATTCAAACTCACAGCTTATGTGTTGTCGTATTTTGCACGACAGTTTAATAGTTGTAAATATGAAAGTTTGTATTTGGATTCTGTACAATGTATTTTGGCGACTCAAAATGGGTTGTGTGAACCTATTTTGGGGGCGTCACAGTTGATCTTATATGTGTCCACTAGATGGAACTCCAGTTATTCTATGTTGAATGTGGCCATAGACTTTGAACGTGCTTTTAATAGTCTCTCAAGCAAAGACCCTTTATTCAAATTGAAAATGAAATCGGGTGATGGGTGGCCTACCATAGAAGATTGGGTAGTTGTGAGACAATTGGTGGTATTCTTGAAGTGTTTCTTCGACATTACGGTGGTAAAGATTTCGGGTACATCTTATGTGACATCAAATACTTTTCTCATGAATTTTTTTTATCTTGATGATACTTTGAATGCATTGTTATATAATGAGAATGACTATGACATGAGAGAAATGGTGTCGAGGATGAGAGCAAAATTAGATAAATATTGGGGGAATGTTGGGAAGATGAATAAATTGTTGTACATTGCGGTTGTTTTATATCTTAGACATAAATTTATATTTGTGGATTTTGCTTTTAATTCAATGTATGGGAGTGAGATTGAAATGACAAAAAAAAATGACAAAATTGGTGCGTGATGCCATTGAGGAATTATTTAAATGTTATAGTCTCAAATATGCATCCCAAAATTCACAATCATCCCAAAGTGCACAATCTAATATGTCTAGTGAAAGTTTTGATGTGCATGGTCGAGAAAAGACAAGGAGGAAGATGCATGATGGAAAAATTTGTAGAACACATTGCGGTTGTTCAAGGAGGGGATAATACCGAATTAGATAAGTATTTGAGTAAGTTGTTGATCAAGCGACTTCAAAATATAATATTTGGGCTGGTGGAAAAATAATTCTCCTAGATTTCTCATTCTCTCTCAAATGGTTAGGGATATATTGGCGGTTCCTATGTCAATCGTTACTTTCAAGTCGACATTTAGCACCAGTGGTCGTATACTTAATCCATTTAGGAGTTATTTAACTCCTAGAGTGGTACAAGCTCTTATTTGTGCTCAAGATTGACTTCGTTCAAGCAAGAAACCAATGTTCATAGAGGATAACTTAGATTCACTTGAAACAATAGAGAAATGTAATCCTTATTTTTAAATTATATAGTTTTCATCTATATTGTTTATATGTTAATGTCTTTCTTTAACTAGTTTTATTTTCTTTTGATCTTCTTAGAATTTGCAAAAGTTTTGGATATGGATGACGAAATTTAATGAAAATATGGCAGTTTTCAGATCAGATGGATAACAATTTTTTTAGCTCATCTGATTACTTTGCATAGAGTCCATGAATGAAGAATGAAATTTTGAAGTATTTGTTCTAGTTTGCAATTTTAAGTTTGTTTCCAGTTTGTTTGGATCAGAATATGATGTTCACATACTGCTTTCATTTCTCCAAACTTTCTCATGCAAAATCTTTTTTGCATAACAAAAAAAATAGTTGAAGCTTTTCTCCTTGATGGGTTCAATAATTTATGTACTTCATCATTGTGGAGTCCACAATGTTGTCACCTCTAAGGTGTCCTCTCTTGATATTACTATTATCAAGTGTATGATGTATCTCCTAATTTTTTATATGCCTGATGTGGTGGCAATTGTTTCAGTAATTTCTTTTGATTCATATGGTCAACTACATTAATACAATATATTCATGCATATCGGTTTGTGAGAAACAACATCCATAACATTCCAAATAAAATGTTATTTTTACTATGTAGGTAATCATGTAAAATATATATTTGTTGTTTAATAAACACTTCATCCTAGCCTAAGGGTCATCCTGTGAAACGATCTCTAGGGAAAAGGGAAGGTTCTTTATGGTCACATGTGATCAGATTTGTTTAATGTTAAAAAAATCAGTGAGTTGGCTTTAAGGATTAGGATACGTTTTTCATTTTGATTGTATAAACCTATATATTCTTAACTTAATTGTGGCTTTGTTGTTGCTTCAGGACTGCTGCTGGTGGTCTGCTACTCCTGGGCTGCTGTTGCTGTTATTTGTTATTCTGTTATCATGAACACTCTTTCTGTCTTTCTTGTCAATTTTTAATTTTGGATTGTAGTTTTGTAAGGAAATCATAGACTTATGGTACTCATATGGATGTTAATTTGTTAGACATGTCACATGTATATTATGTTCTGGATCTTCTCTAGTGGTTGGACCTTCTTTAATTAGTTACATTTGTTATTCCTTGGATCAGTTGGATGTGCTTGTAATTTAGTATTTGTTAAAACTTTTCATGGATGCATGGCTAAAAAAACACCGGTTCAAAATTAGGTATAAATCGGTTCCGTACCGGTTAATTCGGTACCAACTGGTACCAGTATAAATACCTAATTTTGGCTAGAGTCGGTAACCGGTCCGGTCTGGGCCGATTAATTACCGATGAATAGTCCTAGTTGTAGCATTTCTCACAAAGTTATAAAATAGTGTGACAATAATTATAGTAAAAACTTAGTGTGCGTGCTGTCGTACTATACACGACATTGTAATAATTATAAATAGAAGAATTTATGTTTGTTGTTTATATTTTGACAACTCAAATTAGATGGTGCAGACCTGAATTTGGGGGCGTTACACATACCGATTTTAATTTCATTGGATATAAACTTTGATTTTTCTATTTTAACTTAGAATATTTAAATATTTGAATAAGGACAGAGAAAATATTGTAATTTTTTAAAGTGAGAATATTGAACAAGTGTTTGTAACGAGTTGTATGTTTTTCTTAAAGAAATAAAAATGAGATTATTTTGATCAATTCACGTTTTTTCTCGTGTTGAAACTTAATACTCACAATTTCACTTTGATTTACAATATAAGATGTTTTATACTCGCTCGATTAAAAGTTCGATTCGAGCTAGATTTGAAATATAAATGAGTCAAATATGAGCAAATTTTAAAGTTTGATAAATTACTTAAACCTTCTTAAATTGTAATTTTCTATTGATACTCGAATCATATTCGTTCGAAAAATTCAAACTGCTTAGGCTCGATTCGGAATCGTGCTCGACTCGATAACTAAATGAGCTTCAATTAAACCTTATTTTATACTCGATAAATTTTGTGAACCAAATTTGAGTAACTCAATACTTGATTCGTCTCGGTTCGTTTACACCCTTAATTAGATTAAGTATATAATGTTTTTGCATATAGTCATAATATAATGCTTTTGTATTTAACCATATATTATAGTTGAATATGATACATTTATTTTGAATGATTTATACTATTATATTTCAATGTTAGAATTATAAAGAAAACTTGAGAAGGAACTTAAAAGAGAAATAGATTTTTTTTTGAAAAGACTTGCTCATATAGTTTTTTGCTAATTATATTTTCAAATAAACTCGAATATGTGACCACGCAGAAAAAAATAAAAAAATAAAAAAATAAAATCTTACCACAATATTATGTCCTCAGTCAAGAAAAAAAAATACAAAACATAATAACTATGACATTGTTATTTTTATGAAACAAAAGCCAATTGGTATTTGCAAGAACACCTTAATTCAGTGGGGTGGGGGTAAGGTAATTGATGTTCTCTCGTTAGTTAACTTCAACACATAATTTTCTCTCCAAAATCTTAAACCCATAGCTGTAACTCTCCTTTCCTTTGTCTCCCATCTCTGTAATTGGTACAAATCTTCACTGGGAGGACACCAAAAAAAATCATAAGAGAGAGGGAGGGGTGGGTGGACAGGTGCTATGAGGGTTTGATTTTTGCTTTCATACACTTCTTTCACATATATACCTGAATTCTCTCCGACCCTTTCTCAGCTTTGTCTCTCTTCTCTCTCTCCCACTGTTTATCCATCTTCTCTATATATCTATTTGCCCACCATTAAAGCTTTTCTCTATGCAATTTCCCTAAAAGCAGATAGATTTAAGGTCTTGTGTTTTGGGCTCGCAAGGGATAAGCTTTCAGGTTTGAGAAATCTGTTGACTTTATTCACTGCAATGCGCTAATGATTGGGGATTTTGTCGCCTGTTGCTTAGAATTGTGTATTATATAATCTGTAATTCCGTATTGTGCATATATAGATTGGTCTTCCTTGTTTGTTGTATTGTTAGTGGATGAGATTATGAGAATTAGGGTTTTTGAAGTTGATGGGGATTTGTTTCTAGGTCTGGATATGTTCCTTGACTAGTTTTGGATTTGGGTTTTTGAGATTGAAAGTTGGTGGTTTCCGGGACTTAGTATATCGAATCCCTTGTTTGAAATTTTGGGTCTTTGTTGCTGCTTTGCTGGTGTGTTTCATTTCTGGCATTATGAGTGTTGGGGGGTTAAAGGATATCATTTTGTGGGTTGGTGTATATGGCATTACTGGTTTGATAATCTGAGTATATTTGAAGTGAAAGAATGTCATTTTCTGGGTTCGATGCCATGTCCTTCACTGGTAAGGGATTTTGAATCTGAGGTTATAGATTGTTACTTTTTTGCCTGATCACTGGTTTAAGCATTGTAGTTTAGGGAGGGTAACGGGTCTTAGCTACTGCATTGCGTGTAACAGTTGAGATATGAGTCGGAGACTCCGGAGGAAGGTGTCGAGGAGGGGAAACAATAAGCTGGATTTGCCAAGCTATCCAGAAATTAATGATGAGAATATAAGTTTGGATGAAACGGGGGTAGTTGATTGGACTAGATTGCCTGATGATTCAGTAATTCAGTTGTTTTCATGTCTGAATTATCGCGACCGAAATGCGAGTTTGTCATCAACCTGTAGGAATTGGAGGATTCTAGGAATTTCACAATGTTTGTGGCAATCGTTGGATCTTCGTACCCACAAGTGTGATGCCACCTTAGCAACTATGCTTGCCTCTCGGTGTGTTAATCTTCAGAAGCTTCGCTTTCGTGGGGCAGAATCTGCTGATGCAATAATAAATCTACAAGCTAGGGGTTTACGCGAAATTAATGGTGATTACTGCAGGAAAATTACTGATGCTACACTCTCTGTGATTGCGGCTCGACACGAAGTGCTTGAGAGCCTCCAACTTGGGCCTGATTTCTGTGAAAGGATCAGCAGTGATGCAATAAGAGCAATAGCTTTTTGTTGTCCCAAACTACGGAAACTTCGGCTTTCGGGAATTAGGGAAGTCGATGGAGATGCCATTAATGCTTTGGCTAAGAATTGTCAGAACTTGACTGACATTGGTTTCATTGACTGTCTTAATGTCGATGTGAAGTCTCTAGGTAATATTCTATCAGTTTGTTTCCTCTCGGTTGCAGGAACTACAAATATAAAGTGGCTTTTGGTTTCAGAGCACTGGAGTAAACTGCCAAACTTGAAAGGTTTAGATGTTTCAAGAACTGATATCGTTCCTAATACTGTTTTTAGATTGTTTTGTTCCTCACAAAGCTTGAAGGTCATGTGTGCTTTGAACTGTCCAGCTCTAGAGGAGGATGCGAGCTTTGTCGCCCATAAGAGTAATAAAGGTAAACTGCTACTTGCCCTTTTCACTGACATTTTTAAAGGCGTAACTTCTCTATTTGACGATACTACAAGGAGAGAGAGGAATGTATTCTCAGACTGGCGGAATTCAAATAAGAAGGATCCCAACCTGAATGAGATAATGACTTGGTTGGAATGGATCCTCTCCCATTCACTTCTACGTATTTCAGAGAGCAATCCACAGGGTTTGGATAATTTCTGGCTCACCCAAGGTGCAGCACTGTTGCTCAGTTTAACACAGAGCTCGCAAGAGGATGTTCAAGAAAGGTCGGCTACAGCCCTTGCCACATTTGTAGTCATTGATGATGAAAATGCTAGTATTGATGGAGGACGGGCTGAAGCAGTTATGCGGGATGGTGGCATACGGCTCCTTTTACAACTTGCTAGATCTTGGAGGGAGGGGCTTCAGTCAGAAGCCGCAAAGGTAACTTTAATATTATACATTGCTTCGATCAAACTTTTATGAATTATGTTGGATTTGATTTTCACATGAGTTAAATCGATACAGTTCATATTTGTCCACATTCAATTGTTTAATTTGTTAAGCTGTTAGTAAGATGACTAGGTTGATATCAACATAATTTTGTCTAGCCTTCATGTCTAGTGGTAGAAGATTGATTAATTTGCAATCTGTTGGGCTGTTTAGGCAATAGCAAACTTGTCTGTGAATGCCAATGTTGCAAAAGCTGTAGCAGAAGATGGAGGAATCAATATTCTTACAAATTTGGCAAGATCTTTGAACAGACTGGTCGCCGAAGAGGCTGCAGGAGGACTGTGGAATCTTTCTGTTGGGGAAGAGCACAAGGTTACTAGTTTTCTGTTTTCATTGTCATGTGCCCCACATTTTAAATTATTATAAACTAATATTTTCAATTCAGGGTGCTATCGCCGAAGCGGGTGCTGTAAAAGCGTTGGTTGATCTAATCTTCAAATGGTCTACTGCTGGTGATGGAGTTCTGGTATGTGCTTTTTTGTCATGTAGAAATGCATGTGTAAATATGCACACTTTAGTGAAACCTTTTTTATGTCAAGCATTAATGAACTATATCTACATGATGGCTACGACGTTGAAAGGTAAATTAATTCATACTTATTTCTTGTTTGCAGGAGCGCGCGGCTGGTGCGCTGGCAAATTTGGCTGCTGATGACAAATGTAGCATGGTGGTTGCTGGGGTAGGTGGTGTACATGCTCTGGTAATGCTTGCTCGAAGCTGCAAGTATGAGGGAGTGCAGGAGCAGGTAGAATTCTCAAATAATATTAAAGGAATCACTTATTGATAGTTTACCCCGTACCATGGTTTAAAGTCGCAGTAGCTGCTTATGTTTTGGAAAGGGTTCTTTTGACTCGATATATTGGTTTTGGTTTCTGGTCGTTTGTGTTTGCTATTGGGAAGTTAAGAGTTTCATTTTCTTGAAAAAAAATTGATTTTTTTTAAAAAAATAATAAGAACAAGATGGATCGATTAGATAAACACAAAAATACCATCTAGTACACATCATAGGTCCAAATGATAATGCAGACATCTCGTTGACTTGTCTAATGCTATATTGTATAAAATTGAACAATAAGTTCTTAAGACACCTTTTAAACAAAATACAAAATTACAATAAAAAAGCTAAGTAGTTATAATTTAATCATCCTCTTCTTCTACATCATCATCTTCTTCATGTTACTCATCAATAGTTATTATTATTATTTTCTTGATGTAGTATGTATATACATATACATATTATTATGTACATGTGTGTGTTTGTTAATATTCATTATCGTTGATATTATTTTTGTACATAATATTCATTATTGTTGATATTATTTTTTGATAAGTTAATATGTACATGTTTATTTGTTAATATTTATTATTAATATTATTTCTTGATGAGTTAATATGTAAATGTACATATTTTATTTATTTATTTATATTATTATTATTATTATTATTATTATTATTATTATTATTTCTTCTGTTTCACAAAAAGAGTCCAATTATTATATATATTTGCAAATGGAACAAAGGAATTAATATTTTTTGATAAGTTAGTAAAATATATACATACATAGATTGATCGGCAATATTTCAAAAATAAATTCGATTGGCAATACCTATGGATCCAAGAATGAAAGGAAAGAGAACAACTTAGAAAAAGAAAGAGAATGATCGGCGATTCCCTTGGTCGGCGACTCAGCAAAAAGATACCGATTCTTGATATATTCTCTGTAACACAATTAATTAATTAATTTGTCCATAGTTCTCTGTTACGGAAAATTTTTGTCCATACACAGCTTTTACATTGATTATACTTGAGATTACGATTCATGTTTTTTTATCATATCGATAACTTAGTAAGTCGAGTCGTCTATAGTACAACAACACGACCCCTTTTTTTAAACTATTAGAATCATGTTTAGTACAACATGATTCTAATGGTTTAGAATCACACTATTTGCACTTCACAGTGGTGAACAATGAGCAGGTGCTTTGTTTTTCAGTTGAGATGAAAATCTGTTTTGTCAAGCCTTCTTTGGGTTTTAGGTTCAATATAATTGCTTTTAGGCTCAATATAATGCATTTAGCTTTTTAGTTCGTGGTTGATGAAATTGTTTGGTAATGTATAGAATGCATTTAGACTATTTTAATTGGAGCGTGAAGGATTTGAATTGAGTTGTTTTGAAAATCATTTGGACTCTTTTGCATGTTGAATGAAGCGATAAAAAAAAAATTAAAAAAAAATATTAACTATTAAAAGTAATATTAAATTTTACAACTTTTGATAGAATGAGTCAAATGCTAATCCATGCTTTCATTCTATTCAGTCATTCATTTTTTATTCCAGTCTATGAAAATTTAGTATCTTCCTTTAAAGGTTCACTTGTTTTACATTTGAGAAGGTATTCATATCCTCTTTTAAGAGAATGTGTGGGTTGGTGATGTAGCCTTTTTTTGTGGCTTTTCCTCTTCTTATTTTCTTTTTATTATAAAAAATCTCTCTTTGCATAATTAGTCAATTTCTACCTTTTATAGTTAGGAGTGAGACACAATCTCTTGTAAATTTCATCTCTTTCATAGCTTAAATGATAGAGAGGCGGATGAGGTAATGATAGTTATCATATTCTTGAATCTTCCTCCATTCCCACTCTTTGGCTATGTATAATTTGTCTCTTGATCCTTTTGGATTTCTTATATTCTTCCTTCTCTTGTCTATTACCCACCTTACTTGCCAGTTATATTTGGAAGGAAATACTACATCTAAGATTATGACTTTCGTGTGGTCTTTAGTTCTTGGTACGTTAAATACTAAATAACATGTGGTACCTCTTGATTATCTGCTTTTGCATTCCTTTTTCGATTTTTGGAGGAATATTGGATTCGTCCTCTTAATGTGGAGAGCTACTGTAGCACCCTAGTCTCACCTCTATACATTGAACTTGTGCCAATCACTATTAATAATACCACTATTAATAATACCTTGACTTAATACCTTTAGTCAAGACTTCTTGGTGTTTCTATATTGATTTAAGATAACCCAATAAGATATTATTGGAATAATAGGCTAAGCTTTGTTTAGACTAATTAGATTGATTGGGATTCGGGATTGACCCAAGTTGTTACATATGGTATCAACCAACTATCGAATACTCCGTTCGTGTTACCGGAGGTAGGGACACGAAGGCTGTTGGTATTATTCCACAATAGTTATAGGTGCCGAAGTTGGAGACATAAAAGCTGCTAGTATTATCCCTTAATGGCTAGACAAACAAAGATTTTGGGCCAAGTTTTTAGGCTTGACAAGGACATCAGTTATTTAAGTGGGGAGATTGTATCACCCTAGTCCCACATTGGAACGTGTGGCTTAACTTGATATGAATATAAGGTCCCAAGCTACTATGAGTATCTTCAGTCATGACATTTTGGGTGGTCTTGTTATGGGTTAAGATGACTCAACAAAATATTATTGGGACAGTGGATTGGGCCTTGTTTATATTGATTTGATTTGATTCATATTGGGGATTTGACTAGGGTTGTTACAACTACTTATGTTACAGATTTTGATGCTGTAGTTGGAATAAGGAGGGAAAGATTTTGTGGAGATGCTCATGCCTTGCAATTTTATGAGGTGTTTGATAGAGCAGAATGCTAGAATTTTACCTTCTGCTCAATGAGTTTCCACATGCTTTGGGGAAGTTTCTTTTATGCTTCCCATGTTTTTTCTTTGTTTGGCTTATATAGATTTTGGAGGGCTGTTCTCCATTGAAGGTCTTGAGGGTTTCTTTCCATTTATTTTGTGTATGTTGGTTCTTTTTGTGGACATCTTTTTCGCCATATCAAAAGTAGAAACTTTGTGGTGGAGTTCAGGATGGATGTTATGATACATATCCATATTCTTCGTTACTTGCTTCCATGGTTCAAAGTATCAGTTGTTATGCTGGAATATCGGAGTATTTGTTAGGTATTGGCAGGTGCCGAACCGCAACCTTGACATGATCGCAAAATTAGAAAATTTTCATGTTTTCGGCAACTCGGTGTAACGTAACGGTTTTGGACGAAATCACGGTGTAAAGGGGAGAAACGTCACAAAAAAAAAAGAAAAAATGAAAAGAAAAAAATCGAATATACTTTAAAAGGGAGACGACAAAAGAAAATGAATCTTTCTCTATATGTTATACTTAAAATTGTATTACCTAATTAAGTATACCTTAAAAAACTGAAAAAATATTGTTCTTAAAATATACTTACTATATGCACCAGTTTAATTATAACTTAAAAAAAATACAAAAAATGAACTTAATATATAATTAGTTAAATTAAATTGTACTTAAATTATAGTTGAATTGTACTTATATAGTACATAGTTAAATGCAACTTGAAATATTTACTTTAAATTGTACTTAAATTCTACCTAACATGTGTGCTCAACCATTTGAGCTAAGAGAAAATGAATATCAACTTTATTCAAACGTAAAATTGATTAAATATATTTGCAAGATATCTGTTTTATCATAGATAGTGTTTTTTGTGAACTTAATTGATCCATCTTGTTGTTCTTATTATTTAAAATTTTTCTATAATTTGTTTACTTTATTTGAATCTCCTAACTAGCTAACAATTCGTCAATTCGTATCGCCCAAAATCGTTACCAAAACCAATACCGAATCAAAAAATGACTTTTCGAAACATAGACTGCTACCACAACTTTGAACCATTTGCTTCTGTGCATTACAATTTTGTATTCATTGCATCTTCCTTCTTTTTTATTGAAATTCTTCTTTTATAAGTAATAATAAAAAACTCATCCATAGTGTGTAGAGTGATACTGCACTTGCTTTGCTTGTTCTTTATTTTGATGCCTGTCCTCCATATTATGCATTGCATAATTTACATCACTTTGGTTGGTGTGGAAATAATATCTTAATCTCCATGCTTAGAAACCCATGGAAATATTCCTCATTTTTATATAACAAGGTGACTCTCAAGATCACTAAGCACAACTCTCAACCTGCTCTGACCTTCAATTGGGTCCATGTATTGCTCAAATTTCTTGCCCACTTGCTCACGAGTTTCCCATCTGATTATTTTCTAGGCTGCTCGTGCATTAGCTAATTTAGCAGCCCATGGAGATAGCAATAGTAATAATGCTGCTGTTGGACAAGAAGCTGGAGCTCTTGAAGGACTTGTGCAACTTACTCGTTCTCCTCATGATGGCGTCAGGTGGTATATTTTGAATCTGGAGTTTCAGTCAATTGTTTCAACTGCTCTATTGTTCTTTTGAATTTGGTCATTCATGAATTCTCTTGTGAAAAATGCAATTTTGTGTAACTGTTGAAAGATAAATTCATGCTCATTGCTAGTTTATGACACATGCAACTGATAGGACTAATAATACATAATGCTTTTAAATTCTAACCGAAAGAGAAGTGTTATGTGTTAGGCTCCATATAGCTATTTGGTAATAAAACCTTTTTCTTCTCCACATTATCTTGTTTTCTGGATATTCTCGTTTCTATAAAAAGAAATGCAATAAAAAATTACCTAGACATTAAAAAGAACTGTAGCTATAAGTATTTGTGCATGAATAACACCTTCTATGAATCATCCCCTTCCTTCATCAGATCTATCCCCGGTTTGAAGCTAATTTTTCATATGGTTTTTAAGGAAATAATATGATTACAATTTTAAGGAATTATTTGCAATTATTTTATAGTATTATTCCTTCACAATTATTATGCACTATACTGCTGTATTTGAGCTTTGGAAAACCTCTTTACCCTCTGACCTCATAAAAGATTATCATCCAACTTAGCTGAAAAGTCTGTTATTTGATTTCTTGTTCTTCCTATAGGAGAACATGGACAAAACTGCATCACTTTATGCACCTATATATGTACAATTCAAAATATAGGCCAAATGAATGTGTTTGAGATTTAAATCAAATCTAGTCAATCTTTATTTTTTCCAATGTTCTAAAAGGCGCTAGGCTTTATGCTAAGCGCCTAGGAGGCTAGGCGGGGCCTATATTTTAAGATAATTTTAATTCTTACATTTATCCAAACAAAATAATAATATAAAGCATAACAATCTATAATAAAGATAATGGTCTTTTCTTAAAGTTTTATCCATATTGCTAATGTCAAAGTTCAAACACAAACATGCAATTGTTCAAAGTATAAACATATTTTTAACGTATTAGTTTTATTTATAAATAAGATTGCTATTAAATAATAAATTTTAAAATTTCAAGAATTTAATTCAATAATAAAACTTCGAAACTAAACATAAATTTAAGAATTATAAAATAGAATTAAACTAAATATTACAAATGTATCTTGGTACAAGTTCAAAAAATTACAACTATAATAAAATTATTCATTTGACTTGGTATTGTTCACTTCTTGTTGTGATTTGATATGCTACAACCTCAGATATTATGAATATGGTAATCATTAGAAAATAAATATATCAAGATTTGGTTTGGGTAATTATTAAAATAAAAAATTTCTCCACCTAGAACCCGCCTAATTTTCTAGAGGAATTTTTTGTCGCTAGTTTAGGTGATCTTAGAGGTGCCAAGGGGGGCCTATGTCTTCGTGCGCCTAGGCGGGGCCTAAGCGGACCTAGAGATTTTTCTATGAATTTGATAGCAATTATTGTAGTTTATCTTATATCTTCGTGTTCCAAGTAGATATTATTTTCTTAAAGGCTATGTTTTGGAACTTTGAAAAACACCCTCTTAATAAACATAATTCTAATTATATATCAATTAAAATAGTATTTTGTTGTGTAATAGACTTTCTTAAAATCGCTCATCATTTATTAGATTTCATTTTGATTTCCTTTTACTTTCCTTTCCTCTCCTGTTTACCAAGGGGTTAAATCACTTTTTTGCCCACTGAACTGAACTCCAATTTACATTTACATAACTAAATTAATTTTTTTCTATTCAGGTCATTGTAGTGCTATTTTTTTTTTCAAAACGTCACAAATTCTGTTAAAACCAGTTGACTTTTAACGGTTGAAAATAAAAATATATATATTTGTTCAATTACCCCCCAAGACATATCAAATAATAACAAAAGACACAAAATTTGTCCATTTGGATGCCAAGGTGGAAAAGTAATACGTTAATAGTAATTAAATATATGTTAAAAATAAAAAATAAAAAATTATAAATTCTTATATTCTTAATATATTATAAATTTAAAACAAATTAAACAATTAAGAACATATTCACACATTATCTAATTAACAGTAAGTAAAAAAATCAAACTAACTAAATAAATTAACTTAACTAAACAGATTAAACAATTAAAACATATTCAAATCAAATAATTAAAACAAGTTAAAATAATAAACAAATTAGCTTAATAAAATTAGTTAAACAATTGGAGGCCCATATTCTTCTGACCCGTAGCTGCTGTCTCTTCATCTTCTTCATCCCCAATCACTTAGAAATGGCAAACCCTAAGTAACAATAATCTTCTTCTAATTATAATAGCCCATAACTGAGCTCTTCTCCCCAACCTTCACAACAAACAATTGTAGCCTTGATTTCTATAATTCGTTGTCAAAAGAGTGAATTGAATATAACTTTTTCCGGTAGATTGCGAGATGGCGACACATCGGAAGAGATCTCACTAGTGGAGACGATTTCTGATGCAGGACAGATTTAGGATGAAGAATTAATGAAAAATAAACTAGGATTTAAACTTCATGTTTAAACCATTAGGATCTCTAAAGTCTATAAACTCCACGTATCAATAACAAGATAGATAAAATACCTATACAATAGACCTTTACGGTATGAATAAAATAATAAACTTCAATATTAATAGTATGTAGTCTAAAAGACTTGTGAGGATTACGTCACTATTTAAAGAGATTCAAAACCCTAATATTACTTGGGGAATAATAAAAGTACTAAACGACTAAAATACTCTTATTAATAATTCCTACTTACTAATTATTGTCCTAAATTTCCACTAATAAATAAAATACATAAATCACATTAACTACTTTTATATTAAATATAATAAAAACTCCAAATGATAAATATAAAAAATCTCTTTGTTCTTGACTTGGAGTCCCCATCATTCTTCTCTTGTTGGAGAAAACTCGATTTCGAGTATTATAATATGATAGAATAAACCATAAACTTCTCTGCAATGGAAGAACATTTTGGAACACCTTTGACAACATCATCACGTGGTAAGGCTAAAAATTTTTTGGAAAGAAAATTGATGAGAGCATCGCTTTTGTATTTAAATGTGCTGAAAAGCTTTCTGGAATAACGAAGTTAGCAGTGTCAACTTGGATCAACTTTTTGAATCCTCATTTCTTCGGTAACGAACAACTCAAAAACAACTTCAGAGGTTTTCTCAATTTGTTGCTCATAGACAATCTCTAGTTCAACTTTTGGAATTTCAAGAATTTTCATGGATACATCACAACTATATAGTTTCAAAATTGGGAATATCCTCTTTTTTCTTTTCTTTGCTCTGCTTGAATATGTGGCCGCAAGCCAATATTACCTTCTTTTATAGAAGAGATGTCATCTTTTATAAAAAAGATGACATCTTTTATAGAAGAACATATATAAACCATTTCATGTGTAGCCTTTTGAAGTTCTTTTGCTTTAACTTGTTGACGTTTCTTGTCTTCAACTTTTCTTTGTTCATTTTAATATTGACGTTGCAATTTTTCAAGGTAATCTTGTGCATCAACCATATCCCATCTAAAGTCTTCTTGCTTGGGTTTCAAATATTTATGGCCACATGTATTCATAAGGTAGTGTATTCGATAACTTTCACCGTCGAGAAACCAAATATACTCCTACTTCCGCAAGAAATTCTTTAGTGGCTTGAGACATTAGGTGTTTGAGACAATGGGTTATAAAATAAATAATTTTTTTTTTGTAGTTGATAACTTAAGGGCCTAACTGAAAAGAAAATAGAAAACATGGGCTAAAGTATGAATGCAGAAAGTGTAGGTGCTAATTTAAAATGATAAAAGGGTATAAGTGAAAAGTTTGTAAACTATTGGGTAAAACTTTACAAGGTAAGAAAATGATGGGGTTCAACTTGCAACTTTTATTAAGCTATTTATAAGAGATTAGGGTTACCATGCTTTCTCATTACTACAAGCAGCAACAACCAACACTTTAGAAAATGGACAGGAAACCAAGCAGCTAGGCAATGACGACTGATTGGCAAGGTGCAGCGGCACAGTGGCAGTACCGACGGCGGAACAACGACGGCTACTTTAATTTTTAATTTTTTTCTTCCTTCTACCTTTCTTCTCTTTCCATTTTCTGGTTTCTTTTTTTTTAAGCTGCAGAACAGTAACTCCGAAACAGGGAACAATAGTCATGATGCGGGATGAACAGTAACTATGACGAATGAACAGTGTTTCTGGGCGATGAACAGTGTCAGTTTTTTTTAAAACCCATGATCTCCTAAAAACTGAATTAATGGAGAAACCTTGAGCTCTGATACCAAAAATCCACGTTTAAATCACTAGGATTTCTGAAGTGTATCAACTCTACGTATCAACAACAAGATGGATAAAATACCTTTACGGTAGGAATAAAATAATCAACTTCAATATCAATAGTATATAGTATAAAAGACTTGTGAAGATTACGTCACTATTTAAAGACTCAAAATCCTAATATTATTTGAGGAATAATAAAAATACTAAACGACTAAAATACCCTTATTAATAATTCCTAATTAATGTCTTAAATCCCCACTAATAAATAAAGTACATAAATCACAATCACTTGCTTTTATATTAAACATAATAAAAACTCCAAATAATAAATATAAAAAATCTCTTCTTTGTTCTTGACTTGTAGTCCCATCAACTTTGATTCATCTTCTTCATTGGCTTGCCATTCTCCATTGGTGGGTATCCCTCTGTTTCATGATCCTCTTCTTCCTTAGCTTGCCATTCTCGATCGGATGGGTATCCCACATCTCCTCCATTTCACTCTTCACTTTGCCCCCTCTCTCTACATATACACACACACAGATATACTGTGTTGGTTTCTTCTTTTTTAAACCCAATATCTCACTTCTAATAAAATTTGTTAGCTTCAGTTTTCCTTTTCCAAACCTAATTGAAAAAATCGAATTCAAATTTCAATTTGCAAGAACCCAATTGAAATCCTTGTAAAACCTAAATCAAAACCCAGTAAATCTTTCCCCATTTTCTGTTTCGATGAACTTGTCCAGACTGGAATGATGGTGGGGTTATTGGTGATTGTAGTTTAGAAATGAGATCTTGATTTGTTTACAGTGGGTTTGCGTAAATTGTATTAGTTGTTTAGATTGTTTGATTAGTTTATTTAAGTTGTTTGATGTATTATTTGTTTAGTTTGTTTAATAAATTAACTTACATTGTTTATTATGTTTAATTCTCCAACTCAGCTTTTCTCTCTCCTTAAACATGTCATGTAGGTGCCACTTAGATTGCCGTTAAGATTTTAACGGAGTAGACGATTTTTTTTTGAGTTTTTGTAAAAAATTGCAGTTAAATGAGTTGACAGGAAAAAAATCAATTTAGTGAAGTAAATGTAAATTGAGGTTCGGTTCAGTGGGGTATAAGTGATTTAACCCATTTACCAAGTTTCAACAATAGCCTCAGGGTCTGATTGGCTTTATCTAAGTTATTTAATTTTCCTTTATAGACAAGAAGCTGCTGGTGCATTGTGGAATTTATCATTCGATGACAGAAACCGAGAAGCAATTGCAGCTGCTGGGGGAGTTGAAGCGTTGGTATGATTTGTCACCCTTTGCAACCTATGCGATATGTATTATCTACATTCTGTGGTAGCATCTGATACAAATTAAAGTAAAATGTTTCATGGCGAATTATTATAGAATGTGGTTTGGTGATTAATTTGTTTCTGTGATGGAGTTGACCATATTTGGTAGCAACAGCTCCTGTTGAACTTTTTAATGCTTTAGTAGTGTTTTTCTAACCCTAATGAATATCTTCACGAGCTAATAGTTTATAAAATAAACTGTGCATGCACATACATAATGTTTCATTGAAGTAAGAGAGTCTTCTAGAAGTTACTTGTTTAACTTTTACCAGGAAAATGAATTGTTATTTAGTTTGCTATACAAAGAAGTTCTATTAGAAAAGATAGTGAGTGCAAAAGACAGAGAGGGCTAGAGATCCTCCAAAATTTAAAATAAAGTGAAACAATACACGTTTTTAATGAATTATTATCTTTCAAACCGTATGTAAATCAGAAATATAAATACCCCTAAAGCATCAATTACATGACAAATCAACAACCCTGAGAGCAATATGGCCCAATCATTCTGGTTATCTGGTCCCATCTTTGTCAGGGTTCTTGCTGCCCCTTAAGAGAATTGGCCTAGCTACTTCATGCTAGCAAATTTGAAAGTACATTGGGTTTTTGGCAGGCCTTAAAATCTGTATCACAACCCTCCTAAAGAAGTTTTATCAAGTAATTACTTCATTAAATTGTCTGCTGCAAAGTTGTTAGTTTTCTTTTATTATAACCTTATTATTTGTTTCTTTAACTTCCCTTTTTTAAAATTACGTTGACTCTTCATTACGTTTCTGATTACTTAATGCATGCTCCATTTGGCCTGGGTAGCCAATGTGGAGTGGATAACTGCATTTCCATTGTCGCCTTAAACATTAGTTGTGCCGTCAGCAAGCCTTGTAAGCGTCTTTATACATCTCATTTGATGGGTGGTTTGTACTTCAGACAATACCTTAAATAGTGTCAATCCATTTCCTGATATCTCGTTGATAACCTTGTTATCCTAATTACTTCTATGAATTTGTGCGGGCATCGTATGAAGCTGCAGGTATTTGCCTTCTGCACTTATTGTGACGCCCCAAATCTGTGTACTCATTACACCAGACTTGGCGCATCACTATTCATACACGTACATACTACTAGCTATTATTATCAGCTAGGTTACAATATTCATTAATTATTTACATTATTTATTCATACACGCCCAGGTCTTACATAATATAAACTAAATACATTAGCTCCAAAATATTACATTAATAATTATTCATTTAAATAATACAATATTATTTATTTATCCCTCCTCTTTAGCTTTACCATTCTTTTTATCTTTTACACCCGATCTTTCGGGTTCCTCAGACTTAGCTGTAAACATGGAATTTTATGCAAGAGTAAGCAACAAAGTTGTTTAGCAAGTATAGCAGTGTAAAATAAAAGTAACTGGCAACAAATCAATAAACATGTAATAGGGAAGAATTGATATTTCCAACAATTTAAGGAAGTCAACAAAAATTACTGAACATGGTAATAACAAGCATTAAAGTTTTGAGTATTGATAAATTACGGATTCTTAAGCTTAACTAACTGTTCTCAAGGAAAAAATATTTAACTAAAGAATTACTGAGTGGTTACAAAGACCATGAACTCTTTACATAGAGGTTCAACAACTATAAAGACTGTGAACCTTTACATGGCGTTCAATAGTCACAGAGACTGTGAATTATTTTCCCCCGGAGTATCATTAGGTGGTCAGTCTAATAACACCCCTATGTTACGCGCAACATTTAATCACGTTGTATTTTCACAGTGTGATAAAGTCGTTTACCCGACATTACCCCTATTTCTAGGGTGGTTCATACTCGGTTATAATCTCAGGAATCCGCATCAAAACAATTTGGATTGGATTAACATTTCACCAAAGAATCATAAACAATTCAATAAATTGATAAAACATAACAATTCAGTTTAGCCGGACAAATGGCAAACTCTTTTTATATACGGTCCAAGAAAGATTTACAACTTAATAATGGGCGAACTTCAAAAGTATCCAAAAATGCGGGAACAAATATTTTAGGAAATTTCATGATAACTAATCTTACAGGAAACTTGCGTAAAACACGAATTTGCACAAGTTAGAGAAACTTGTCTGTTGTGGCTTACTTTCCTTGTGACTCACTCTTTATGTCCACTCGTTCACCTACACCATCCATAATCATCTTTATAATTTAATCTTTTGTTACTTTTAATAGTTACCGTTAGTAATTATACATAATTTCGCTATGATAATTTCGGGTAACGTAACTCGTTCCGGAGTACCAATTTAATTTTGTTTTATAGTTTAACTCTTAAAATTTCTATTTTGCCCCTCACTTATATTTACATGTATTATTTAACATGTTTTTACCGATAAATTATGTTTTACGCTTTATTGGCAATTTCAAATTATTTTTTTCCATTTTTCCTCGTTTCCCATCTTCTTTAATAAACCACTTTTAACCATTTTATTATTTTTTCTCTTCTGGTCCTATATAGGTAACTTCATTTTGTACCCTTTTTGATTTGTCAAGATTTTTCAAATATATTTAGTATTTATTTTCGGCTCGTTTCTGTCCAAAGCTTTAACAATTAAAAGAATTCAAGTTTACGTCCAAAAGTTACGAGTTTTGGACATAACCTATCCTGTATCTGTGTGAGCTTTACTCCCAAAATTTCAGCCCAATCCGAGTTATTGAACTCACGTTATTGCAATTTCCGTTTAAAATTCTTTGTTTTTATTTTGGTCATAACTCCTTCGTTTTAAGTCTGTTTTTGTTTATTTTTGGATAAGATCTTCCCTATACCTTTAGCTTTCATATGCCAGAGGCCTGGAATTTTTCAGGTAAATTAAGTGTCAAAAACAGGCCGCACAATCTTTAGGTCAGAATGTTTGACAGTTCATCCTGTTTTGGTAGAAATTCCACCAAAAATAATCTACTTGGAATTTAGGCCTCAAACCAGTACCCTAATTTAGATAAGTTTCATATCTATCACACAAAATTGGAATCGCCTCAAAATTCGAAATACACTAAAAGTATTGTTCGTTACAAAATCAGCCTCTGTTTTAGGGTTTTTGCCCTTTATGCTGAAAATTTTCTTAACTTGTTTAATTTTTCTCTTTTCTTGTTTCTTGCAAGATTTATGTTAATATACTCCAATATGTTATTATGTACCCTTCACATAAACAAATTCATATAAAGCGTAATTACTTCCATCAAAGAAAGATTTTTTAGCTTTAAAAAGTTAGGGTTTATACCTAGTTTGTGTATGTGCCTGCTCCTTGGCTTGGATCCTTTCTTTTCCTTCTTGGTTGCTGAATTTTTTCTCGCTTTCTCTCCCTCTGTAGCTACTGCCGAGCTGCTCGCTCTCTTCTCTCCTTATAGCTTTTATTTGATTTAGTAAAGTGGAGAAAAAGTTGTCCAAAAGTTGGGTATTTAAAGTCAAAACTTGGGCAATTTTTTTCTCAAAAATATCTTCCTTATCACTTTGGCTAGCTATTTCTCCCTAATCTCCTAGGCCAGCCGACTTCTCAATAGTGCTGCCCTTTCTTATTTTATTTTTTTCTTTTCTTCTAGCTTTGTTTGGAAATTGAAAGAATTCTCTAGAGGTTTGACTCTTTGTCCAAGAAGCTTGTTTTGTTTACTTGCTAACTATATGTGTGTATGTATATATAGATAACACCCACACACGTGTATGTATGTACACGTGTTTTACTCATGTATACATACTTAAATTAATTGTAGCATACTTTTTTAAATTGTATAATGTACTTGTATTAATTTTAGGCATCCTTGTTTTATTTATATGTGTATACTTGTTTTATTTATATATGTGAGTACACTTGAATTAAATTTTTATGTATGTATACTTGCATTTTATTTGGTATGGTTATGTGATTTTTAAAGTGTTACATTTTCTAGTTAATTTCCCTTTTATTAAACTTACTCAAATAATAAATGTATTTATATTCATTTTACACATTTTTCAATAATCAAGAATAAAAATTTAGACTTTAATAATATTTCCAATTAAATTCTTTCAACTGAGGCTTAACTCTTTCATGGTCGAATATTTTGTTTTGATTAGTATAAGTTTTTGTGGTTATTTAGGTTGCTCTTGCACATTCCTGTTCAAATGCCTCTCCTGGTCTTCAGGAGAGGGCTGCTGGTGCCCTCTGGGGATTATCTGTCTCAGAAACCAATAGGTACGAATAAAATTTTATTTTTGTTTAAGTTTATTAGTGTTATAATAACAAGTGTCCAATATTGTTCTTTGTCTTGCATCAACCTGAACTCTTCCCCTTCCCCTTTCTTTTCTCTTATGTATCATGTAGCTATGTTACTTCTGCCACACACCCACACCTATACGGTTACTTCACCCTCAATAGAAGAGTCCATGTAACACAGTTGATCAGTCATGTGGTAGTTGGAACTGTTGGACTTTTTGTTCATGCTATTATTGAGGGACTAACATAAGCATGTTCACTATATATTTTGGTAATTGTGACCCAAGTATTAATTAGGGTTCACATGTGACCTAAAGAATTAAATGAAAAGACGAAAAATTCGGAAATAAATAAATGAGACTTGAGAAAAGCTTCCACGAGTTTCGAGATAGAAGACTCCTAGAGGCGACTCATTTTTGGGAATTGATTGAGGGATTGGATTGGTGGCTAGAAAGACAAAATGATTTGGGCATTACTCGGGTAACTAAGGGTATTTTTGGAATTTTTCCTGAGGTCACACGTCAGGCACAAGACCCAGGCATGTGCCAAATACGTGACCACTTTTCAAGAAATTCTATAAATACTCCTTCCATTCCATGGAAATCCTATACACTTGAGAAGGCTCTCTAGATCTTGATACTCAAGAAAGCTAATCCTAGGAGTTTTGCCACATGTTACTGGAGTAATTGCTCATTTGTTCGTCTCCCCTCTTCAATTCATCAGTCAATTCCGTACTCTTTGTGGATTTCTCTCCTCCTCAGCCAACACGAAACCCTAACCCTAGCAAGGTATGATTTCCTTGCCCACAGTAATTAATTTGTTTTTAACTTTCATGGAAGGAAAATTACCCTCTTCAAAATTTGTGCTCAGCAAAACATAACTTGTTTTCATCAAAATTCAAATAAATTATATTGATTTGTGATTCAACTGTAGACATGATACGTATTTATGAATTATAAGTTGATACACGATCCAATCTGTACATAAATTTTTTAAAAACAATAATACTAATCTGTACATATAATCCATTTAAAACATCTGTTTATACATACATTTGCCGCCTTACATGACATTTTTATTAGTAGTATATCTAGGTACATCAAACACTTAGTTTTATTATAGAAAGAGGAAAAATACACTACAGTAATACTTCAAAAGTGCATGTCCTTGCAGATTTCCCCTCAAGTATAACGGCTATTCATGATCTTCAAAATTAAGAATTTAAGTAGATTGATTGATCCTCACTTTAGATGTTATCCTCCGAAGTAATATCAAAATAATTGCATCTTCGACTGCCATTGCCTCTTTCAACCATGCTTTGAGAGTTGGGGGCCTTCCTGCTTATATTTAATCTTTACAACCCCCTAGTGGAGGTTCTAACCCCATCAGTAAATATCAAGACATCACCTTTTATTGCACAAATTCATCATGATTTGGAAAGCCATATTGAGGTGATATTTGGTCATCAATTCATTGTAAATAATACATTCCAAGTCATGTTCTTCATGGGTAAGGACCAAGTGCCTAGAATGCATCATTTTCTATCACATTGTTATAATCTTCTTTTGATTCTATTTTACTGTTACACTATCGTCATATTTGATCACATTGCCGTCATTATCTGTTTTGTAGACGTATATAGGCCCATAATTTTCTTTTTCAATAAAGCTTCTGAGTTACAATTATAGCTATTGTTAACGCTCCTATCTTAAATGATTTATTCTGCTACAAAATTTGATGCCTTGCTGTATTTTGAATCTGTTTTAGCATTGCTATCGGACGAGAAGGAGGAGTTGCACCGCTTATAGCATTGGCACGGTCCGAGTCTGAAGTAAGTGTTTGAAGTTATTTATGCCTCTCCCTTTTCTGAGAAAGTTGTAATGCATTCCTCATAGCAAGTCAGCTGAATTGCCATCAAGCACTGAGAATGGTCTAAAGAAATCCTCGTTAGAATGTCAGCAGTGTGAATGGCCCTCTGGGATTGTAGTGTGATTTCTAAAATTAATTTCAAACTTGGAACATTACTTCAGAAGTTCTCCAAACTGAGACATCTGTTGGTACTCTTTGGATTTGTCCATAATTCAAATACTGCATCTAAATTCATACTTATACTCGATATGTTATCTGCACCACCGAATAAGGACTCATATATATCACTGTTGAATATAACGTTTTTCTCTTTTAGGACGTCCATGAGACTGCTGCTGGAGCTCTTTGGAATCTCGCTTTTAATCCTGGTAATGCTCTCCGGATAGTGGAGGATGGGGGAGTACCAGCTTTAGTTCACCTTTGTTCCTCATCTGTATCAAAAATGGCGAGATTCATGGCTGCATTGGCACTGGCATATATGTTTGATGGAAGGTATTTTGTTATCTCTTAATACTGAATGCCTTAATTTATATTATGATTATAATGTTGTTACTGATGTAGGACAATACAACACTTGATGGAGAACAACAAAAAAAAAACTAGGGTTTAGGTTCTGCATCCAAATACTAGTCTCCTGATTGCAACCAAGATAGATTTGGCACTCGCACAATGTTTTGACTGATCACAATCATAATCTCAATTTATAAATTTATGTTTCATTCCTTTGGTTTGAGGTGGGAGAAAATTAGGACCATTTGTCAGCTGAGAGGTGTGTCGACTTAGGGAGGAGTGGGGTTTAAGCCTTGGGAATCTGGTATCTAAGAACCTATCTAGGAGAATAAAGACTCCTGAAACAACTCTTCCAAATTCCTGGGGGTAGTGAGGTGCAGAGCCTCCTTGTTTTATCAATTTTCTTCAACCATTGTTCTTCTCCAATATTCGGTCCTACATGAGGTTGGAGACAAGCTAGGGTGAACAACTAAGGATCTTTTCACTTGGGGTGCACCTGTCTGAAGTTTCCTTTCATGCACGGCCAATGCATACACTGTGACCGACTTGCAAAGAATATCCAACATCCTTTAGCCAAACCTTTGAGTTTCATTTGGGCATAACAAGGTTACAAAGCAATATAAAATCATGTTGCATAAAGTATGCGAGCCATCAAAATCAGGAATCCTGTTATCAAAACAGGCACTCAACTTATTAGTGCAAATGTGCAATATTTGGATTGATTACAACTAGGACGTGAGTGGTAAGGGTCCACAAATGACTTATCGTAGAAATCAAATGAATTATTACGGAAGAATAATTACAAGTATTGAGCAGAATAACTCTTGGTAATTGACATGTAAGAATTGTTATATGAGAAATATCGATAACTAAGGGGTTGGGCTTACCCCAAGAACTAGAGTAGTGCTAGAAAGTATAGTTACTCATGATTTATGTCTGAATCAACAATGACACAGATGATACAAGAGTCACAGACTCTGTTCTTTAAAATATTTCAACTAATAAACTACTATTATCTATGCAAAGAAACAAGAAACAAGAAACATCTCTAGAATGGTAGCATGTTAGTTGAGACATTAATGCAGTCAACTGCTATGTTACATGGAATGCGGATCTCTATAAGGATCCCTATGTTTAGAAGGATCTCTATATTCCCTCTTATTCTTCTGGGCTACATAAGGCATGAGCTACTCATAATTTTCATGGCATAGTTGACCGCCAGGACGCCTAGGCGATAAGGCGTCCGTATGGCGACAAGTGGTTAACAATTTTCTTCAACCATTGTTCTTCTCCAATATTCGGTCCTACATGAGGTTGGAGACAAGCTAGGGTGAACAACTAAGGATCTTTTCACTTGGGGTGCACCTGTCTGAAGTTTCCTTTCATGCACGGCCAATGCATACACTGTGACCGACTTGCAAAGAATATCCAACATCCTTTAGCCAAACCTTTGAGTTTCATTTGGGCATAACAAGGTTACAAAGCAATATAAAATCATGTTGCATAAAGTATGCGGGCCATCAAAATCAGGAATCCTGTTACCAAAACAGGCACTCAACTTATTAGTGCAAATGTGCAATATTTGGATTGATTACAACTAGGACATGAGTGGTAAGGGTCCACAAATGACTTATCGTAGAAATCAAATGAATTATTACGGAAGAATAATTACAAGTATTGAGCAGAATAACTCTTGGTGATTGACATGTAAGAATTGTTATATGAGAAATATCGATAACTAAGGGGTTGGGCTTACCCCAAGAACTAGAGTAGTGCTAGAAAGTATAGTTACTCATGATTTATGTCTGAATCAACAATGACACAGATGATACAAGAGTCACAGACTCTGTTCTTTAAAATATTTCAACTAATAAACTACTATTATCTATGCAAAGAAACAAGAAACAAGAAACATCTCTAGAATGGTAGCATGTTAGTTGAGACATTAATGCAGTCAACTGCTATGTTACATGGAATGCGGATCTCTATAAGGATCCCTATGTTTAGAAGGATCTCTATATTCCCTCTTATTCTTCTGGGCTACATAAGGCATGAGCTACTCATAATTTTCATTGGCATAGTTGACCGCCAGGACGCCTAGGCGATAAGGCGTCCGTATGGCGACAAGTGGTTAACAATTTTCTTCAACCATTGTTCTTCTCCAATATTCGGTCCTACATGAGGTTGGAGACAAGCTAGGGTGAACAACTAAGGATCTTTTCACTTGGGGTGCACCTGTCTGAAGTTTCCTTTCATGCACGGCCAATGCATACACTGTGACCGACTTGCAAAGAATATCCAACATCCTTTAGCCAAACCTTTGAGTTTCATTTGGGCATAACAAGGTTACAAAGCAATATAAAATCATGTTGCATAAAGTATGCGAGCCATCAAAATCAGGAATCCTGTTATCAAAACAGGCACTCAACTTATTAGTGCAAATGTGCAATATTTGGATTGATTACAACTAGGACGTGAGTGGTAAGGGTCCACAAATGACTTATCGTAGAAATCAAATGAATTATTACGGAAGAATAATTACAAGTATTGAGCAGAATAACTCTTGGTGATTGACATGTAAGAATTGTTATATGAGAAATATCTATAACTAAGGGGTTGGGCTTACCCCAAGAACTAGAGTAGTGCTAGAAAGTATAGTTACTCATGATTTATGTCTGAATCAACAATGACACAGATGATACAAGAGTCACAGACTCTGTTCTTTAAAATATTTCAACTAATAAACTACTATTATCTATGCAAAGAAACAAGAAACAAGAAACATCTCTAGAATGGTAGCATGTTAGTTGAGACATTAATGCAGTCAACTGCTATGTTACATGGAATGCGGATCTCTATAAGGATCCCTATGTTTAGAAGGATCTCTATATTCCCTCTTATTCTTCTGGGCTACATAAGGCATGAGCTACTCATAATTTTCATTGGCATAGTTGACTGCCAGGACGCCTAGGCGATAAGGCGTCCGTATGGCGACAAGTGATTAACAATGTGCAATTTATACATTATTTATTTTATTTCAAAGGTATATTGAACAATAAAATTTTATATACACTAAAACCCAAAACATAATAATTAACACTATGAAAAAGTTTCCACTGTCTACTCTCTACTTTGTTTCTAGTCATAACTTAAGCAAAGTTATCAAATATCAACTATGAAGTCATTTTTGTCTCCCTAATGGGCATTACTCTCATTCAAATGAGTAGGGTCATAGGTTAGGTTAAGGTCATGAGTTGAGTTACTTGGATAATTGGAAAAAACCATGGGTTATGATGAGTCATGGTAAAAAATGACTTATTCACTTAACTTGGGTTTGTTACCAATGAGTGAGCCTTAGCGTTAGCGGCTAGGCGTCTAAGGCGTTGTCTTACCCTTCTTCAATGCCAAGACGCTTAGTCGTCGCTTAGGCGACGTCATGACAACTATGGGGTTATTAATAATGTACAATTTATACATTAATTGTTTTACTTCAAAAGCATATTCGACAATAAAATTTTATATATATTAAAACTCAAAACATAATAGCTAAAACTATGTAATACAATTAAAAAAAACAATTATATGAATACTTCACAATTAAAATTCAAAAATAACACACTTGACATTGAAAACTAGTAGAACAAGTTAACAAACAAAATAAAGGATGAATCAATTCAACAATCATCACATATTACAAGTCTAATAAAAGTTAAAAGCATATAGAATTCTGAGATTTCTATATTATTGCTTGTATCATTCACAAAGAGAGGTGTCCTATATATATACATATAGGATCACCACCTATGCTAGAATCAAGGGATATCTAAAGCTAGAATCAAGTGATTTACAAAATCACCTAGGCTAAAATCAAGGGATTACATAATCAAAGATTCCCAAGAGATAATTATGGTAATTCAAAAACAATATCCTAACTACTTGATAAATATAAAACTATCCTAAATAACAATATTATGTTATTTCTCTAATACACCCCCGCAAGCAAAACGTAAGTAACCAGAGGTTGAGCTTGAAAGAACATCATCGTAAATGTAAAAGCAACAAAATAACAAAACCTCCAACAGTAGACATCAAGAGCAATCTCAACACCACATTAAAAAAGAGCATAACATACATTGTTATAAAAGCAAGCCATAAATAGTGAGCTTTTTGTTGTACGCACACTGGCAACAAATAAGAACCTTGCAATCCATCTTCTACATCTCTTGAATATAATACTCCGTAAACATATTTACCAATGTTGTTCAAGTCATCATGAATAAGAAAGGATTCTGGACTTAAACGAATAGTGTCGGGCTCCATATGGAATGAAGATGAAGGAAAGATTAAAAATGAATTAGCAAGGACATTTGAATGAGAATGAGAACTATCACGTAGACACGAGTAAAAAGAGTCTAATAATTGGGATTTGACAAGAGTGCAACTTTTTAGTACCGCCAAGCAAGAAATCTCATCAAAAGAAGTATTTGGTGGACTTGTTGTAACATGTATAATGCTAGATGGTGTCATGTCCACAAAAGAAGAAAGAAGCTCTGAATTTGGAACACCAGAATGGTGGACTTTTGAGGTCTCAACAACAGCTATGGGTCCAGTAGAACTTAAGATTTTAGAGGAAGAAATACCAATGTCGGTGAATATCAATATCAACAATAGAAGAGAGTTCCTCAGGATGTGTAACCACAGACACATGAATATCATTAGGCTTAATTTCTAGTATACCAATGGATGGGTTTGAAGTGAGTTGTTGTAACAATTTTTCATGTTCGAATAGAAGAGTGGACAAATCATTAAATGAAGGATTCATCAAATAATAATAAACATGAACTTTTAAAAAGAGTATCATCAAGGCCTTCAACTAAAAAATTGGTAAACTCTGACGGACTAAGAGAACCACCCGCGCTTTCAAATGTGTAAAGAAGCGATGTCGCTTTGGCAAGATAACTTTTGACAGACTGAGTAGGTAGCTTTTGTAAGCAAGAAAGTTGATAAAAAAGATCATCTGCATACCATGTAACACCCCCTTCCCGAAAAGGAAAGGGAGGTCACGTGCAAAGCACAACAAACCTCATAATAAGAGAACAGAGCACTAACAACCTCAAAATATTAATAGTGGTGATCCATTAATAAAGTAATATGTACAATTCTCCAAACTGAGTCAAAATAATCAAAACTTAAAATTGAATCAACCTAAATGGTCAAAGGCAAAAATCTCATCACACTAGCCCCTGAATCACCCCTATGAAACTCTAGGAAGAAAAAACACAAAGCATAAGCCAATTGCCCAAAGATCACGGATATAAAGATATACAACTGAAATATGAAATCAACGAGACAAAATATTGAACAAAGCCTCAAGTGTAAATAATTGACGAAAATATAATCTCCAAATATCTCGAATGCAATATATCTCGAATCAATGAAATTACGAAACCAATAGAGCGAATAAAGAAATAACGAATCAAGTAACTAACTCAATGAATTGAATCAATAAAACAAACAAAACTAATACTGATAAAATATTAAATCAAAACAATGGTCAAGGGTTATTTACATCAAAGTGAGCTCGAAAATATATCTTGCCACACAGACAAGTCAAACTAATGCCACACAGGCAAATCAAATGATGCCACATAGGCAGCCAAAATAATGCCACACAGGCACATCAAAACAATGCCACACAGGCAAGTCAAAATAATGCCACACATGCAAATCACACATTGGACCGCGAATCCAAATGTATGCAAATCGGATAGGTGTGTTTGGCACAACATCACCAATCCGCAGAACAGAAATCTAGGGTTAATCCATACGCCTCTCACAACAAAACACCAATTGGCCCACTTCCTCCGGAACCCAAAATGAAGACGCCGTGGACTAATCACACCGCCACGGAGAGTGTCATGCCTCTTGTGCCAAGACGACATGCCTGTGGTACCCCCACAGGTGGTTATAGCTCAGATATACCCTACGGTATATTCTAACAAAAATACCATGTCACAACACATGCGACATAATACCAACAAAAAATGGTTCTATATGTACATGTTGAACCAACTCAAATTATAGTCACAAGGTTTCAAAAGGAAGGTAGCAACATGTACCGCTCTACAATTACCAAAATAAATACTAAACATGATATCCTAATTCAAAGAGTACAAATCTGACGAGTCCAATGTGTCAACTCCAAAATGAAACAAATATATGAATTTCACAAGAAACAATTATGTGAAATAATAATGAAATTTGAAACGAGGAACAAAACGAACAAATCAAATTTAACAAAAGTATCATTTGAAAAGTGCACGAATCCGTACCTTAATATAGTACCAAAATAATTCACCAAGCCAAATATCACCCGTTAGACTCCTCAAATGCCAACGATATCAAATACGAAAACGTCATTTACAACCTAAACATATTCACCTCAAATTAAAAACAATCCACACTAATCGTTCCAAAATAATTCATAATCTATTTAATATGCCTTTAATCAATTATTAATACTCCAAAATTTATATTTCAAAAATAACTCTTTAAATTCTCTCCGCTTCAATAAAAATAATTTAATAAGATTTTATCACAATCCCATCATTAATAACATAATACTATTAAATTTATTATTAAAAATTTTTATAACTTTGTCGGCAAAATTAATTAATTCAATTTAATATACATAACTTCAATTTGATTTACAAATTCTGATTTATAAGCTTCAAGGCTAAGTACCTATTAAAATGTAATATATAAATATATATAATATATAATGAAATCAAGGCAACCAAACATGACATAAATAACATAATTCTTTTATAATCCTTATTACTTGAAAGCAACTTTCCCATCAGGATAATGAAATCCATTTTTTTTTTCATAGCACACGTTCCGTATGTGCATAATAATATATATATAGTCTAATGTTTTTATTAATTTTAACATGGTACTCTGACAGCTTATATAGATAGATATCCGGCAATTCCTTTTTCTTTTTTTTTTTTCAAATCAATCAACAAGGCATACACGTTTTACTAAGCTTCAAGATTAAATCAAAATTTTCATTCACAGATTTCTTACACTTAAAATTGTAAAAGACCCATATACATATATCAATACTTACATTTCAATCTCTCATTTTCTTCTCTCTCTGTGATTGTGGCTTGCTCCTTTTTTCTTTCCTTCAATCGATAAAATATGATGAAGCAATTAGGTTTTGTTTATTTATTAATAGATTTTTATTATTTATTTATTTTTTAAGATTTTAATATTACCCACAAATATAAATTAATCTCGATTAGTTTTAAGGCCCAATTTGTCATAAATTAATTTATTCAACATTTATCAACTTATCATTTCAAATAAATGACTAGTTTGACCCAAATGAAAGACAAAGTCCAATAAGAATATTTTAAAACAATGGAATTTTTTTAATATTTAATATATATATTTTTTTCGGGTATTACATCACATACCCCTTCAAAAGGATTCCGTCCCTAGAATCAAAAGAATGAAACACACCTAATTTTCAAAGAGATGCGGAAACTCTGCTCGAATAGACTCCTCTATCTCCCAAGTAGCTTCCCGCTCCGAAAATTTTTACCACAAGACTTTAACAAAAGGAATTATCTTCCTCAATTTTAATTTAATCAGTTATTTACTTACCAACTACAAGAATTTAATTTCCCAAACAAAACAAGGAAGAAAAGAGGGAAACAAAATCATTTACCTTTTCCAATTTAAATACAATTGTATACAATAAAATTAATTAATATTTAATTATTAACAAAAATTTGGATTATTACATTTTTCACCCCTTAAAAATAATTTCGTCCTCGAAATTCAAATAACTTACAAAGAAAAATATTTTTATTTAAATTACATAATTATTCAAAATTTTAGTTAAGACGTAAGCGTCGCCATTTGTAACGATCAACGCGGATAAGTCATCGGTCCACATAATTATCAATGTACTTGTAAAAGATTAAATCACTAAAAGTGTCAAGCCTTGGTAAGGTTCTTCGCGTTGCATCAAATTAGATCACATGATCCATCGTTGGTGCGGGCCGTCGCTAATATCTTTGAGTTTCATTACTGTACACGTATTCTTCGGAACATAATTCGAAATCACAAAAATCTCTCTTCATCTAAATACGATTTGAATGCCCAAAATATTTAAAATTATTTTAATTCGTAAAACGTTTATGTTCCACACATGACAAAAAATTAACAAATTATTTTTATTAAATTTTACATAAATTCATGCAAAACTCTAAGGGCATCAGATAAACAAAACAACTTAAATTATATCACCAACTCTCACTAAATCCTCAAGAATTTCAAACTATCATAACCTCAAATCAAATTAGTTCTCAAATATAATAATACCAAAAATATACTACTAAGATCTCTTTATCACCATATCAAACTCCAAGTCATATATCCTACATACTATCTTAATAAGCAAACTATAACTATTCAAAATCTCTCGGAATCAATTGAATTTCATCACTTACTATCTAATCATATAATAAATCAATCATCCCTTGTTGCAAACCTTAATCCAATAAATTTCAATGTCTCCCCATACTATCACAAAGAAAGTTATGGAACATAACTCCAATATCTTTCTAGAAAAATAGCCACAAAATTGATCATTAACTCCAAATGATTAAACTAATTACCTCGAATATCAACCACTCAAATTACAAGAACTCCTCTATACTTAATAATTTTCACTTTATCATAGTATCCCATCAATACACACACCTCAAATTATCCACAAGCTTAACATAAACAAAATCATCATCAAAATCAAATCCTAAATTCTAAGATCATAATAAATTGTCACCAAAAACAACTCTAACAAATAATTTCCCAAAATCAAAAACTCGCTTATACAAATACTCACATCATAATCATATAATCCTTTCTTAACTGTACAAAATATCCAATCACAAACACAATCAAATATTTATTCTCCTTAATGATCTCCAATCACAATCCTTAACTAATATTATTGCTCCAGTGCATAACAATAATAATCTTAACAAATTATCTCGCCTTTCTCAAATCAACTATAACTCGAAGAACAAAAAAACATTTGGTTAGAATAAGACCAAACAAACAGAGAACAAAATCAATTCAAACTCCTATATACACCCAAAGGATTTACCCACAACTCATGGGTCAAACTTAAAATGTTTTTTCTACAAGAAAGAACCTAAGCTCGATACCATCTTCAGAACACCCCCTTCCCGAAAAGGAAAGGGAGGTCACGTGCAAAGCACAACAAACCTCATAATAAGATAACAGAGCACTAACAACCTCAAAATATTAATAGTGGTGATCCATTAATAAAGTAATATGTACAATTCTCCAAACTGAGTCAAAATAATCAAAACTTAAAATTCGAATCAACCTAAATGGTCAAAGGCAAAAATCTCATCACACTAGCCCTTGAATCACCCCTGCAAACCTACCGGAAGAAAAAACAAGATAAGCCAATTGCCGAAGACGGATATAAAAGATATACAAATCAAATATGAAATCAACAGAGACAAAATATTGAACAAAGCCTCAAGTGTAAATATCGATGAAAATATAATCTCCAAATATCTAAATGCAATATATCCGAATCAATGTAATTGACGTAAACCAATGTATTTAATAAAGAAATAACGAATCAAGTAACTAACTTCGATGAATTGAATCAATAGAAACAAACAAAACCAATACAATAAAATATTAAAAATTTGAAACAAATGGTCAAGGGTTATTTCACACCGAGTGAGCTCGAAAATATATCTTGCCACACGAATAAGTCAAACTAATGCCACACGAGTAAAATCAAATGATGCCACATAGGCGGCCAAAATAATGCCACACAGCACATCAAAACAATGCCACACAGTAAAGTCAAAATAATGCCACATTACGCAAATCACACATTGAATCGCGAATCCAAATGTATGCAAATCGATATAGGTGTGTTGGCACAACATCACCAATCCGCGAGCAAAATCTAGGGTTAATCCATACGCCTCTCACAACAAAACACCAATTGGCCCACTTCCTCCCGAACCCCGAAATGAAGACGCCAGTGGACTAATCACACCGCCACGGGAGTGTCATTACCTCTTATGCGAAGACGACATGCTGTGGTACCCCACACGGTGGTTATAGCTCGGGTATACCTACGGTATATTCTAACAAAAATACCATGTCACAACACATGCGACATAATACCAACAAAAAATGGTTCTATATGTACATGTTGAACCAACTCAAATTATAGTCACAAGGTTTCAAAAGGAAGGTAGCAACATATGCATCATTTCTACAATTACCAAAATAAATACTAAACATGATATCCTAATTCAAAGAGTACAAATACGAGTCCAATGTGTCAACTCCAAAATGAAACAAATATATGAATTTCACAAGAAACAATTATGTGAAATAATAACAGAATTTGAAACGAGGAACAAAACGAACAAATCAAATTTAACAAAAGTATCATTTGAAAATCACGAATCCGTACCTTAATATAGTACCAAAATAATTCATTGAAGCCAAATATCACCCGTTAGACTCCCTCAAATGCCAACGATATCAAATACTGAAACGTCATTTACAACCTAAACATATTCACCTCAAATTAAAAAACAATCCACACTAATCGTTCCAAAATAATTCATAATCTATTTAATATGCCTTTAATCAATTATTAATACTCCAAAATTTATATTTCAAAAATAACTCTTTAAATTCCCTCCGCTCAATAAAAATAATTTAATAAGATTTTATCACAATCCCATCATTAATAACATAATACTATTAAATTTATTATTAAAAATTTTATAACTTTATTTTAAAATTAATTAATTCAATTTAATATACATAACTTCAATTTGATTTACAAATTCGATTTATAAGCTTCAAGGCTAAGTACCTATTAAAATGTAATATATAAATATATATAATATATAATGAAATCAAGGCAACCAAACATGACATAAATAACATAATTCTTTTATAATCCTTATTACTTGAAAGCAACTTTCCCATCAGGATAATGAAATCCATTTTTTTTTCATAGCACACGTTCCGTATGTGCATAATAATATATATATAGTCTAATGTTTTTATTAATTTTAACATGGTACTCTGACAGCTTATATAGATAGATATCCGTGATTCCTTTTTCTTTTTTTTCAAATCAATCAATCAAAAGCGTACACGTTTTACTAAGCTTCAAGATTAAATCAAAATTTTCATTCATGATTTCTTACACTTAAAATTGTAAAAGACCCATATACATATATCAATACTTACATTTCAATCTCTCATTTTCTTCTCTCTCGGTATGGCTTGCTCCTTTTTCTTTTCCTTCCTTTTCTGTATAAAATATGATGAAGCAATTAGGTTTTGTTTATTTATTAATAGATTTTTATTATTTATTTATTTTTTAAGATTTTAATATTACCCACAAATATAAATTAATCTCGATTAGTTTTAAGGCCCAATTTGTCATAAATTAATTTATTCAACATTTATCAACTTATCATTAAAATAAATGACTAGTTTGACCCAAATGAAAGACAAAGTCCAATAAGAATATTTTAAAACAATGGAATTTTTTTAATATTTAATATATATTTTTTTTTCGGGTATTACATCACATACCCCTTCAAAAGGATTCCGTCCCTAGAATCAAAAGAATGAAACGCACCTAATTTTCAAAGAGATGCGGAAACTCTGCTCGAATAGACTCCTCTATCTCCCAAGTAGCTTCTCGCTCCGAAATTTTTTACCACAAGACTTTAACAAAAGGAATTATCTTCCTCAATTTTAATTTAATCAGTTATTTACTTACCAACTACAAGAATTTAATTTCCCAAACAAAACAAGGAAGAAAAGAGGGAAACAAAATCATTTACCTTTTCCAATTTAAATACAATTGTATACAATAAAATTAATTAATATTTAATTATTAACAAAAATTTGGATTATTACATACCAATTTGATGTTGCATCATCTGGGAATTCGCAGTCATCATTTTCATGGACCAAAGAGTTGTCAAAATTTTTAAATGGACCGTATATTTGATCGGCCATGGAGGCGGGGCTAATTTCCTGGAACGATTCTGGGTTAAGTCGCGTTTCCAAGTCATAGGAAGAAGAATGAAAATTAGAAGCCAAGGAAGCCATTGATAGAAGAAGGATAATTTGAGAATCAAAAGAAAAATAGATTGTGTCTCGATCAGAAGAATAATAAAAAGAGGATTATAGGAAGAAGAAGAAATCAGGGATAATTGCTGGAATGCAGACAGGTGAGGAGACTAGATGGTGGCGCAGACTGTCTGGATGGAGATGATTCTTGAAATGCAGACAAGTGAGGAGACTGTCTGGATTAGTAGGCTGAAGATGTGATAACAAAAGATGTGCAACGGACAGATTGGGGTTGAGATTGTCTGAATTAGTAGGCAAGAGACAGAAGATGTGCAACGGAAGATGGAAAATGGATCATAAGCATTTTGGCATTATAGCTCTGATACCAAGTTAAAGCATATAGAATTCTGAGATTTGTATATTATTGCTTTTTTCATTTACAAAGAGAGGTGTCATATATATATATATATATATATATACATATAAGATCACCACCTATTCTAGAATCAAGGGATATATATAATCACTTAAGCTAGAATCAAGTGATTTACAAAATTACCTAAGCTAAAATCAAGGGATTACATAATCAAAGATTCCCAAGAGATAATTATGGTAATTCAAAAACAATATCTTAACTACTTGATAAATATAAAATTATCCTAAATAACAATATTATGTTTTTTCTCTAATAATAAATCATAAAAATTACACGATATAGCTAGTCCATGGGTTATGATAAGTCGTGGGTACAAAATGACTTAATCACTTAACTTGGACCAGCTACCAAGGCGTAAGCCTTGGCGGCTCGGCGTCCAAGGCATTGCCTTGTTCTTCTCTAACGCTAGGACGGCTAGTCGTCGCCTAGGCAACGCCATGGCAACTATGGAGCTACTTTGAGGGTTCAAGCCATGGTATTTTCTCATTTTTTTCTTCCCAAGATTCTTGTTCCGGATCTAGTTAATCATCAAATGTGGAAGCTTTCTACATCGAAACCTACGTTCAATGATCTTGGGGTTTTTTATTATGGGTTTGGTACTTTTGAGATGTAACTAGTTTTTTTTCTTGTCTGAATGAATGTTGAGGATGTATAGATAAAGATGCTGTTGGTGACCAACAGTTTTGTCTTACTCTTGAGTCTTGAACTGTAGCATGTGTTGAAGAGTTTGCATGTTTTGTACAGAATGGATGAATTTGCTCTTGTCGGAACTTCTTCAGAAAGCAGTTCAAAAAGTGTAAACTTAGATGGGGCTAGGAGAATGGCCCTCAAGTATATTGAAGCTTTTGTCCTTACATTTTCTGACCCACGAGCATTTTCTGCCGCTGCCGCGTCTTCAGCCCCAGCAGCATTGACACAAGTCACAGAATCAGCTTGTATTCAAGAAGCAGGTCATCTGAGATGCAGGTCTCTCTCTCTCCATCTCTCCCACACATGCACAGTCTCTCACTCTCTCCCTTGATTTAGTCCATTGAATTGTAACAATTGTTGCCTTGCTTTTACACTTCACCATGAGTTTTGCAAGAATTTTGATTTATCGATACTTTGACTTAAGAACTCAATCACTGAATGAATCACATAACTATTTTGGTTGGAGGGAGTATTTCTGCATGTTTTAAGTAGAAAATATATATTTAGGTTTAATTTAAAGAGCAAACTAATTATTTTTATTCCCAAAATAACTAAATAGGACAGATATAATTACGCTATGTATAATCTCTTAATAAAATATACATCCTTCTCCTTGTATTAGTTGTTTAAGGTATTTCATCATTTGACCATATACTTTGACAGCTTTTCTAGAACTACTGGCGTCATGTTAACTTGATGCCATAATCGTCCTCTATTTGTGCTAGATGCTTTCAGGTATAGCAGGGGAACTTGTTATCACGGTATAATTATGTTCGGAAGGAGATAAGACAAATAGTTAATCAATAGCTTTGTGATTCTACTACTATTAGTTCAAGTATTCCCTAATTTTAGTGATCTTTTGGTTAATTCTACGCAATTACTACCATTTAGCTCCCAACTTTTATTCTTCATCCAAAATTGTCTAAATACCTTTCTAGTCTTTTACTTTTTGCATTTTATATTCCTCAGTGGAGCTGAGATTGGAAGATTCATTGTTATGCTACGGAATCCATCTTCTGTACTTAAGGCATGTGCTGCATTCGCTCTGCTCCAGGTAGATGATATTGGAGATTCCATCTCTCTATCTATTACACACAATATCAAGATACAAGTTTCCGTTTTATTTACTTTTTCTCAGAATTATGTCGAACATGACCAAACCCTCACTAACTTTATTGAATTCCTTTGCGGGCTGCAACTTCCTTGTAGTTCACCATTCCAGGTGGTCGGCATGCCCTCCACCATGTGGGCCTTTTGCAGAATACTGGTGCACCACGGGTTCTACGAGCTGCAGCTGCGGCAGCAGCTGCTCCAGTTGAAGCCAAAATCTTTGCAAGAATTGTACTACGAAATCTTGAACACCACCAGACAGAAACTTGAGTTTAAATTTTTGCTCGGCATCTGTAACATGTTCGTTAAGCTTACGTCTTACGAGCAGCAGTTTGAAGCGTCTTAACGACATGTTCTGTAACATCTTTCTGTGTCGGCGTGATCAAATTGTGGTCGGTGTAGGCTTGATCCCAACTTTCTTTTTGTTTCTCTCTCCCGCCGTTAATTTCCTTAATATTTTTTTATGTACAAACATATAAACATGGTAAAGATTCTCTGGCTGAAGGTTATGTTCAAACATCAGTTTCCTGTTTAGTTCTGTGTTTATTGTATTTTGGGACAATCACTTTTATAGATATATATAAATAATATATGTTTTTGAAACATTTTGGCCGTATCTAATTACCTACGTCGGAGAAAATATTATTTACTCATGTTTTTCCATGAAAAAAGTATATATAACCATTCACATTTCTGAATTCAATTCATGTAATTGAATCTTTCCTCAACACTATTAATACATATTCATCATAACAAAATTTACATATATTTAATATCGAGACCTTTCATAATGATCATAAATTTTGGAGGTCAGTTCACAATATTCACACACACATATATTGGTAAAAATGGAGATACACAGCCGTGTAACTTTTAAAGTTACACGGTCTACGATCGTAGAGTGATTTAACTCTACGATTATAGAGTAGTCCACATATAGTAGAGTGAATTCACTCTACTATCGGAGAGTAGTTCACGATAGTAGAGTTAATTCACAAATCGTGGGGTGACTACTCTACGATCGTAGATAACTTTAAAAGTTACACGGCTGTGTACTTCCATATTCTCCATATATATTACATATTTTAAAATTTATAATTATAATATTTAGATAAATTATAGAGGCCCCATGTCTGATACTGGTTCACCTAGTATATACTCTATATTTAGAAAATCCAATAAATGTGAGAGCCCACACTTTTTTCTTTAAATCAAAGAGAAAAATTGGAATTGGCAAGACGAAATTCGGAGTAGATGTAGGTCGTTATGTCTTCATTGCATAGGTCGCCAATACAAAGATCGAACCAATAATGGACGTGGATCTTAATTGTGCAGGAAGTTGCATCCATATCATATGGAGTTGCATTTGTATAATAGTCATATTAAATTTAATGTTTCAATGCAACTTTTTATTATACAAATACAAATACAAATAGTTATTATTAATATTTTATTTATTTATTTATTTGCATTTTGAAAAAGTAATTAACTAATTGTTTCCAAGACTTTGGACTATCGAGACAGTATTGCTAAGGTGATTAATTTTTTTTTTTTTACAAATGATGTGGCACAGTGTAATTAGTGGATGATCCATTATACATGAGTGAATCAGGTGATAGCAATCAATCACATTATTTTGTAAACAACTTTTTATAAGATTATTTTTATTTGATCCGGACACATTTCGTGAAATGATTCATGCATGTTTGTTATGAGGGGTGGCAAGATCAAGTTGTTAAGAATTAGAATATCCCTTCATTTTATTTCTATGTTCGATCATCATAGAAAACCCTTTTACCATTATGTATAAATGGACTATTTTATTTGTACATAATGGTAGAGGGGTGCATTTAATTCTTGTTTGTCTATTGATTTTCAATTCTCGGTGTGAGGTAGAGCAATTTGGTAACTTACGAGGCTAATAACCTTGAGGTCACGGATTATATCTAAGGGTGTAAACGAGTCGAACCGAAGCGAACAGAGAGCTACTTGAATTCGATTCAAAATGATAAATTCATACTCGAATTCGAATTGTATTTGAAAAATTCTACTTAGATTCGACGACTCGAATATTTATTACTCGAATTCGATCTGATTTGACTCGAATATTTATCCAAACTACTCGCGAGCTTCAAATTCAAACTCGAATTTGAGTCTCCACATAATAACTAGTTTTATAATAAATATAATTATAAATTAAATTTGTTAATTTACTTAGAAATGAGAAAATATATTTACTATTACACTTTACAAATATAAAATCACAATTAAAATTAAAAACAAAATAAAATAATAATTAATTATCCTAATTTAATATATATATATATATATATATTATAATAGAATGTATCAAACATCTAATCAAATCTGTATCACCCGAATATGTATCGAATCACAATCAAGAATTTGAGTTGTTTGAATTTTAAACGAGTCGAGTATAACCTTGCTCAGATTCTACTCATATTTATAATATTCAGATTTAGATCATATTATTAACGAATCAGAATCTCGCTCGTATTTTTTGAATCGAGCCGAACAATTTGACTTGTCTACAGTCTTAGTTGCATCTGAACAAATGAGTTAATGAATAAAAAAAAGAAAAAAAATATCAATTCTTATAATACAAAGGAAGATGTTATAGACTTGTGAGATATAGAGAGAGAATTTATGCCATAAGCTTTTTATTATTTCTTACTGCATAGATTATTATACCAAAAAAATATATACCAACTTTCAACCCAGGCTTCGGTTAAACACTCGTGGAACCATACAATATATGCCACAAAGCGCTTTAAATGGTTTAGCTCCTTTATAAATGATGGTACTCAGCACTACTTTGGAGTTTTCATCAGGAGTTCTTCCCATTTCCCGGTAAGGCCAACAACTTTCTTGATGAAACCCCATGCAGAAAAGGATTTTAACTGAGGCGTTTCTGCTATTGTCAACGGTGTGGATGCTTCTTTGTTCTTCAAATAGGGCACCATATATTTCTCCATATCACTTGTAGAAATATCAAGATGATTCCCAGTTACATTTATGAATTTCACCTTTCCAGCTTCATCCAAAGTTCTTAAACCAATCCAATCTTCAATATAGAGTTTCGTCTGCACAGGTTACACTACAAGATTAAATTCTGTATAATAAAGTATATATAGTGGGTATAAATTTTTGTGCGAGTCTGTGTGCAAATCTATGTTACATGGACTTATTCTAAAAACCAGAAGTGCCCCTGTTGACATGACATTGGTATGGAGATGCGGGTGTCAGACTCAACAGTTGGGTGAAAAATGAACTAAAATGTTCTAAAAACATGTGTTGGTGTAGTGTCCTTTTAAGTATTCTTCTAGGGGTTGCCGAGTTGATTTAGCATAGGTGCAAATGCACTCTTAATGCCAAGTGTGAAATTTCACCCTTGCATTGCGCTAGATTTTTTTAACTAGTTGCATTAAACGTTGTACTTTGTATGTACTGCATTGGCTCATTTTGTTCACATAGCATGTTCGAGGTTGATCATCCAAATAATCCATACTTTTATAGCATTATGTTTACATCTATCGATTCTATTTTCAGCAATTGGCTAACTTCATTGCAGTAAACACCCATATGATTTTTAGAGACTTCATATTTATACAATGTGTCTGGTTTGTTTGAATTCTACGAATGACTTGGAATAATTTCATCACTATGAAAGTTTATGATGAACACTAGAGTACTAATTCCTCGAAACCAATAAATACGAGCAATATAAGTCTGTATTTCATTATGGTACAAGTTTCTCTTTATCCGCAGGAAAAGAAATGATTTCTTATAACCAAACAGGCAAACAAAGAAGTTATTTCTTTGCTGAAAATCGAAAGTAAACTACTAAAGAACCATCCGAATAGCACAACAATATGAGGTGAAAATCTTACCTCTTGCGGAGGCAATACTGTGCTACAGGACCCATCTTCAAAGTAACCAAACCAAGACGTTTCCTTGGGTACCAAAACTTTGTCTTGCTCAAACTGACGAGGCATATCAAGAGAGTGAAAAAATAAACTAACAAAATTAAGTTTATTCCAGTTTCAATGGAGCATTACAAAATTAAGGGAAAGAATTTTGGACTTGCCATGATGAGCACCAAATTATGCAAGCTTGCAAACCTTTCCTTATAAGTGGAGTTTTTCTGACCATCAATTTCATTATTAAGCTTTGGGAGAAATTGGCATCCTTGCAGGTAGTCATCAATGTCCTGATAAAAAAAAATGTAACCCTAGTTGTCATAGTTTAAGAAGTTGACGAGAAATTTTACCTAAAACAATTACTGCTAAAGAAGAAAATGATTTTAGAAACTATATTTGACTGGAATACAGATTCTTGAAATACAGATATGCATAAGATCAGCTTATCTATGATCTCCTAACCTCAAGTAAAGTACTTTAACTCACACTTGGGATTTTAACATATCCAGCAGGTGCCAAGTGTTCCTGCAATTAAATCAGATCAGGTTATCTAAATGTTATGAACTCCCAACAAAGAGAACATATCAATAAAAAGGGGGTGCTATAATAGTGACGAAAAGGAGGCAGCCTTGAAGAGGGAAATTAAACTAGCAAGATAGTTACTACTCAAATTTAATTTTTTTCTAATATGAGAAGGAAAATTACAATGTGAAATTATAGACAAAAGAGCGATATTAATTTCTGAACCTGAACATAGTCGCTGTAAATCGCCAATTTGAGTAAACTGTCCACGAGAGTGCATAATAGAGCAGACTGCATTAAGAAGGAATGTCAAACAAAGCTACATCAATCCATAGCAAGATTAGAAGCAAAAATTGTATGTAAGATACTAGATAACAGTTACATTTCATGTTAAAAGATTATATTCAGTTGAAGTGGTTGAAACTTTTCACCAAATCCTCAGTGCGCAGAATAGATTTCCAGGAAAAGTTACATGATATCAGCAAAAGTAGAGTGTTGGATATTTTTTAAGGAATGTTGTTAAAAGTAGAAATCAAGATTTTTGAAACAACTGCATTTAGGAGTGTAGCATCTGCAGAAAAAGGATTCACTTACCCCACAAAATGGAACAGAGGCTTCTCCGGCATGAGGGCCTCCTAATGATATGAAATTCTTCACCTGTTTCTCATCAAGAAAAACAAGATTCATAAGCTCGCATAAGAATCAGCATGATTCCCAACTATAAACAAAAAAATAAATAAAAAATCACGAGGGAAGTATACACGATAATGAAGTTTTTCAGATATATTATAACTATTGTATCATGGACATGAGATGCACAATTTGCTGAATCGGTCAGCATATTTCTAACAACTATAAGCCTTTCGATTAAATGCAGACAAATTTCATCATAAGTCAGCATAATTCTATTAAAGCGGAATATTCAACTATTCTTGATGAAATTAACATTTTTGTATTCACTAATTAAAGTAGTTCGGCGTTTTTAGCTAAATATTCCCAAATTAAAGTTTTAGACAACTTCATGCCTACTTGAATATTCGCTTACCATTGCAGTGTGCGGGGGGTGAGATAGGAGGGTTCAACTGATAGACATTGGCTTATAAAGTAGCATTATTCAATTGGAAATGGATCCAAAAGGTAACTTAACAGTAAGTATATTGACATGAACCATTAAGTGGAATATTAAAGATTTATGACAAGTTAGTTCTTACAGGAGGAGCGCCATCACAGAACTCAATGACCCCTCGTCCAACCAAGTTACCCTGTGAAATGCAAGGGCATAGTAAACTTCACCAATGTGTTCATCTAAACAAAAAGAATGAAGTGACATAATGAAATGAGTAAAAAAATGCAGTTCAAAAGAAACCACAGAGCACTAGATTTATAATGGTATTTTCTCATAATCTCATTCCAAAGTAAAATAAATATAATTGTCTAGATGAAACGTTTTTCTTCAAAGTTCAACGAAATCAACCTATCCGTGGATTTTGCAGAATATAAGCATAGAGAACAAGTAATCTTCATAACATTGATTCAATGTGTAAAATGTTTCATTCGGAACCACTGAAATACCAATATAAACAATACAGCTTCTTCAAGTAATATTCTAATAAATTTTAATAATAAACTGGAACCAAATGATAGAATTGGTTTATGAAATGAAACAGAATAAGCTTTGGAACAACAATAGCAACAAAATGGTGCATGATCAAGAAGACAACAAAAACATATGATATCTCACCTGGGAAAGTCCAACTATGTTGTAACCCTCACTGAGTTCACTCATTTTCTTCACCTGCTAGATGAAGAAAGTACAAACTAATATAAAAGGTCAAACTTCAAAGGCCTCGATCGTGAGACAAAAACACTGCCAACAATTTTACCCACCTTCTCACAAGCAATGTTTGTCTACAAAATGCAACACAAATATGTCAATTATCTAGGATAAATCGTTATAATGCATCCTAAGCAAGAAGTCCTTATACAAGACGAAAAAATCACCTGTTCAAGAAAGGGCATGAACCAGGAATCTCGTGCCCCATTTCCAATTTCGCTACATTTGAATAGAAAAAAATTCAGTGTCTGAGCAATTCAGGCATAGCAAACTCATCTCACATACAAAAGAAATTCAGAAAAGGAGTCCTACTTTCTTTGTAGTGGTACTCTTTAATTCTGGACAAGGGGAGTATATAAGAAACACAGAGAAATTCAACTCAAAAAAAGAATTATGTTCTTCAATGACAAAATGCAATTGGAACATACATGCAATACCCTTGAGCACCGGACCGATTGCTTAGAATCTCAACGAAATTTGTAACTCCTTTATTCTTGCATTTGTCTGCAATGCCTATCACAATATAATAAAAGGAAGGAAAAAGAGGTGAGAATATCTCAACAAGATCTGATAACTGATTCGACCTCAAGTTTTTTTTTTTTAACTATTAATTAATGCTGATAATGCATACGAAAACTGTTTCCTAGAAAAGATAATAAATCGATAGATATTACCTTGCAGAACAAAACAAAGAGTATGATGCTTTTATTAGGTTTCCTAAATTTACAGATCTAATAACCCTTATATATTCCAATCCTAAAACTAATGACATCATAAAGAGAAGGAGGGGAAAAGTTTCATTGCATGCATTATAACCTCAGAATATCACCTCATGTAGCACTTAATTTACCATGCCTTGGAAATCAGTCCTTCAAACTCATAATCTATATTTCTTTTTTCCTTCTTTAAAATTTCACTATTCTCTTTTTGGAGAAAAATGAATCGCGCTTGTTAAACTTCCTTGATTGAAATTTTATTATTGAAAAAAAAATCATTTTTTTAAAAAAGTATGTCCTATTCAAACCTAATTATTGGAGAAAAATGTCAGCCCATAGAGAAGTAGAAAATCCACATAACACAGTTGAAATTAAATGTTCCAACAAACTTATTGTTGATGATCCTAAGATGGGCTCTGAGCATTCATAGTCAATATCTAAAAGTCCCTCAGTTCCACATTTATAGTCCCATTTCAACATTTTACAAACTTCAAGGAATACCAAAATAATTTAGTTTGTAAGAGTAAATTAGGAGTAAGTTAGTTTGTATTGTAGTCTAATAAATAGGACTATTATGCAGCAATGGTAATAGCCTAATAGTTGTATTGGTAACAGGTTCGAGTCTATTATGCAACAAAATCAGTAAAACCCTTCATAGCAAAGGTAAGTTTTCCCTCCCTTTGTCCCCCCCCCCCCCCCCCTCCCCAGATTCCCCATGGTTGAAATTTAATAGGTTGTTAAAAGAACAAAGGACTATTATTTTGGAACAATCTTTTTTTTAAATCGTAAATGGGTTTCTGTACTCTGTAGAACTGAGGAAACAATAAATAGAACCAATCAAAAAAGGAGAAAATTCAAGAAACACATGAGCAAGAAACAAACTGCTCATCTTTACTTAAAAAAAATCAAAATAACCACCAATAAGATTGAATCTCAACTAGCATAGAACAAAAGGTAATAAATCAAATAGATTGAGCAGAAATAATACCATGAAACACCACAAAAGGTAGAGCCTTTGTAGTTGTTGGCATCAAACTGAATGTAAAACTGCAGATCATAAAGATGGTAGATAATAGCTTAAATACCATTGATCTTGCAGAACAAGGACAAGAAAATAGTTTTTTCACAGCATTGTAGAGCTGCAAGAATCTAGGGATTTAGTTCTTGGAACTTTTGGCTTTTGGGTGTTGCAGAAATATTGGAAAAGTTTCAGTAAAAGGGAGAGATATAGTAATGATTTTGGGGACAGGATTACAGTTTGACAATAGCTACATCGACTATTGCTGGGCGGAAAGTTAATAACCCACCCACCAATCAGTATATCCGTGGAAGATATTTTTCTTGGCTTTGACTGCAAGAGTTATTCTAGAAGGTCTTGAGGAAAGTGATTTATAAATGGAATTATTGGACTATTACTGGGTAACAACAATAACCCATCAACCAATCAATTAATCCGTGGAAGATATTTTTCTTGGCTTTGACTGCAAGAAAATTATTAAATCTTGAGGAAAGTGATTTATAAATGGAATTATTCTATAATACAACAACAGTAACATCAACCATCAATTAATATCAAAATATAATAATAAATAAATACTATCGACTCATTTTTATTAATTAATTGTGTTAAGATTCAAAAATTTCGAGACTTTTCAATTTTCATCTCATCACAATCAATTATACAATATTAGTGATAAAATATATTATTGAAAATATCAATCATCTCAAATATATTTCTATAAGGTTTCGTATACACATTTTAAAACTAACACAATTATTCATAAATTATTGATGATTTAAAAATATTCAGGACATTTCAATTTTTTTATAATTTATAATATGATAAACTGATAATTGATACAAAATTATTCGTAATTTAAATTATATTATCATTATACTTATTTTTTTTAAGACTATGACAACGGTTTAATTATAAATATAAAACAAATAAAAAAATCGTTACGCTGTGTATAGTCCAAACAAATAATATACTACCAAATTAAATATTACTACTTTGTTAAGGCTAAAAAAGGCATATAAGGGAGATTATAAAAAACAGTTTAATATATATTTTTTATTTATAAAGAAAGTTGTACACTACCTGGTACCTACCTCATACAAGTTTGTTGGGAACTTGGTCACTGGGAACCAGCAAATATTTTATTAGGGAAAATAAAATAAAATATAAACCCAAATATGCTTTTGCTTCTCTTCTTTCATTGCCCAAATATTTCTCTCTCCTCTTGATTCCCTCCTCGCGACAATTCTCACTTATTTCTCTCTCTATCTCTTCATTTACAAAATTCCGACGAGAAAATAAGAAATCAATGGCGAAGAATCACTCACAGACATAGCTTATCAATCAGTTTTATCCCCTACAATTTGTGAGTATATCTTTCACTCTCATGGCTTTCGTGTATATATATATACATGACACACCCCAGTTTATAAGGAATTGCTAAATTTTAGAAGATACAGCTCAAATCGTCGCTTATTTGAAAGAATTTCGAATTCCCATTTCGCGGATTTGAACTGAATCGGCGAATTAAAGTTTATGTTTTTTAGTTTTAGTTAGAACTGAAATTGGGGAATTTTGAAATTTAATATGATAAAGTGACAATAAAATAGATGATCCTAACTGAAAAAATTAAGTTGAAAGAAGTGCTCTTGATCCAACACTTGTCTATGCTGACAAACCCTTAACGGGTATTTTTTTCTTTCTGTTTTTGTTGTTGTCAGTCTGCTGTTTGATAATAAAGTATGGATCTTTATGCATTTAGTTTCATAAGAAGTTTATACTCTAGATTGGTATTATTATGTTGTTATGATAATTCTTTTACTTGAATTAAATATAGAGGGGAAATGTGTATTTGAAATTCTGCGGCACAAGAAGATTATGTATCTATCCATGTTGATATGATGTATGTTGTGATGCCATATCTGTTACTTGATTGTGTTGGTTAGTGATATGCAGAATAGGTATTTAAGCAAATAATGTTTTTTCAAAAGATTAGTATCTATTTACCAATTTCCATTTATACATGAAAGTGATGAGATATTCCACTTCGTTAAAACAATATTAAAACCATGATCTTATGCTAAATTTATTGCTTATATTAATTTCTTACTCTTGTTGTGTCTAGTTTTGTGAAATTAGCTGATGTATTTAGGCTCTGTAACTAGGCAAAATTTAATTGCATTACTTTCTTTAAGGAGGAAAGTTTGAATTTATTTATTTATTATTATTATTTTTGGTATAAATGCAGCAACCAAAATTAACCTGTTGACCTTCTTAATATTATAATTGTGAGTTCATATTCATTATTTTTCTGGAAAGTGGAATTCATCAATTTTTTGGTTGTATGCTTGGTAAAACTCAAGTTCATGGCTTATGATATCATCTTCTGATGTAGATCAGACAACATTTATTAGATACCATATATCATTTTATGATGTAGTTACAATCTTGCTGGATCAAGAGTTTAAACTTAAATCACCAATGAAAAGGAAAGGATTGCTTTGCCATTACTTACTCAAAATTTTCGAAATATTACCTGACAGTAACATCATCCAAAACAGACAAGTTGTCAGTATATTTTCCAGCATTTTCATAACTTTAAGTCTACAACTCAATGATAAGATATTGCTAATGAAATTGCATTTCAAATTCTGATGTTTCTGGCTTGTTATAATTGATTTATGCACTGCAATTCCCCAATTTCCTGAACCAACCAAGATCAAGCTTTGTTGCATTATGCTGCAGGTGAGCTGCACCCTAGGCTGCGGGAAAGATGAACTAAGTTACATTGCCTTGTAGTATGGGTCCTCATTTGGAGCTTAAAGGAAGGTTTAGCATAATGGAAGTTTCGCCTATTAAGGAGAATGGAAATTCTCTGAGAGAACTAGTAGATAAGCATATAAGTTGTGCAAGTAATTACGAGGACGACATTTTTGAAATGGAAGTTTCATTGGCTGAACAGGCTGAGCAAGTCAATAGAGGTGATCATTCGGAGGTCAATATAGTGGAATGTACACCTCCTGTTGACAATCCTCTAGTTGAAACTGAATCAGAGGATGCAACTGAGAATTCAAGCTCTTTTGGTAATACTGCATCTGGAGACGAGAATGATGCAGTGTTCAGTGATAATGAAGTTATTTCAAAATTTCATGGCGATGCTAAATCATCAATGGAAATTGATGGATTTGGTGAAGTGTTTCGAATGAGGTAATTATTTTATCTCTACAATGTTTTGGACAGTCTTTTCCAGCATTTGTATTCATTAATTTTCTCTCCCGTACCAAAGTGTAATGATGGAAAATTTACTAACTTATGACCCTGATGTCTCCCATAGATTGTATATGACATTATGACCTGCATGAATAATTTGAGTTGATTTGAGATATGGTTTGGGGGTTTGAAACTTCCATAAATAATTCCAAATAAGAATAAGAAAGAAAAAGGGGAAATAGGAAGAGAGTTTAGAAATTGAGTTTCTGCATGTAGAAACTTGCATCGGTGAAATTTAATGACATGATATTGTTTCCTTAGATTAGTTAGAGTTTAGGTAACTTTGTCCATTCTAGATGTTCTAGATACCTATAGTCTTAGTAAAGAAGAATCTTTTTTGTTGTTGGTATGTCTCAGTGACCTAGAAACTTTTTATGTACTAAATAATAAATTCTTTTGAGCTATACTCTAATATCTATTTAGACTTTATAGTTCTTTGTCACTTCATTTTTTTTCATAGTATATATATATATGTGTGTGTGTTTTTTTTGTGTGCGTGTTTTTTTTTTTATATCTGTGTAAAAAAGGGAGATACCACAAAGGGTATCTAATTAGAGTAATACCCATATGATTGATAAGTTCATCCTTAGATAAACCCAACCGTACAAATATTAAGAATTACACAAATATTTGAACATATGAATTTTCATATGATTTGGTGCTCTGTATTAACAACTTTATACCGATGAAAGTTCAATAAATCTAGGTCGGTAAAAAATCTTATTTTACAAGGTTATAATAATGGCTAAATAAAAAATCACACTCATATTTTGCATCAACTTTTCCTCCATACGGTTAGTTTTTGTTAAAAGATCAATATATAATCGTTTTATGAAACTAGGGTACATAGCTTAGATACCCTAAAGCATACCTCCCTTGGACTATATATATATAAATATAGATTTAGGGTAAATTGCAAAACTGTCCTATCATGTATACACTAAATTGCAACATAGACGTCAATGTTCTAATTTTTGCAATGTCATAGCTAATGTCTCATTTTTTTGCAAAATTGTCCCTTCTAACCACTTTTATTCAAAATTAGTAGGACATGTGCATGTCATGTGAGTTTTATAAGGGCAAAACAGTCCATTGCTGCGCAAAAATATTTTCTCTCCTAATTGAAGGGCAAATACGTCCTTAAAATAATAAAATTTCTCAAATAAATAAATTTGTTTTATTTTAACCAAATAAAATAAGTAAAAAGAAATTAATTACAAAACTCAAAGATATGTTTAAATTAAAATTTAAGTAGAATATTTTGATTAAATATAAAAGAAAATTAAACACTGAAAATTAGATTAAATTAAAAGGAAATTATTTTTGTGTGTGTGTATATATAAAGTAAATTATTTATTAAATGAATAACTAATAATTATTTTTAATTTTTTTCCTTTTAATTTAATATAATTTTATTGTTTAACCTTGTCTTTTACATTTAATCAAAATATGCTACTTAAATTTTCATTTAAACAAATCTTTGAGTTTTGTAATTAATTTATTTTTAATTATTTTATTTGGTTAAAATAAAACAAATTTAGTTATGTGAGAATCTATTTTATTATTGTAAGGACGTATTTGCCCTAGTAGGAGAGAAAATAGTTTTATGCAGGAATGAACTATTTTGCTCTTATAAAACTCACATGGCATGCACACGTCTAACTAATTTTGACCAAAATTAGTTAGAGGGGACGGTTTTGCAAAAAATTGAGACATTAGCTATGACATTGCAAAAATTGAAACATTGGGACATTGCAAAAATTGAAACATTGTTGTCTATGTTGCAATTTAGTATATACACGAGGGGACAGTTTTGCAATTTGCCCATATATATATATATACACATATCTATATATATATATATGTAGGGAATCAGTCCACCAACACACCACTTTGTGATACAGGGCTCCACCGAAACCCTGGATGCTCGCAGCCACCCACAAGCCAGAGATATCGGGTGAGCTCAGATGTGTTGCCAGTGAGAGTTGAAACCTTTACTTCTCCCTCTATAGAGATCTTAAGTCAAACCTTTAACCATTAAGCCACCCTGTTGGGTTAGGCTATATATATGTGTGTGTGTGTCTGCGTGCGCGCGTGTGTTCCCCCTCCCCATGCATTTTCTATGTTCTTAATACTGTAATAACTGATACGGCACAGACCTGTACGCCCTTCCAACCATACCATACAAAAATGCCCTGGAACACCCTTTTTCCCTTTGGTTGCTAGATGTAGAATTTAGAGAAGTATATGTATCCTTAGAAAAAGGTTTCTGTCCTTGTTGTTGCATAATATCTGCACTTGAGTTACCTTTTCCTGATTACACATACTTGCTCAAGTTTGATTCATAGATTTCATGTGCAATTGATCTATCCATGTTGTTGCTCTTCCAGGAAGAAAAGTTTGACATCTCACATTTTCCTGATTGCGCATACATTCTCAAGTTTGATTTATATTTGCCATGTGCAGTTTGATTTATCCATGTTGTTGCTCTTTCAGGAAGAAAAAGTTGACATCTCACTGGAAGGCATATATACAATCTCATATGTGGCGTTGTAAATGGGTTGAATTGCAAATCAGGAGATTCAAGTCTCAAGCATTAAAGTATGATTTGCTACTGGCAAAAAACAATCAAAGAAAACAACTCAAGTTAGAGGACTTTAAAGTAGAAGATCTTGGTGCAAAGTCAGTTCCATTTCCTAGTCACACCCGACAAGAAAAGGTTATGAAGAGAAAGAAAAGAAAACGAGTTGAAGACACAATTGACAAGGCAGCATATATGACCCATCATAACTTGTTCTCTTATTTTGGTACATATTTCGCTATTCTCAGAAAAGGTGGTAACGTAATTGTTCCCTCAACCCCCCCTCCCTAAAAAAAAAAGAAAAAGAAAGAAAGATAAGTAAAGTTTTTTGCTTCATGTATTTTTTATTTCCGTTCAGTTTTGAACTTAAGTAAATGTTATCTTGCAGGGAATAGGAGGTTTGATGTTGCTTCTATTGATGTTGATTGGGGAAATCTAGGTGAGAAAGCCTTGTTTATGATGCTTTTGTGCCTTTATTAAACACAGATGGACAATAATCTCACGACATAATATTTTCAGTGGCGGAACTAGAACATTTTTAAGGGGGGTCAAAGTACATCAGTAAAAAAAATTATTTATTGATGCTTGGAGTGCTTTTTTCAAATTCATTTTGCCCAATAATATTATTTCACAACATCTTATTCCAACCATTGTCAACCTTTAAGTTGTGAGTCTAATAACTTTAAATATATATATATATATATATATTCTCTCGAACTATGGAACTATTAATCAGACTTTCAATTTTTTATCAACTGATTAGCTACTTTTATAGATAACTTACAAATTATAATATTATATATTTAAAACATTATATTGTGGTTCTGGTCATCTTTCTTGGAGACAACTGAGAGGAGCCACTCAAAGCAAGAAAATGAATTAAGTTATTCTCATTTACAAAAAATTGATACTAAGGTATGATTAAGTCAGTAAGACAAATGAGTGCAATATTAAATAATTAATCATCAAACTTATTTAACATTATTTTATCTTTTAGTAATATTGTTAATTTATTATAGGTGGAAGGACACGAGGAAATAAATAAATTAATATCATCTCATAACAAAGATCAAGTTTAACTAATATTAACATGCTTCAGATTCCAGATTTGGGGGGTCATATGACCCCCTAGCCCCCCACTAGTTCCGCTCATGAATATTTTCATTAATTTCTAAGTTTACTCCTACATTATTCAATCAAAAATATTTATTTCATATATATCGACTTTTCCACAAAACAAGATCATGTACTTATCTTTAACATATATCCTTATCCTTTGACAAAAGCTTTCTAATAATGTTACGCTAAGAAAAGAAATGTTTGATTTGAAGACACAAAATAGGGGTTGAAGAGAGACAAGAGATAATGATGAACCGTGAACTGTCATGCACTAATTCATTTGTTCCTGATGGATTTAAGAGCCAAAATCTTATTGGTACCTTTGAGAGTTTGAGTATGTGCATTTAGTTGTTTTTTAGAATCATAGTTATTTAATGGTTCCAATCCCCATAGTACAAACACTCCACTCTTTAGTACACTAGGATTATCTCCTCAAAAGGACGTCTAGAAGTTAAAATACTAATTTATCCCAAAGTGCTCATACAAACACTCCACTCTTTAAGTTAATATGGTATTTGTATTTGGAACTTGGAAAACTCTAGGGCTATGTTTGTTTGCAAGGATTATACTTGGGATAGGACTATTAATTCCAAGTGTCTTATTTGTTTTTAAATTTAGACTTGAGATTGTTAGTATAGAGATTATAAAATGGTTTAATAGTCTTGAGATTATAATTATAATATCGGGATTATAATCCTATGATTAATAGGCTTGGGATTATAATCCCATATATTATAATCCCGGGATTATAATCCTTACAAACAAACATAGCCTAGGTAAAATGAAGTAAAAGGAATGAATCTAAAAAATTAATGGAGCATTCTTAATGATTATAATCTATGATTAATAGTCTTGGGATTATAATCCATGTATTATAATCCCGGATTATAATCCTTGCAAACAAACCTAGAAAAAATAAAGTAAAAGGAATGAATCTAAAAAATTAATGGAGCATTCTTAATGTTCTATTACACTACATTTAAACATTGTTCTTGGTATTAGTTTTTTTTTGGTAGTACAGATAATTAGCTATATGAACATAAATATAGTTTTTCCTTTTTACATTTATTTTTGTTTTCCATATCCTTTCTTTTGCATCACATTTTCCAAGTTCCAAACATACCCTTGAGGAAAATAGGCGGGAAAAGAGAAAGAAACAAAAAAGTTATAAACTTTGAAATTTTTTGTCAACGAAAATTCTAAGTTTTGAACTTTGATACTAACATGTTTGGAATACTGATAGTCAGTTTTGGAATGAAATGATTAGATAATGATACTGTGTATTCTCTTGAGTGGTAGAGATTTCTCATTGATTTATTCAACCTGTTTCTCATTCAGGTGTCCCATTGGATAAAAAAATCAATGCTAAAAGTGTGTTTGGGGTTGGCGATGAACCATTACCGCTCGAATTCAGAGATGGTGATTCCTTGGAACAAGTACTTTGGAAGATTGGAGTTGCACAGTCGCGTGTTAGCGAGCTGAAGAACAGACTCAATAAGGTAACAAGTGAAAATGCCGGAAAGATTTCTTCCGCTAATAAGTTGAGCTTGCTAGTACCATGCAATGAGGGCTCTGCTCGAAATCATGCTTCTCCTCCAAACAATGGGGATAGAATGCTGGTAGGATCATCTTATATTGCATCTCAGCTTATGCCTGAGAATAATATGGGTGATCTGGTTATGCCTGAAAGTGCAGTTTCAAGTCATGGCGAGGTGACCCAACTTCCTGATATAACTGAAAGCACGGATTGGCCTCAAGTTGGGAGTTCATGCAGAAATGTAAGTGATTTGACCCCCAATCCTCCTCCTTGCACCGTTCTCTCTCTGTGTGACTTTAGCACCACTGTTGGCAGCTATATTCATGTTTTTTCTGTGGTAAATGTATATTCATGTTTGCTTGCTGCTTTCCCTAAGTTCATGTCCTCATGTTCAATGTTGTGTATGAGGAGTCTGGAGGTTGTAAATATATTACTGTATTTTGTTCTTACTTCTTAGTCTGGTTCATACGCATATTTAAATGTGTAATTCAGGAAGATTACTTGCTGACCGCTGCAAATAATGTTAGTTAGACTGTTAAGATTTGCAACTTATATAAATTAATATTACTACTCGCTTCTTAAAATTGAGAAGTAGAAAAGATTTTATTCCTCGCTCTCTCTTTGCCCAAAAAAAAGCAACAAACTAAAAATGAATAAAATCTGTTGCCTTCCAAGCCTCTTGTAGTCTGGAGTGTCTTTCACTGTAGCAGTTGTAACTTTGAAAGCATCTCCTCCTTGCTGAGGTTGACGTGCATTACATTAAAGATCTTTTAATTCTATCTGCTTTTGATGGCTGAGGCATTCCCAATCAAACAAAGGTTAACTTGTATAGGCTTACCAGTTCCTTGACTTTAGGTGCCGGTTCTCAAATGTCCATCTTATTTGCTTCATACCCTTAGTGAGCACACACTTTTGCATCTCATTTTGACAGCAGTTTTGGGTGAGATGCCAACAGTCTCTTGCAGTTGACCCCTTTGAATGTGCGATCTTTTTCTTTCTTTTTTTCCCGATGTTAAGTGAATTGCAGCATCATGCACAGTTATGGTTTGTTTTAAACTGTGAAGTGAACCGACTCTTGAAAACTGGTGACAAATTTAATTATGATAAAGATTGTGGTTATAATGGGAACCCCTTTTTTCCTTCCCAAATGTATGACTAGTCTAGAAGAGGGAATATATACCTGCCCAACTACCCGAGACTTGAATTTTTTTATATTTTTCTTTATCATCTATTTTGAACTTGTTCATTCTTTGGGTGTGCAGTCTGGGGATGAGTATCTGATATATAATCGCATAGCGAAAGAAGAGCTGCATAACTTTGATGAAGTCAAGATTCAGCCCATAGAGAAGCTCAAGATGCCAAGGGAAGAGCAGGAGAGCATCATTCCTTCAGTCCCAGTTGTAGAAGACATAACAACAGATGATCAACCCACTCAGAAATTGAGTTCCATATCCAAGCTTAATTCCCCCAAGAATAAAAGAAAGAGGGCGAGACGGAAGGCTGGTAGATGGAGCCGCTGATCATCAGGTTAGCCCCAATGTTAGGGTCTTTGGATTCCAACCACCCTCCCTCCCCCCGGCCCCCACATCCTCTGTTTTGCTCTTCTCCATAGATAAACTATTCTAAAGATAAATCTGTGTATGCTACTTAGTTGCTATATTCCCTCTAGGTGATACACTTGTGAGGCTGCAGTTTCTGACTTGTGAAAATAAAGACACTACAATCTGTGGGATTATATTTTGTCCATATTTCCCTTGGATTTCTTGATCTGTGGAAAAAAAGAACTTGGGACTTGGATACCTTGTGAAACTAAATAAAATAGATGAGCTTTTGATAGCAAATTGTTTTTCTTTAATATTCGTATTGAAAACTAAATTTGAATGAATGTTCTTCAATGCAAATCTTCAGAAATCAACTGTAATGAACAAATAATTTCAACAGGACAATCTTCATAACAATAAACAAGATGTGTGACTAAAACCAGTGTACTGATCATCAAGGTTATTAATTTCTCAAAAATATTTAATAAAAGAGATTGATAAACTGTACATGGGTCTGCATTTTGTTCAAGGATAAGCAAGTAAGAAATTTCATATATACCAATCATGGTGATGATTTATCTTTGCATGATATGGTGGAAAGGTTGTGCACTTATGATGCCACATTCCCTAGAAACATTCTCCTAGAGAGCTTAACGGAGACTAGAGCCAAGATTGTAGCGGATGGCACGAAGATAACATCAGGAATGCCTTTGATTATCTTCAGTTGTGGCAAGCTCTCGCCTGCTCTTTTTGCTGCCATTGCTGCTGGAGGGGTTACTAGACCTGTGATGAGGCTGGAGTCGTCTAACTTGCTAAGTTTCATTTTCTCTTTCATGAAATCAGTGAACTTCTTCTTTCTTTCTGGCTCCTTTAATACTTTCCATTCTTCAAAACACTCCTAATTTTGCTAATATATAAGTTAGTTATCATATTTGTGTGTGTGTATATATATATATATATATATATATATATATATATATATGAGAGAGAGAGAGAGAGATGACCTCAACTTCCCTCTGCTGTGGGACATCATAATGTTTACCAGGCAATGCTGCATTTATGGTGCTGTATAAATGATCATAGTGGAAGTAAGATGAAAATTAATGCCTATAAATTATGAAATTTTAGAATATGAGGTTGATATGCCATCTTCCTTTCTTTTTTACATACTACTCTCCGAAAAATGACGTTTTAGAGCTATTTGTCACCTAATTAATTAACGAAATCTAGAAAATTAATGATAATTTTTCCAAAATTACCCTCATTACTCTACCTATTTTTTTGGTTATGCTATGATAAATTAATGATTTAGAATATAGAGAGTTGATTTAATGCTTTCCATCTTATCTTAATTTCGCTTTCTTTAAAACATTTAAATTTTTTTTTTTTGTGTTACATTATTATATTTTTAATAATTATTTTGTTGGTTAAGATATGTTTCTTTTTTACACTATTAAGCAAGTAAATTCTCTTCAGAAATGTTTCTGCGGGCATCTTAGGGGGTTAAACTGAAAATTGTCAACTTTTCTTGTAATACATGCCTTTTTATAGAAACTATGGGAATGCCTATTTAAATACTTATAGAGTTTGTACATGTAGTGTAGGCACAAACATTTTGTTTTTCCAGAAATCTTACTTGAATAGATCAATAATTGCCTTCTGAAAGTCCTCCAAATTTTTGATATCTTTCTCTATGAATTTCTGATAAAGTGTTCCCATCACCAAGTTTAGCATCTGTGATGTAGGCAAACCTATCATCACAACAAACAAATGGCACCAAAATATCCTTAACCTCACCAATATATGTTTAAATTACTAGTAAACAGATTAATAATGAGAATTCGAAATTATTTAAAAGAAAAAGAGAACAAACTAAACATAATGGTAGAAATAATAATAAACACACCTTTTCCCATGAAGCTCATGAACATCCCCATTTGGCAAATATGAAGAGGAGTAGTAGATACAAATTCAATAACAAGGCCTATATATATATATATAAGAATTGTTGTAGTTGAAGGGAGGTATGGAATGGCGAGTTAGGATTAAGTTTATGTTGAAGCAAGGGATCCTTTACCAGATTATATTTGATTCCTGGCTTGAACTTAGCTTTTAGCATAAAGTGTGGAGGTGGATGTGATTAATTTCTAGCATTTTTCTTTTCTCAAGAATTCCTAATATATGTTGATGATATTGAAAATAGCCATCTTAAATGTAACTATCTTGGTCAAAAGGCATTTTCAAAGGGGTCAATTTCACATGGATATCTAAGAATTGGTCATATTTTCCAGTAAATCATATCAAACTCAAACAGCTCCAACCCCAACAAAATAAATAGATCATCTTCTTTGGGTTTATCAGCATCTTCTACCATGGCAAACTTGTTAGTTACTTACAGAGATTATCGGCACACATTCACTTTGATTTCTACTTCATGGAATCTTCAGAATATATATATATATATAGTCAGGATTCAAATTCACCTTTATCTATTCATTCACTGAGTTGAGACGACACTATACTTTTAGCGACGGACAACATATATTTGACCAAATCATCGTCGGTCCATCGATTTCTATATATATATATATATATATATATATATATATATATATATATATATGGGACAAGATCCGATCCCGGACGGATCTAATGTCCCGACTTTTTTTGCTTTTTTTAAAACAACTAAAAAAATAAATAAAAATTATGGAATTGAATTTTTTCATATCATGTTTTGGGTGTGATTTGGACGACGTATAACAAAATATATATATATTGTATTTTGGTATAGGTATTTAAATCACATATTTCATATTAAATATTTTTTTAGTTGTTTTTAAAAAAAAAGCAAAAAAATAAAATAAAATTTAGTCTTTTTGATCGTGTCCGGACTCTTGATCCATTTATATATATATATATATATATATATATATATATATATATATATATATATATTAAATCTCTCTTAGATCAAGTATTTTGTCTATTCATATGTATTTGTAATTGCCCTAAGACTGAATGTATTACCCCCACCGAGGGTGCACTATGTCTCCAGCTAAAATTCACATACCATGCCATCAACCTCAATGGAACTACAACCAGCCTCTTTTTTGCTCCTTTTCTTCTCATCAATCCTTTTATTTCCTTCACATCTCCCCATCTTCTCTCCATAGCATACGCATTCCTCAACATGATATAGTTCCCATCATTCCATGGTTCCGTTGTAGTCGTCTTTTTAATACTCTCTCAGCCCTTGTGACATCCTTAGCATACATACATGCAAATAGAAAGGTACTCAATATTATACCATTTACCTCATAAGGCATACTTTCGATCAACTTTTCAGCTTCCTCCAAACACCCAGCTCTTCCCAAAAGATCTATCATGCAACCATAATGCTCAATTTTTGGGGTAAGTTTCAACTCCTCCATTGCTTTGAACCATCTCAACCCTTCCTCCACTAAACCACCATGATTACAAGCAGATAAGACACCGATCATAGTTATCTCATTTGGCTTAAATCCCTTATGTTTCATATCAGAAAATACCTCCAAAGCTTCCTTACCACAACCATTTACAGCCAGCCCATTTATTAAAGCATTCCAAGTAACTGTTTCTTTTCTCGACATGTTGTCAAAAGCTCTTCTCGCTTTTGTAATTTCGCCACATTTGGCATACATATCAACTAGTGCAGTGCAAACATTTACATGTTTATCCAGCTTCTTCTTTCTGACAAACTGGTGAACCCAACCACCCAATTCCAGAGCACCCAAATCGGCAACAGCAGGAAGAATTCTAACAATTGTAACATTATCCGGTTCAAGCGATGTTTCTGATTGAAGTACATGAAATAGTTTCAATGCTTCATGCGGTTGTTTATTTCGGCAGTAACCTCCAATCATTGCATTCCAAGATACTAAATTCTTCTCCGGCATCGCATCAAATAACAACCTAGCAGAATCCACATCGCCATTACTACAATACCCATCAACCAGACTAGTCCAAGACACCACATTGCTCTCCGGTATCTGATCAAACAAACTCCGAGCAGAGCCCATATCTCCACACTTTACAAAAGCATCAATCATCATATTATACGCAGCCGAGTCTTTCTCAGGCATCTGACTGAAAAGCTCCTTTGCATTACCAATCTCCCCACACCTCGCATACCCACCAATCAAAGCTGTCCAAGACACTGCACTTCTTTCACTCATTTCATTAAACAACTTTCTTGCACAACCCATTTTCCTAAACTTTGCATACATATCAAGCAAAGAAGTTGACACAAACAAATCAGAGCCAAACCCATTTTTAACAGCATGATTATGTATCTCCTCACCTTCCCAGAAAGCCGAATTTGAGCTACACGATTTCGCCAAATACAAAAACGTAAAATTATCAGGCGCAAAACCAGATTCTCTCCTAAGATCCCTATATAAAGTTAAGGATTCATTAAATTGGTGCATATCCACATGGGATTTTATCATGGTGTTGCAAAGAAAGGTGTCATCTTTATGAGGCCTACAATCAAACACATGGCGGGCATATTGGATTCCGGCAATTGAAGATAAGGTAGTGATGAATTTGGTGAGAAGATTGACATTGGTCTCGAGGGAATTCTTGAGCATGAAAGCGTGGATTTGGAGGAGCGAGACTCTACAATTCTTTCGTTGAAGGAGGAAAAGGCATTCCCTCTCTCTTGAGCTCCACAATGAATGGTGTTGTTCGTCAATATCAGCTCGAAATTTCATAGCTGTTGTTGTATACTTGTAACTTGTCATTTATATTTCTTGACAAGTGTTCCCTCCTCCAGAGATGTAAAAGTCAAATTAACTTTTCACAATTACTACATATTAAGCGTGGAAGAACTGAGTCTCTCTCCACAAAATATGATTTTGGGGCTCCAAATACTAAGATAAGTCAATTCCAAGTAGGTTTCACTTCACAACTCCATGAGGATTTGGATTTCAAGAATTTGCTCCAAATACTAAGAATTTGTCTTTTCATTTTCCCTAAATTTTTAAATTTAATGTCTTTTATACTTTTCATTTTCCCTCAATTTTTAAATTTATATAATTTTATTTATTTTTCCCTTTTTCTTTACTTTTTTTTAAAGACAATTTTTCATCTTTTCCTAAATTTCATGATTTATTTTAATTTTTATACTACCAACTGCTAGATTTTCCTTCATTTTTTTTAAGAATAGTAACATCAGAAATGAACACATGTCACTATTGCCACATCATTACTCTATAAGTCGATTAACGGTCAATACAATTCTTCTAACGGTTTGTAGGACCGTAAGAAAAAAAAAAACAAGTGTTAACACTTGTGATATTTATGTAATTATGAATATATTAACCAGTTTGAATTCTCAAAGTAATGAAAATAAGTGCTTGAAACGTTAAATTACAACAACTTAAAAATATGAAAAAATGATTAAAAGAGGACAAAGAATACAGTTAAGACCATATCAGACTGTGTAATGCTGGTTCTTGTTATCAATATCTAAGCCTCTCAGCTTGGCAAAAGACTCCACCTTCCTTTAAGAGTATGAAGTTCTCTTAGCCTGCAAAATTACAAATGGTATATCAAGCTCAATATCTTTCTTGATTAAATAGAAAATTTTGAATTTCTCTTAAATTGAAAAATCTCAACAAATCAAAAGCCTAACCTTGCAATCTCAGCGCGCCTTTTAGCTTCTTCTGCCATAAGATTAATGTCCCTAAAAGTGTTGTATTCTGAAAACAACTTTGGCTCCACGGACTGGAGGCCGTGTAGTGTGCGCTGCTCTGTCGCCCACGCAGCCTCACGAGCCTCCCTACCAAAGTCCTTTTGTGTGGTGAATGCAGTCTGCAAATAAATCACTCATATAAGTATGACCCTCAAATAGTTCACAACTTAAAAGACTCTAAATTTTTTTATTTTTAATTTAATGTTTAGACCACATTTCGATGAATGGGGACACATATGAACCTTTTGTGATCAGATGAAAAAAATTTCACAAGCACATTGAATCTAGTTCTTGTTTAGGAAAAATAGAGTGAAAGTAGTATATTTGAGATTTTATGAAACTCATTGCAAATGCTGACATGATGCATATTTGTTGTAATGTTAAGGGAGGGTTAAGTTATTAGACTCACTCTTTTCTCAACCACCAAACCCCATGCTCTTCCACTAAGGGCATATTGAACAGCAAACTTGAGTGGATCAAGTAGCATGTAAGTTACTATATTGTACACCCAAATAGCCCCTGTCCAGCCCCAACCTATTTTCTGAATTCCAGCTGTGTCCCAGCTTACTGTGGCAGATATCAGAGTTGCAACCTGCAAAGTTTAATGTCAAGGTTAAAACATGGGTAGTATTAGGCAAACTTATGATTTCGATAAATTTTGATACATATTTAATGAGAAGGGAATAATTGAAGAAGGCAAGCAAAGCTATGATAATAGTAGTAACAAAATTTATTCTTGAACAAAAATCACAAGAATATTTATGTCAGTGTCTTGGGTAAAACTCAATTTTGGACATAGGAAGTGTTTGATAAAGTTGCATGCAATTTGGAATGAAAAATTTCATATGACATTTGTACATGGAGTGAGTTGAAATTGAAGGGTGGAGTTAAAACTCATTACCAGTTGTGCAAGGATGAATGCGATAACGAGCAGAAGACCAGGTCTTTCTGCGAAAGACCAACCTCTCGAACGAGTAACAAAAATTAAGGCCTGGCTAATGGTGCTAACTTGAAGATACACAGCAGATGCCATCATTTCATTTAGTGCCTTAGCTTCTTCCTTATTTGACATATTATAGTGGTGCATGTTGAAGTTCTTTACATGAAAATGTTCCTGCACCCAAAAAATAAACAAAATATAGCCAAAATACAGAATGGAAAAAATAACAAAAAAAAAATCAATGGTTCAAATATTCTTTGGCATGTCTAAAATGCCGTTATGTTTGAATATTGTTTTCCATTTACCGCAAAGAAGTTAGTTTCATATGCTGCCCAGAAGAACACAGCAGTCATTAAGGCCATGTAAGCACCAAGAACAACCCCGGTTGCAAAAATTTCACTGAGCTTCCAGCTATCAGGCATTGGAGAAGGTTTAACTCTGTCTTTGGATATAGTCATGATTGTACCTGAATTATAAGCTTTAAATCAGATAAATGAAACTTGAAAAAAAAAAAAAGTGTCACAAGAGGTTCAAGAATCAGTATGACTAATTACCATCATTAAGAACAGCAATGACAAGAACCATGAAAGGAGGAAAGTCGAATTTCCAGAATACTGTCAGCAACATAAATCCAAGCTGCAATATACAATTCAGTTTATTTTTAGTAGTTTTTAGCACATAATAAAGTTTAGGTACCATTTCATAACACTTTTCTTGAGTACTTTATCTGCTTTTTGCTGAGATAAAGTTAGTAAAATATAAAAGCATGTTGGGAACTTGTGACTCATAAGGATTAAGCCACCGAAAAAGGGCTAGTGAACAAGAACATATATAAAGTGTCATAAAATAGAACCTCAAGCTAGTTTAACAGAGATATGAATAACTTACCACAATACGGATAGTTGATAATTGAAAAGGTATTATGGGAAATTGACCATATAATGGAAAAGGGTTGGAATATGATTAAGGTATATATATTTAAAGCCCTTGGCCAAACAACAAGCCGCCACTGGAGGAGTGTAAATTTTGTAAATCTCTTTTGTGTTCTTCTTAATTCTCTATCGCTTGTGTGTGTGTGATCCTATATTCAACAAAGCAGATCAAGAACATATATAAAGTGTCATCAATGAACTTAGTTTAACAGAATATGAATAGCTTTTAGTGAAAAGCATATATCTGGAAAAATAACAAATTTATTTAGCCATTTAATTGTAATTTTGGTGCAAAATTCAGGGATCTGTCAAATGCTATGGCTCTTAAATTACCGTATAATTTTTCATTCTTTGAAAGATTGCGCGGCTTGTTAAGACAGCACTAATAATTACACTCAGTCCAGGTTCGGTTAGAACTATATCCGAGGCACTGCGTGCAGCATCTGTAGAGTCTGCAACAGCAATGCCAATGTCTGCTTTCTTTAAGGCCGGTGCATCATTGACACCATCACCAGTCATTCCACAAATGTGCTTTCGATCTTGTAGTCTTTTTACAATCTCATATTTATGTTCTGCAAAAGAAAATTAAATCAGATTTTCCAAAATGAGAGACGGCATTTCTATTTTTAGACTATAAAGTGGAACGAAATTCCTAACATGTCATTACTTTTATGTTATTGCTATTGCATTACTGGATAAGTTTGGAAAAGTAATTTTTTTTTTTACAGTTGTAAAATATTTTACAAATGTATCTGTAGTTTTGGAACGGAGGAGTATAAAATAAGTTGATGAGTACAATACAAACCAGGAAAGACGCCAGCGAAACCATCAGCTTTCTCAATGAGTTCATCAATTGGTAGAGATGAAGCTGCCTCGTTTTTGCTATCACCAAGTAAAGCCGAAGAAGGGTACATATTTGTTCCCATTCCAAGCCTTCTTCCTGTTTCCTTGCCAATTGCCAGTTGATCACCTATAGAAAAATTGAATACAGTAGAAAAATGTAGGTGTTTTCTGCATGTCTTAAAACAACATTCCTATGGCTTTAAAGTGGGACAAAAGGAGCATACCTGTTATCATCTTAACACTAACACCAAGTTCTAGAGCTCTTCTAATTGTTTCAGCACTATCATGACGCGGAGGATCAAACAGAGGAAGAAGTCCAACAAATTCCCAGGAGCCACCAGGACTGTCTTTGTTTCCAGCAGGAACTTCCTATAGAAAGTACAAAAAAATATATAAAATAAAATAATTTCCATTTATTCTTTAAGATCAATACAATTCACATTTAATTCATGAAATCTTAACCATTTACCTGGCGAGCAACTCCAAGGGATCGAAGTCCACGTTCTGCAAATTTGTCAATTATTGCATGTACCCTCTTCTGAATTTCTGATTTGTTGTGTGCCAAATTGAGAATCTACAAGCATAAGCCAAAAAAATAACTCAGAAATTCTTGATTCATTTTAATGGTAATTCCTTGTGTAACTTTTAAGTTAAGAAATGTATTTTACCTGTTCTGGTGCACCTTTACTAACTCTATGCATTTTACCAGCTTTATCTAGATATGTAAGTGCTGTTCTTTTATCAGTTGGATTGAATGGCAGAAAATGAACTTCAGTAATTCCAACTCGCGCCTTAAAGGAACCAACATTGCCAATTAGTTTACTCCAATGAACAAGAAGATTTAAAGCAATCAATATAGTGTAACTGCAACTTCTATATTTGTTTGTTTCAAAAGGCAAACATTAACTTTCCAGCTTATAACAAGTGAAACCTTTTTTAGTTTCTGGCACGGATTTTAAGACGTTCGGAAAAAAGAACATTTATGCATTATACTTTAGTACCTCTTTAGGGTCTCCCAACATTGCAACAATTGCAGTATCAATTGCATCTTGATTCTCTATCCTTGATGCCCTTGCAGCCATTAGTACAACTGCATCCTTGTCGACGCCCTTGGGAATAACCTGCAATGACATATGTGACATCAATATAAATTAAAATTACAAAATAAAAACAAGAAAATAAAGACACAAAAATAGAAAAGTGTATTTCTTTTAAACCTCAATCATATTTTTATCCACAGTAAGCTTGTTGAGTGTCAGTGTGCCGGTTTTGTCACTGCACAAAACATCCATTCCAGCCATTTCCTCAATGGCTGTCATACGTTTTGTTATGGCGCCCTGCATAAGAAATGAAGTGGATCCATTCTATGAATAATTTTGAAAAAGGGTTAATCTTGAAATCACTTAAAAATGGCTTAAATACATTTTAAACCTTTTAAGTTTTTTATATTTAAGAACTTCAATTCTAATGTTTCAATTTTAAGACATCGTCATTGAACCTTAACATCCCCCTGTATTCATATAAATCAAACCTTTTGGCCAATGAAAAATTAGTTTTCTTGTGGTTAAACTGACCTGCTGAGACAAACGATGTGAACCTATAGCCATGGTGACAGAAAGAACAGTTGGCATAGCAATAGGAATCCCACCAATGAGAAGCACTAGAAGGTTATCGATACCAACACGATAAGCCCTCTTCTGAATTCCATATATTACAATTATTTCAATCACCATTCCAAGAGCAATTGAGCAAATGCAGAAGTTTCCTATTGCTGTTAAGACCTGAAATTTTTTAACCATCAAACAAAGAAGTAAATACTCCTGAATATGAATCGAATTTGTCAGTTAAAATTATTTGTTTCATAAAAATGGTTAAATTGTTGGGACAAATAATGGTTCAGACACAAACCTTTTGGAAATGTCCAACATGTGTAGTGTTTTCCACAAGATGAGCTGCTTTTCCAAAGAAAGTATGAACTCCGGTTGCAATTACAACTGCCTCGATTTCTCCTTGCTTACATGTTGAACCCGAGTAAACGCCATCACCAGGATTCTTGGTTACTGGTAGTGATTCTCCAGTAAGAGCAGACTGAAAAGGAAAATGAAATATATTAAATCTCGGGCATGAACTATTTATGGAAAGTCCTCGTATTTAATATTGAAAAGACTAAAAATGCAAAAATGTCTCCTCAGTTGTTTTACTAAATAAGTTTAAATCAAAGACAAAAACATCAGACAGACACAAACACTGGACAATTTTGCATTTTAGTCCGTTGAAACGTATACATACCTGATCAATCTTTAAGGGATCTCCTTCTAGTAGACGCGCATCAGAAGGAACAATGTCTCCCAGTTTGATACTAACTATATCACCTGGAACCAACATTGTTGCGTCTTCTTCGCTCCATTTTCCATCACGTAAAACCTTAGCCTTTGGAGCCAATCGAGCCATAAGAGCAGCAGCAGCATTTCCAGCATTATTTTCCTCGATAAAACTGATGGTCGAGTTGATGATGAGTAAAATCAAGATCCCGAAAAAGTCATGATAATCTGGACCCTTGTTCTGCACAAAATATACAAGGCTTACTCAATATGAAATCATTTAAAATTTTTAAAACTTGCCTAAACTTATACTTGTAGCATAGCAACATAAAAGCATATAGATATACCCCTCCATGTGCAAGAGCTATGGCCATTATAGCTGCAGCTTCCATAACCCATGATAAAGGATTCCACATAAACCCCAAAAATTTCAATACTTTACTTTCCTGTTGAAGAAATAACCACAGCAATCCAAATCAATGGGGAAGATTAATTTCACAAAAATAAGGAACTAGCTAGTTGAATTAGGCACTGAGCAAAATAAACCTTTTTCTCTTCAAGTTTGTTATAACCAAACAATTCCAATCGCTGTTGAACTGCATCGGAGGTCAACCCCTCTCTCGTGCATTTTAGATGCTCAAAAACTTCTTCTAGAGGTGCATTTTCCTGCATGAAGCAAATTCCATTTCAAAAAATGGGAAAATTCAGAAGGAACACATAAGGTCAATAATATAATTGTAAGTAGAGAAGATTTGAATCTTTTTCTTTAAGCACATACCAGATCAACTGCTTCTTTGATAACAGCATCAAGGGCAATCGACTTATCATTCATTTTAGATATGATCTCCTTCAGATTCAGCTCTGCCACCAGAAAATTACATTTTTATACTTTTTTCATTAACAATATATTTCCACAAGCTCATGATTTTTTTATTACTCTTCCATCTTTGGGAATGATAATAATTAATTACCTAAAACACGGATTAATTATTAAATTTATGCAGGACTATATATGTTAATAGTAATACCCATCAAGTTGATACCCAAATAAAAAGTTTCCGGAATCATGGTCAGTTACATATTATGAATAATCCTTACCTAAATATTACAGAAAAGTGGCCTTTTCTTGTTCAAGAAATGAAAATGCAGACAAAAGAAATGTTCCCTTCACATTTTTCCACTGATCCATTCGCCTCTAGGCTCTAACCCATCAAGGAGATGTTCACTTTTAAGTTATATACTTGTCCCAAAATGATTGTCATGCTTTCAAAGGTGAAGCAAGATTTAGTTTAAAATACCATATATATTAATCCACTGATCTCCTGAACATAATTATTTTGAGAGAGAGAGAATTTACAAACGTACCAGCGAAAAACCCCTTAAGAAATCAAGATGTTCAGCATGAAAAGAGAGTAGAAACCAAATGGGTAATCAGCTCAATGAACTCCCAAAGCAGAGCATTCTGAATCTCGGCCAAAATCTAAAGATTTTGGCAATATTCAGAGGCAAATTTTAAGTGTGTTGAAACAATAAAACTATTGCAAATATATATATAGCTAGCAATACCCACAAATAGAATTTTAAATTGGGCAGAAATTATGGGACATATCAGAGAAAAGGGTACAGTTGGCACGGCCGTGAAAAGGTCCATGATCTGCAAGAGGACGATGGACTTTTTTTTTTAAGTTGTTTTGAATAAAATTTTAAATTGGGCAATCACACAGAAAAGGGTATTGGGGAAAAGGTTTCTGCACTAGACTAAATAAATAATTAAATAATATATATAATTAAATAATATATATATATTTGATGTTAGTTTGTTAGTTGCCGCCATTTTAATAAACAGTATTCACTCGGTTTCATTTTTGTGTTAGCAGATACGTATTTGAATTGTCTCAATACCCAATATACTTGGTTTAGTTTTCAAGAAAATATTTTGGGTAAATAGTAATAACATGTTATTTTTCTCACACAATTTTTTTTTTTTGATATTTTTACTGTATAAGTGATAGTTTCTCAAATATTAATATATATATATATATAGTAATGAATCTCACTCTTATCTAGTTATGTTTTAGAGATTTTGTGAAAATATTAATTTTATATTGTAAAAATATCAATTTTCTAAAATAACTTGGTATTACAGTTATATCTAATATTTTTCCAATATGGAGATAGTTTTTGATTATACAATTATCTAAATTATAAATTAGATTAAGTACTTTTTAAATACATTTGCATGTTACATTTGAAATTTAAAAATAATTTTCAGTTCCAATTTGAGAAATTAGATTTGCCAAATTCTGAAAAGCAAAGGAAGGGAAGAAAGCAAAAGAACGGATTCAGTTAGGGTGAAGTTGACACCAGCTTTATCGTAATAAGTTTTATAATTTGTTCTTGCATTGATTATAAAAAATGTTGCATTGATAAGTTTAATATCTTTTTATTGCATTGGCTAATGCAACTAGGGGAGAGCAAGAAATTGCATCTGTAACGGCAACCGCATAAAACCGTACAATTTGTGAATGCGGTGCGGTTTTTATTTTTTACTAACCGCATATTGAGGTTTTCATTAATTTTTTAAGTAAACATTTTATATAGAGGGTGGGGAGAGGAGGATAAATTGACCCCCTGAAAATTTAGTGGGGTCAATTGACCCCTCTACTCTAAGGTAGATCCGTCACTGATTGCAAATAACTGCATAGTTGTGGTTGTTAATATTAGTAACAACATATTATGGTTGCGGTTAGTGCTTAATTATAACCGCATCTCGATCTCTCCTAAATGTAATGTTTTCTATAATCAATGTAATAAAAAATTATATAAACTTATACTATAATAAAATTAGTGTCAATTTCACTATAACCGGATCCAACTAACTAGTAGTGTAATAGAGGGTAACTATATAAGATCCTCAAAATTTTAATCTCAAATGACAAATCTAGCCTTTGGTTTGTCAATACTTTTAGTAATTGGAAAGAGCATAATAATAATTTTAGGGAAAAAGCATATTTACCCCACTGTGGTTGTCGTGTTTTAAGCAATTAGCCATTGTACTTTTAAAAAACTCAATTGACCCACTGTGGTTTTAAAAAATGCTTAATCAAGCCATTCCGTTAAATTTTGCTTACGGGCGTTAAGAAATTCCTACGTGGCAAGCCAGTCAGCCAACTTCTCCTACCTTTACCCCATTGTGTTTGTCCAGTTGTAAGTATAGAGCCACTATACTTTTAAAAAAATACAAATAATCAGACACACGTGGATATGGTATGCAAATGTTACAAATGAGGTCTAGAAAATATTTATAATATGTATAATATTAATAAAAATTAATATTATAATATTTATAATATGTATGTTTTATTTAAAAAATAAAATAAAATAAAAAATACTTTTATGTTTTAAAATACTTATAAATTTTTAAAAATAAAATACTTTTATTTTTAAAAGTATTTTATTTTATTTTTATACATAAAAGTATTTTTATTATTATACATTCAAGTATTTTTATTTTTATTTTAGGTAAAGAAAAAGAAAGAAAATAAAAATAAAAAGTATTTTTATTTTAAAAATTTTATAAGTATTTTAAAACATAAAAGTATTTTTATTTTTATTTTAAAATAAAACATACATATTATAAATATTATAATATTAATTTTAAACATATATATTAAAAATAAAAATACTTTTTATTTTAAAATTTTTATTTTATTTTTATACATAAAAGTATTTTTATTTTATACATAAAAGTATTTTTATTTTGTTTTTAGGTAAATAAAAGAAAGAAAATAAAAAAAAAAAGTATTTTATTTTTATAATAAAATATAAATATTATAAATATTATAATATTAATTTTTAAACATACATATTAAAAATAAAAATACTTTTATTTTTAAAATATTTTTATTTTTAAATTTTATAAGTATTTTAAAACATAAATGTATTTTTATTTTTATTTTTAAAATAAAACATACATAATATTAATTTTTAAATTAATATTATACATATTATAAATATTTTCTACCTCATTTTTAACATTTGCATACCATATCTACGTGTGTTTGATTATTTGTATTTTTTTAATGTACAGTGGCTCAATGCTTACAACTCGACGAACACAATGGGGTAAAGGTAGGAGAAGTTGGCTGACTGGCTTGCCACATAGGAATTTCTTAATGTCCGTGAACAAAATTTGACGAAATGACTTGATTAAGCATTTTTAAAAACCACAGTGGGTCAATTGAATTTTTTTAAAGTACAGTGACTAATTGCTTAAAACACGACAACCACAGTGGGTAAAAATGCTTTTTCCCCAATAATTTTAGCAGGAGTCCTCAAATGTGTTGTGCCCTTTTTGAGGAGAGCAGATTCTCTGTCCCCCTTGTATCCCCCACTTAAATGTTTGATATCTAGCCTTTTACTTTATACTAATTAACTTTAAAAGTAAATAAGAGGTCAGGTGTCAAAATTTAAATGAAAGACACAAGAAAAACAAAGAGAATAGAGATAGAAGATCTGCTCTCTCCTTTAAATTTGGAAAAGCCAATTTGCCAAGTCCAAGATGCGTTTTGGTCTTCCCTTTTCTCTAACGTTTACTGTCATCAATTTGTTAACATTCTTAGTATCTTCAAAAAAAAAACAGAAAAAAACATCTATTATGGTTGTTAACGCTAGGATCTTCTGCCACGTCCCAATCACGTAAGACGCCCTGATCCTGCACAGTAAACACGATAAACACCACAAGCTTGACGGCGGTTCCGTCGGGGGATAGCACAGGCGTGAGAGTCAGTATACGTGTTCACAAGGTTAAACAATGGAGGAATATAATGTCTAGTGTCTTGAGAGAGAAAAATAATAATTCTTGAGTGTATATCTGATTATGAATGAAGAAGCGTATGAGAACGTACCTCTTTGTGAAGACTTCCTTGCTAAGTTATACTCTCTTTGCCACCCACTACTACCTGACACACCCCCTTGATCTGATGGGTTCTACCGACTGTATGTAGTTTATCCACTGCTTTTTGTCACCTTTTTTCTACCACATTACTATTATAATCCCATCCACATTAATGCATGGCAGGTTCTCTAGTCAACCGTCATGCTTTTTCATCATTGCAAGTCAAAATAATAGATATTAAAATGTCCAAAGGATCGACCCACTGGACCGACCCGGTCTTATAAGTCAAAATGGAAATAATAGGATAACTGGGCTCAAAAACTTTCATGGTTCAATAATAAAGGCCCAATAGATTAATTAAAGGAGTAAGCCCAATCTACCCGGCCCAATGAGAGAAAATATCATGACCCAACATTGCCCCCTAGTTTTTTGTTGAACAGAATGTTTAATAGAAAACTATAAATAGTCCATGATATTTTACTGAAAATCCATAATAAGAAGTAATTGAAATGTACCCGGTTATTGCTCACAAAATGAGATGAAAGGAGATTAAAGGCCCAAATCAGAAAGGCCCTATCTATTAAATATCTGGACCCGAGACCGGACGTGTGACGCCCCCAAAATAGGTATACACAACACCCATTCTGAGTCGCCAAATACATGGTACAAGAAGCAAACTACAACTTCAATAATACAAATGTCGTGTGAAATACGACAATATATCTTAATGAGTTTAAATATAATATTGTCTTCTAGACAATATCCACACGCAAATAAATCCCCATCATAATTATTGATACATTATTTTACAAAATGGTGAGGACTACTAAACAACTCTCTCTAGAACCTTCATTCCATACCCCCGACTAAGTACTTTCGCTACATTCTCGCCTCCCGAGAAGAAAAATGGAACAACAAGGAAAAGGGTGAGCTCAACTAGCCCAAAAAAGAATACTATGACTAAGATAATATACAACAAATTATCGTTAGTCTCCAACGAGGAAAAATCGATAGAATACAATAGACAACAAGTTTCGGATCAATATTCGCAATGAAATAATAATTCATAGAAGAGTTACGTAGAGAATGAAATCTACTATAATCTATGAATTTAACAATCCATCATCAATATTTTATCCCTCAGTAACATCAATCAATATTCATCTCAAATCAAATATTCATCTTTGCACTACAGTGCCAAAGATATTCATCAATCAGTCATGTTCATCTCAACACTGCTCATCTTTGCACTAAAGGCTAAAGATATTCATCACCGGTCATGTTCATTTAAACACTGTTCATCTTTTGCACTACAGTGCCAAAGATATTCTTCAGAAATCATTCATCTTTGCACTACAGCCAAAGATATTCAATAATATCATCATTTAAGACCGAGGATGATGAAAAATATTTTTAAAGAACGAATCCAAAAAAACAAAATGACAAGGATTAAGGATTAAGGATTCGTACTTTGTTTTATCCATGTCCAACAATACCTCAAAAATAATCATAGTGGTGTAAAATTCAAGAATGATCAAAACATGGATACAATCAAAGCTAGTATCCGAATAGATATTTTGGACGAAAAGAAGAAATTTTATTTTTCTAATGAATAGTGCAAGATATCGTGAATAGTGTCAGATATCGTGAATAAGTCGATATCGTGAATAAGTAACTCCGACACCAAAAGATAGAAATTCCACAAAAACATCTTCACGCTTCATGAATAGTACTCGTGAATAATAACTCGTGAATAGTAACTCATGAATAGTAACTCGTGAATAGTAACTCATGAATAAGAACCCCGATATGAAAAAGTTCCAAATTTGATAAAAACTTCGGATCAACATTTCAAAGATAATGATATTGAAGAAATAATATCATTACAAAAAATAATATCCCTTACCTCAAAGAATCGATTTCCGGAAGGAAAGGTCTCAAGTGATCTTTGAATGAAACTTGTCTTGAACAACAACTCTCAAAGTATCTAAATACTCACAAAATACGCTAAATAATATAGAGAGAAAGAGAAAAACTTTGTTTACGGTGTGATTTTCAATTCTAACTTAGCCCTCTATTTATAGGAAAATGTTAGCCCACCAAAGCAGACTTGACCACTACACGATGGCTTTACCTCGCTACTATTGCCACCCACCACATTTGAAATAAAATTCAGCACACATTTTTTCACCAACCACAAGTGGAGCCCACCAATTCTAGAATTTTCCACCAAAATCATTTATAACCTAATTTCAATCAGGTCACCTCTTAAAATTCATAATAAATTATATCGCTCATTTTTAACGGTTCAAAATTTGTGGACATATACTCAACTTATATATGTATAACATATCCAAAAATTATAACGATCCAACTATCGGATTAAATATTATAACTCACACAATAAAGTCAGTAATAACACCGGATTTGATCTTTTAATACCTCCAATCCGACAAAATACAAATAAAACATCTCAAAGATTAATTCCTTCATTAATAACCACATAAATAAATCCATCATTTATATTCATATAAAATAAATATTTCCTTATCATATGAATCAATAATTAATTATTCACAAATAATATTACGAGAATCACATTTATAATGACCAGTAATTCCGTTCCGGAAAGAGGGGCTTTCCAATAAGGACCTCTCTCTTCACTGGCGCGCAATTAGGTGACCAAACCTCTCCTTAGATGAACTTTCTAGACATTGCCAATAATGTTATCTAATAATATTATTCAAATAATATGAATTATTGATCCGATAATGGGAAATATGTGCGATGACAATTATTGAAACAATAATAATATAAAATATCAACGAACAATTATTGAATCAATAAAATAAACTATTGAACAAGAATCATCATAACAATTATTGAGTAGTGCCTTCTACGTCACGAATCAATAATTCAACAATCTTGTGCAATACCGTGTTACAACTTCTTTGTCGCAACCACGCGTATTCATCGTATTTTAACCACCGGGTATTCCAACAAGATAATACTTGATAATTATTACGCTATTATTTTAAACAACTTATATTTGTCGCTTTTCCTCATCCAATCGCTTTCCGTTATGGGGCCCACATATGGTCATTTACGTCAATACGAATATTCTCGACAATGACGAATATTCCACGACCAAACGAATATTCCCTACAAAATGAATATTTTATAACCACTTGCTTATTTTGAAATATTTGCGTATTTAACCCTTAACTATCCACATTAATCAAATCAACCCTTACTATTTCAAAATAATAAATAAAGGAAATTCCTTTTTATTTAAAAAATTTCGGGGTCTTACAGGACGCTTCCCTTTCAATTTCCAAATTATTACTAACATTTAATGTACCAGCCTTGAACACCGTGTAACCGTCAGTATAAAAATATAACTTTATCAAATTTGACAGTTTTACCTGTTCATTTGAAATTCGAGCGCCTTCCAAACTTTCTGATCTTTCTTTGCAAATCGTCACAAATGGCTTCCCACAACTCTGAACAAAGTTCCCCAATACTGGTAACACCGTTCATAGTGGTTCCACCAAACCCCAACCCTCATGAAGGAACCACAAGCGTGAACCCCAAACCGAAAACTCCAAAAACCCCCTCTGAATACTACAGGAGTACGGATCGCTTCTCGCATGCCAACACTCCTTCTATCGTGGATCGAGGTCAACTAAAGAGGGTTCGATCTTGCCCATATTCCTGGATACCCACGCCGATCGGGGTACCTGTGTCCGTGAAAAAAGATGTACCAACTACCAAGGTTGGACCACCGGTCCCCGTGACCTTCTTGGAGAAGGGGTTCATTTTCCCTACACATTTTATAGTGACCCTACTTTGATTCCCGGGTGTGGGGTTCTCACAATTGGTGCCAAACTCCTACATTCACATTCGCCTTCGTGGCCTTCGCCATGAGGGCGCCGAGCCTCCTCGACTTCTTCTTCACTGTCTATAAAATAGTACAATCCAGGGAGAAGGGGTTCAAGGCCCTTAGCAAGCATTCTCCGAAGTCTGGAGAAAAGTTCGAGAGACGTTCACTGGTGAACACTCCTTCGAGCAATAGGGGATGGCACGAGAAGTGGTTCTACGTCAAAGGTCCCAAATTTCTTCTTTCTGAATCGGGCAATCGACGAAAATATCTCTCTTGACTTGGAGACATTTCTGAAGAACGGAAGTGGAAATGATGGAACTTTTCGACAACTTCCCTAAGGAAGAGTGGAAATATGGACTCCTCTCGAAGCAGGCATGGTTATATGACCATAAGTGTAAGTACTAGCTTATTTCATATATATAAATTTTTGAAAATATTTTATGATGTGTAATTTAACATAGGATTGCTTGATTTATGCAAAGATTCTCGATCGAATCGAGGCTCCTTAGAAATAAAGGAGATCGAAGATTTTTGTCCGGAAGTCTTCTAAGTCATTGAGAATATACTAATGTAGTTACTCCGGCTTAAATCCACCCCGTAAATTCATACGGATGAATTTCGAGCAGTAAAGCGGTAGGTCAAGAGGTTCTTGTACGAAGAGACCCTTCATCCTCGCCAGAAGAGGAGAGCCACCAGAAAACCTAGGTCAACCCCTCTTGTCACCCCTTCCGAATCCACACCAGAAATAGAGCCAACCCCCAGACCTATTCCTCGACAAGGCGGTTTACTTGATCGTCCTGATCGAAGAAATGTACTTCGGACCAAAAAATTAAAAACAAAAATAACCCCTCTAACTCGCCAAAGAACTCGGGGGTGCCTCGGGTCTTGGTTATCCCACCCTTCGTGCCCCCCTGAAAAATACAGATTACGAAGACGGTGACTGTGACGAAGGATTCCAACGCTATCCGGAAGAGAAAAAGCGCACTCGATAGCCCATCCGAAGTTCTCTTCACCAACACCTAAAGGACCCACCCCAAATAAATCTCCTACAATTGAAAACATACACGCGGACCCTACCCTCCCGAATGTACCAACTCTCTCTCTCCGAAAGGCCAAGACTTTCCGATCGATCGACCCGGTCCCTCGTGTCGGGGTTACCATCCGAGGTCAGGGATCTCCGACCTTGTGGCCCGTGTTCAATCTTGATTTCCCCTTGACCTCTTCGGAGCTTTCGTCGTGAACAATCGCGACCACCGGCTCGATGATCACACGATTTAAAATCGCTTTCGATGAGGGATGAGCTATTTGGCTAAGGTAAATAACAATCTCTTTTTCCTCTATATCTCTGTTCTCCTTTGAATATTTGGACGTTTGACTTGAATATTTTGAAAATATGCAGGCTAATGCTGTCTTCGGACGATTGCGTCCGAGACACATAAATGGAGAGGCCGAGGAAGATTTCATGAGACAAGAGATAAACATGTTGAAATCAACCTTGGATCGAGAGAGAGCCGGTCGTGAAGATGCTTTTCATACCATCAACGGTCTTCAAACAGAATTAGATCGGGCTAGGATGGATTTGAAGACATCTGATGACGAGTTAAGGGCCACGAGGGATGGGTTGGCTGCGTCCGAAGCCAGCCAACAAGCTTTGACTGACATGAATGCTGGTTTGGTTGAAGAAAACTTACTCCTGAAGGCAAAAAATGAGGAGTTTTCTTCAGCCAACCGAAGCTTGGTTATACAACTTGGTGAGGCTGAGACGAAGGCTCAAGACGGCAAACCGCGCATAAGGCCAAACGTCACAAGCTTCACACAAAATAAAGGATCTTTAAGACCAGGGCCCCTCTCTGACCGACGAGATCCGGAGCAAATTCAGTGATTTCATGTGAATTGGACGAACTTAATGCCGAAATCTTAAAGGTATACTCGAGGGGTAATGTAAGATTGTCGAGAGAGGAAAAGAGAAGCTATCGGCTGCTCGGTTGGACCCGGCATTGCTCAACTCCGATGATGAAGGTGGGGCCTGAATGTTCGTCCTGTTTTTATTTTATGTAAAAAATTTAACTACTTTAAAGTTTCTGTAATTATGGGACTGGTTTATTATTAATATGAATGAATGAATCTTTAACTGTCTTGATCATGACTTCTGTTTCGATTAATTTCTTGTCAATAATTCAGTATTAATAAACTAATCCCGACTAGTGAATCAGATATGACACATAACAGTTAATTTATGAAATAAAGTAAAGTGAATTTTTCGGACAGGATTCAACTTAACTGAATTAAATGAACTGAACTCAATATTTAAACAAAATAAAGTAATATATGCTCATCGATACCGAAGTATGAGATCAGTCATGTGTGAGGTGAACTTAGTCGATCCTCCTTGCACCATCGAAATCTTGCTTACCTCTCGGGGTCGAACAAATATATAAGGGCCAAGATACAAGGATCAAGATATAAGGATCAATAGTGACCATTGATTTACCACCCTGATAAGATCAATATAGGATCATAAGGACCTTGGGCTACCATCGAATGGCCAGCAAGTCCTACCATACCTCCTTAAACCATAGTGACCTTAGGACAAATAGGACCAGGATCAATAGTGACCATTGACTTACCACCCTGATAAGATCAATATAGGATCATAAGGACCTTGGGCTACCATCGAATGGCCAGCGAGTCCTACCATACCTCCTTACACCATTGTGACCTTAGGACAAATAGGATCAGGATCAGTAGTGCAAAAGTGAATGTGGATGAGCCACCGAAATCTGTCTGTGCTGACTCCCTGGTTCTTTCATGAATATCCTGCCAAAGCGCTTTATAGGCCAACAACTTCGGGTCAAATGATCGCCACAAATATCTTCGTGAATTTTCTGAAGAACATACTCTACTTCGGATAGAACCAAATGTTTGAGCAATGATGACGAAAAAGGTCCTTCGATAAAGATTCTCATCAATGAGAGCAAAATTGACACTCTTGTACTTGATCTTTTTTAGCCGGCATCTGATCTGAAGGAAGGACACCATATGCCATCAAAGTTATAAGCATCCGTAGTAGCCAACTTCGATAATGCATCGAAGAACGGAATTGTTATTGTGATCGACCCTTGATAGCTTTCAACCGTCGATGTCCAAAATAGAATATCCATCTGCATGCAATGTCCACGAGCTCTGCTTCTGCTGAAGAACTGCAACGGCTTTGTCAGACTCCTCGGCTTCTCTTTAACTATTATCAGCTTCAGAAAAGAATTGTCCGACCATAATGTCAACCGACCTTGGAAATATTTACCAAAGTGTTCGGATTTCCAAGAGTGCGGCTTATAGATCTGCTTTGGTGACGAGTCCTTCATTTGCATGAGAACACTTAAGGCGAGAGCCTTTTTTGCATTCTCGGGTGAATATATTCTTGAATTGCTCCTCGTTCTGCTTGTGCCATAGTCCCGAGAACCCCTAGGATGAGGTATCCTCTTCGGATGCTTAGGAATATGGGTGCATTTTGTGTGCTGAATCTGAACCTGACAGCCTTAGACGGGCATCTCCGAAGAAAAGTATCTACAGGGCGGTGTGCCCCCAGTGGATTCTCGGGAGTGTGATTTCTGGATATACTTCGGTGAAACTCTCCGTCACGGTGATGAGGATACTCGAGGCAGTATGCCTTATTTGTATTCTGAGGTGCATGCTCCCTGGATCAGTCTCTTCGTCTGCTGCGACCATAATCCCGCAACCGATAGAAGGATACCCTCTTGATCAATCGAAAATGGTTTGCTGGGACTTCATCTACTCTTCGACCATCATCCCAAAGACCAATAGGGCGATTACCTCTTGATCGAAACAGAAATGGTTGTTGGGACTTCATCTACTCTGCTTCGACCATCATCCCGAAGACCAATAGTATAAGACCCCAGCTTTTATAAATAAAGATGAATTTTTCTATAAATATTATTTTTGAATATTATGGAATAAATTTGATATAATGTTATAGTTGTGGGTAATATTTATAAATTTTGCAAAGTATGCAAGTTGTTATAAAATATTAGTTTGGTGGGGAATATTCTTTTGTTAGGAATATTCGTATAATGGCTCAATCATTGGTGGACCCCACAATGTAATTATTGTCGATTGAGAAAACGAAAAAATATTTTATAAAAATAACTACGGAGGTGTTACCGTTAAAACTGTTGAACTACCCTATGGTAAAAGTACAATGAATACGCGTAGTTGCATAAGAAGCACACGATATTGATTATTGATGCTTACGTGAGAAGTCACTCAAATTATGCTCAATTATTACTACGATAATTCTTTGCGTCATATCTCTTATATTATTGATTCAATTATTGTCACGATATCATCTCATATAATATGTTATAGTATTAAATCAATAATTGAGACGACAAGTTATAAATGATTAATAATTGTTGAAAGATTAAATATGTGTTGATGAAAAAAAAAATGATTTGTGGTAAGTTTGATTATTTTATGGGGGCTCATATGTCATCATCTAAGAGTCTCTTCACATCGATAGTAATTACCTTCGTCGATAGTAATTACCCTTGTGAATAGTATTTACCTTCACACAATATAGTAATTACCTTCGTCGATAGTAATTACCCTTGTGAATAGTATTTACCTTCACAATAGTATTTACCTTCGTTAATAGTAATTACCTTTACCGACGTCGAACCACTTGTCATTTCACATTACAGCGCCGAACCACTTGTCGTTTCACATTACAAAGCGTAAAACGATTCGTCGAGCCACTTGCTTTTTTCACACGGCATTGCTAAGCTAGAAATCTTCTATAAATAGAGGCCTAGGGCTTCATTATTTTTCACTTAATTCATTCAAGCTATAGAGAGAGAAGTATAGAGAGAATAAGAGAAAAAAGAAGAAGAGTATTTTGTTACTACACCGCTTTGCGATTCAATCTCCTACCAAATGTAAGGGGTGTTATTCTTTCTTATTCATGAAGAGAACCATTGTTATTCCATTGCTTATTATTACATTGGAATAACTCAGTATCGCTGGCTTTACCCTATACTTGGTGACATTCTTCTATTATTCTGCTTGGAACATCCTGCATGCATGTGTTTTACACCGACTGGTTCCGCTTTTTATTATTCTGTTGGAACATCCTGTCATGCATGTTTTTACAGGACCGGTTCCGCTTTTATTATTACATTGGAATATCCTATCGTGTGTTTTTACACCGGATCCGGTTCCATCTTTATTGTTACATTGGAACATCACATCGCTTGTGTAATTTCACCGACTTCGGTTCCGTTATTTATTATTTTGTTGGAATAACTTTTCTGCATGCGATTACATCGCATGCACGGTGATTTCTTTTGTTATTCCATTCTTTATTATACCCAAATGGTTAAAACTTTGACTTCTATACTCCATGAAATTAATGGAATATCCTTGATATTTGCGTTTCATCCAAAGATCTTTTCATGAAAATATTCTTCCGATCATTCTTGAATTTTACTCTACAAAACAAGATCATATTGATAATTTGACGTTAATAATTCTGGATAAAATAATTCTTGAACTTGTTTTATTGAATTCTTATATCATTGTCATCATCCTCATGTTTATATTTTTTTAAAGTCATCTGTGGTCCAGTAGTGCATAGATGGACTTGGTATGATTATGACCGAGACTATTCGATTGTAATCATGAATAGTAATGTTACAAATGATGTGGTAAAAATCCTCGATTAGTAGTAGTGCATTGATGGACAGTTGTTGGCATGATCATGACCATTAATGAATACACAAATATTCTTGGCAGTAGTGCGTGCATGAATAATTGTGGTCGTGATACTTAAAGAATATCCTTGGCCGTAGAAAAGGGTGATTCGATGATGTGGAATATTTATTAAAGTTGAGTCTCAAATATAACAAAAGATGAAAAAACCTTTTAAAACCTAAAAGATAGTAGACTTTATTTTCTACTCACTCTTTTAATGGATTGCGTATTCATTGCAGCTTAAACCGGTTGTCTATTGTATTTTATCGCTTTAACATTGTTGAAGACTATTGATAATTTCTTCGCATTATCTTAGTCATAATATTTCTTCTCGGGCTAGTTGAGCTCACCCTTTCTTTCACCGTTTCTCTTGAAATGAGAATATAGGCCGGGACGAGTCTGGGAAGCGAGTGATGGTCCCGAAGATAGCATTAGTAGTCCTCACTATTCTCGTGAAATAGTGTGATAATAATTGTAATGAGGACTTTTTTTTGAGTTTGTATAATATCTAGTAGGCGATATTTGTATTTAAACTCACGCTTTATGTCGTATTATACACTACGCTTATGTTAGTAAGTTGTATTTAAATTACATACCATGTAAGTGGCGACCCAAGATGGGTGATGTATCCCTAATTTTGGGGGCGCCACAGTTGGTATCGAGCCATAAGTGTGAAGAGCCCCAGCCTCTCATTGGTGACTTCACGTTGATGGGGAATGCACCGGCCAGGACTCTCCGTAGGGGGCGCCGCCTTTCGGTGGCAAGTGATAGTACCAATGTGAGGTCTTGACACAAGTTGGTGTCCAGTCACAGTTAGTATCGAGCTTAGGATATGATCCTGGCTAAGATGTGAGAATAGTACTAGGAGGGAGAGACGGGAATACCTTCAGCTTAGTATGACTACCTAAGTTTATGTCTTTATTTTATTGGTTGGTCGTAAGATAGGGATAATTTGTTACATGTCAATTAACCTTTTGTTTTGTGTCGATGTCTGAAAATGACATCCGAGAGAATGTTGAGAATAGCAATGGAGCGCAGCAGCATCGTTGATTCACCACATATCAATAATCGTGGATAATGTGCATCGAGGGCGACAATCCTCATCCAAACAACAACAACACCGACCAAATGATGAATGATCAAATGTTCGGAGGCTTTATGCAATTTATGCAACAAAGAAAGTAGAGCGACTCTGTCCAAAACGTAGGGAAACACGGAAAACTCTCAAGCGGGCGGTCCGCTAAACAATTCAAGAGCTAGGACCACCGGAGTTTAAGGGAGAGCCAAAACCACTTCCGGCGAAAGCATGGATAAAACAGATTACCAAGATATTTGATGTCTTGGGATGCTCCGAGAGCAAAGAGGTTCCTTTACCGCCTTTATGTTGCGACTTGAGAGGCGGATTCTTGGTTGGAATTGGTAAAACGTACTCAACTTCTTTGTCTTCAAGATATCTTGGGAGAAGTTCCAGAGTCATTCAACGACAAATACTTTCCCGAAAGTATTCGCCACATGAAGGAGGTGGAATTTATCAAGTTGGAACAAAACAATATGACCAGTGTCGCAATACGAGGCAAAATTTGCGGAGTTATCACGGTTCATATCCACTTGGTGGATAATAAAGAGAAATGGCGCGAATGTTTTTAAGAGGTTTGAAGCCGGGAGATCGTCAACATCTTATTTCTCATAAACCGTGTTTGTATTCGGATGTTGTAAATAGGGCTCGATTAGTGGAACGCGATAATGAAACAACACAACTAAAAGAGAGCGGTACCGGCAAAATTATAATACCAAATGAGTAGTCATCAAGCGGTGACAACAAGCGTGGAGGGAATCAACGGGCGGATATGGTAACCACTTCAAAGGGTAATCGTACAAAAACAATAAGAATGGACATTTCAAGAAAAGGAGATTCAACAATGGTGGAAAGACGTCGACCAAAGACCCATTGTTAAGGAAGGAGAAAGACCACCTATCATATGCTTCAAATGCGGAGGAGAGGACACATCGATCAAACTGCGTGTCATGCCGTCAAAGCATGTTATAATTGTGGAAGAGAAGGTCACTTAGCTCGATTTTGTCGCTTACCAAAGACAAATTCAACTAGGATGGAGGCACCAAAGGCCATCCCGGAAAATTCAAAACCCAGTAGTCTGAGGAGAGCGTTTGTTGTGACCTCCCAAAGAGCAAGGAATCCGAATGAGGTCATCACGGGTAAGCTTATCATAAACTCTAATGAAGTCTATACTTTATTTGATACCTGGTTCTACCCATTCTTTTATTTCTCTACTTGCGCTCATCGATTAAATTTGACTCAGGAGAAATTAGACTTTGACTTATCTGTGGAAACTCCGTTGGGAGAAACATTCAATACATCCACTTTGCTTATAAGTCTTGTTTGGTTCAAATCGGTACCCTCACATTACTGTCGATCTTATTTCATTAAAAATACTTGCATTTGACGTGATTCTGGGATTGATTGGTTAACTACTTATCATGCAAAATTGATTGTTTTCGTAAGGTTGTTAGCTTTCATATTCCTAATCAACCTATTATGCGAATTCAAACGACCAAACCATTAAAATCAATCACGGTCATCTCAAGCCATAAAGCTATTCGTTTATTGAAAAAGCGGATGTCAAGCTTTCTTAGCTCATATTACTGATTTAAATAAAATTACGCCGGTTTTAAACGATATTCCTATTGTTAATAAATTTCTGACGTATTCCCAAAGAAGAACTTCCTGGCCTACCCCGGCGTGAAATTGAATTTTGTATCGACCTTGAACCCGATACAAAACCTATTTCCAAAGCCCTATCGAAATGGCTCTATTAAACTTCGGAGTTAAAGACCCAACTACTGAGGAATTGTTAGACATTGGCTTTATTCGTCCTAGTACTTCTCCTTGGGGTGCTCCTGCTCTATTCGTGAAGAAGAAAGATGGGAGTATGCGACTTTGTATTGATTATCGGGAGTTGAATCATGTCACCATCAAAAATAGGTATCCATTGCCACGTATTGATGACCTGTTTGACCAAATTCAAGGAGCCAAATTCTTTTCAAAGATTGATCTTCGTTAGGATATCACCAATTGAAGATTAGAACCACGTGACATTCCAAAGACGGCTTCGAACTCCTATGCGACGGCATTATGAATTCCTAGTCATGTCCTTTGGATTGACTAATGCTCCTCCGCCTTCATGGATATGATGAACCGAGTATTCAAGGAATATTTAGATCACTTTGTGGTCGTCTTTATTGATGACATCCTTATTTATTCCAAAAGCCGTGAAGATCATGAGCAACACTTGAGGTCGACACTCCAAAAGCTTCGTGAATATAAGCTTTATGCCAAGTTGAAGAAATGCGAGTTACGGCTTGAAGAAGTAGCATTCCTTGGGCACGTGGTATCAAGTCATGGAATATCTGCTTGACCCAAAGAATTGAAGCTATTCAAAGTGGGAACAACCTAAATCGATGATCAAGAAATCGTAGCTTTCTCGGTTTAGTTTGGTTATTATCGGAGATTCGTGGAAGGATTTTCTCGAATCGCTATTCCATTGACTCAAATTGACTCGGAAAGATACAAAGTTCGGTTGGAGCGAAGAATGTGAGAAGAGTTTTCAAGAACTCAAGAGAGACTTATTTCAAAGACCGCTACGACAATACCATCCTGCTCGGAGGATTTGTCATCTACATGATGCTTCGCAAAAGGGTTGGGATGTGTTCTTATGCAACATGGAAAAGTTATAGCTTTATGCCTCGACAACTCAAAGAATATGAGAGGAGGATTATCCTACTCATGATCTAGAGTTAGCACCGTTGTTATCTTCTTGCACTTAAAATTTGGAGGCATTACTTGTATGGGGAGAAAGTGGAGATCTTTACGGATCATAAAAGCCTCAAATATTTCTTCACTCAAAAGGAACTCAACATGCGACAACGACGTTGGCTTGAACTGTTAAAAGATTATGATCATACCATCCAATACCATCCTGGAAAAGCGAACGTGGTAGCTGACGCATTGAGTAGAAAATCATATGCAAATCGAAGTGCGATATTGTCAACGAAAGGCCCATTTTGTGTGACTTGCAAAGGATTGAGATAGAGTTAAAGACTCGAGGGGACGCATGTGATGATAAGCGAGTATCTGAGTAGAACCGACTTTAATCGATAAAGTTAAAGTCGCTTTCGCTTCACGCACTGGAGCCGATGCGTATGAGGAAAAAAGTGCAAGAAGGTGCTATCTTAGGAAGCAAGAATCGATGAAGAAGGAATACTTCAAGTCAACTCCGGACTTTGTGTTCCTAACGATCCCGATTTAAAGTATAATATCATGATGGAGGCGCATGACACACCATTTGCAATCCATCTCAGGAGTACCAAAATGTATCATGATATTCGCGTACATTTTGGTGGAGCAATATGAAGAGAGAGATATACTGTTTATCTCAAGGTGTCTAACTTGTCAACGAGTTAAAGCGGAGCATCAAGTACCAAAAGGTCCATTGCAACCACTTGAAATTCCGTAATGGAAGTGGGAGCACATTACCATGGATTTCATTACCGGCCTTCCTAAGGTTTCTCAAGGCATTGATGCGATTTGGGTCATTGTTGATAGATTGACCAAGTCTCGCTCATTTCTTACCGATACAAGAAACTTATACACTTGAACGTCTTGCTCAGATGTACATAAACGAGATTGTAAGAGCGCATGGTATCTTCGGTATCCATAGTTTACGATCGAGACCCAAGATTCACTTCACGATTTTGGGTTAGTTTGCAAAAAGCTATGGGCACAGACTTACGATTTAGCTCGGCGATATCATCCTCGAATTTTGACGGACGATGGAGAGGACTATTCAAACTCTTGAAGATCTATTAAGACTCGTGTCCTTGATTTCAAGGGAGTTGGGACAAGTTCTTACCATTGGTGGAGTTTTAATACAACAACAGCTTATCAAGCAAGTATCGGCATGGCTCCATTCGGCGTTGTATGGAAGAAAGTGTCGTTCTCCAAGATCTTTGGGATGAGGTGGGTGAAGCAACGTTGTTGGGACCGGGAGTTGAATGCGTATGACTACGGAAAAAAGATTCAAACGATCCGACAACGTATAAAAACCTCACAAAATCGACAAAAGAGTTATCTTGATCTTCATCGAAAGGACGTGGAATTCGATATAGGAGATCATGTGTTGTTAAGAGTTGCTCCATGGAAAGGAGTTACAAGATTTGGAAAGAGAGGAAAACTTAACCCTCGATTCATCGGTCCATTTTAATCCTCGATCGAGTAGGAATCGTGGCCTATAGACTCGCTTTCTGCCAAATATGTCTCGTGTTCATAATGTTTTTCACATATCTATGTTACGTAAATATGTGAAAGACCCGAACCATATTATTGAGTTAGAACCAGATTTAATAGCGGAAGATTTGACGTATGAAGAGGTTCCCTGTTCAAATTTTGGATAAGAAGGAACATATTCTACGCTCCAGGTTATACCTCAAGTCAAAGTTTTGTGGAGGAACCACGATGTTGAGGAAATGACTTGGGAGTTAGAATCAAATGAAATCAAGGTATCCTTACCTCTTCAACATACCAGTATCGTACCCTAATTTCGAGGGCTTAAATTTCATAAGAAGGGAGGTTGTAAGACCCCAACTTTTATAAATAAAGATGAATTTTTCTATAAATATTATTTTTGAATATTATGGAATAAATTTGATATAATGTTATAGTTGTGGGTAATATTTATAAATTTTGCAAAGTATGCAAGTTGTTATAAAATATTCGTTTGGTGGGAATATTCTTTTTGTTAGGAATATTCGTGATAATGGCTCAATCATTGGTGGACCCCTACAATGTAATTATTGTTTGATTGAGAAAACGACAAAAATATTTTATAAAAATAACTACGGAGTGTTACCGTTAAAAGCGCTTGAACTACCCGGTGGTAAAAGTACGATGTCTGGCGTAGTTGCATAGTAAGACACCAGGTATTGATTATTGATGCTTACGTGAGAAGTCACTCACCTATGCTCAATTATTACTACGATAATTCTTTGCATCATATCTCTTATATTATTGATTCAATTATTGTCACAATGATCATCCAGATAATATGTTATAGTATTAAATCAATAATTGAGACGACAAGTTATAAATGATTAATAATTGTTGAAAGATTAAATATGTGTTGATGAAAAAAAAATGATTTGTGGTAAGTTTGATTATTTTATGGGGGCTCATATGTCATCATCTAAGAGTCTCTTCATCAATAATAATTACCTTCACAATAGTAATTACCCTTGTGAATAGTATTTACCTTCGTCGATAGTAATTACCTTCGTCGATAGTAATTACCCTTGTGAATAGTATTTACCTTCAATCGATAGTATTTACCTTCGTTAATAGTAATTACCTTTACCGACGTCGAACCACTTGTCATTTCACATTACAGTGCGTCGAACCACTTGTCGTTTCACATTACAAAAGGCCAAACCAATTAAGTCAAGCCACTTGCCTTTTCACACTAAGGCAATTGCTAAGCTAGAAATCTTCTATAAATAGAGGCCTGGGCTTTCATTATTTTCACGAATTCATTCAAGCTATAGAGAGAAAAGTATAGAGAGAATAAGAGAGAAAAAAGAAGAGTATTTTGTTACTACAATCGTCGCGGTATTCAATCTCCTACCGAATGTAAGGGGTGTTATTCTTTCTTATTCATGAAGAGAATCTGTTGTTATTCCATTGCTTATTATTACATTGGAATAACTTTTATATCTGTGCTAGTTTACCCTATACTTGGTGACATTCTTCTATTATTCATTAACATCATCACATCATGTGTTTTACACCGGACTGGTTCCGCTTTTTATTATTCTCTGCTGGAACATCCTCATGCATGTGTTTTACACCCGACCGGTTAAAATCTTTATTATTCTCGTTGGAACATCACATCGTCTGTGTGTTTTACACCGACCTGGTTCCGCTCTTTATTATTACATTGGAATATCCTATCTCGTGTTTTTTACCGGATCCGTTCCATCTTTATTGTTCGGTTGGAACATCCTGTGTGAATTTTTCACGACACGTTCCGTTATTTATTATTTTGTTGAATAACTTTTCATGCGGTCTATCGCATGCATGGTGATTTCTTTTGTTATTCCATTCTTTATTATACCCAGTTGGTTAAAACTTTGACTTCTATACTCCATGAAATTAGTGGAATATCCTTGATATTTGCATTTCATCCAGTATCTTTTCATGAAAATATTCTTCTGATCATTCTTGAATTTTACTCTACAAAACAGTATCATATTGATAATTTGGACGTTAATAATTCCTGGATAAAATAATTCTTGAACTTGTTTTATTGAATTCTTATATCATTGTCATCATCCTCATGTTTATATTTTTTAAAGTCATCTCGTGGCACAGAGTAGTGCATAGATGGACTTGGTATGATTATGACCGAGACTATTCGGTGTAATCATGGACCGTAATGTTACAAATGATGTGGTAAAAATCCTCGATGGTAGTAGTGCATTGATGGACGATTGTTGGCATGATCATGACCATTAATGAATACACAAATATTCTTGGCCCGTAGTGCATGAATAATTGTGGTCGTGATACTAAAGAATATCCTCGGCCGTAGTGCGGGGTGATTCGATGATGTGGAATATTTATTAAAGTTTGAGTCTCAAATTTATAACAAATGATGAAAAACCTTTTAAAACCTAAAAGATAGTAGACTTTATTTTCTACTTGACTCTTTTAATGGATTGCATATTCAACTGCAGATTAAACCCGGTTGTTATCATTGTATTTTATCGGTTTAACATTGTTGAAGACTATTGATAATTTATTCGCATTATCTTAGTCATAATATTTCTTACTAGGCTAGTTGAGCTCACCCTTTCTTTCACTATTCTTCTCTTGAAATGAGAATATAAATTTGGGACGAGTCGGGAAACGAGTGATGGTCCTGAAGATAGCATTAGTAGTCCTCACTATTCTGCGTGAAATAGTGTGATAATAATTGTAATGAGGACTTTTTTTTTTTGAGTTTGTATAATATCTAGTAGATTTATTTGTATTTAAACTCACGCTTTATGTCGTATTGTACACGGCAGCTTATGTTAGTAAGTTGTATTTAAATTACATACCATGTAAGTGGCGACCCAAGATGGGTGATGTATCCCTAATTTTGGGGCGTCACAAATAGTAAGCAGATTACCTCTTCGATCCCAAACAAAATGGTCATTGGGTCTTCATCTACTCTTCTTGACCATCATTTTTATCACCACCACTTGATGCCGAATTATGGGCGGGTGCCTTTTACTTGCCTTCTGGCCATGATCCTGCTTTTTATCGAAGAACAAAGACCAACCATCTTGAAGCTTTGCGGTGATCTCGAACGAGAACCCCCTGATTGGTGCCATAACTTCCGATGTAGAACAACTGGAAATATTGTGATTGATAGCTCAAGAACACTAGAAAAAGCCCTCCTTCTAGCGCCAATGTTAACGCCAGATCTTCTGCCACGTCCCAATCACGTAAGACGCCTCGATCCTCGCATAAAGAAACACGATAAACACCACAAGCTTGGACGGCATGGTTCCGTCGGGGATAGCTTTCGGCGTGAGAGTCGAGATATCGTGTTCACAAGGTTAAACAATGGAGGAATATAATGTCTAGTGTCTTGAGAGAGAAAAATAATAATTCTTGAGTGTATATCTGATTATGAATGAAGAAGCGTATGAGAACGTACCTCTTTGTGAAGACTTCCTTGCTAAGTTATACTCTCTTTTGCGGATTCTTGTACCACCCACTACTACCGACACACCCCTTGATCGATGGGTTCTACCGATCGTATGTAGTTTATCCAACGCTTTTTGTCATTTTATTTCTCTGGCCGTACGGTTATAATCCCATCCACATTAATGCATGGCAGGTTCTCTAATCAACCGTCATGCTTTTTCATCATTGCAAGTCAAAATAATAGATATTAAAATGTCCAAAGGATCGATTCCACCTTTGGACCGAATAATTCATCTTTATAAGTCAAAATGGAAATAATAGGATAACTGGGCTCAAAAACTTTCATGGTTCAATAATAAAGACCCAATAAATTAATTAAAGGAGTAAGTCCAATCTACCCGGCCCAATGAGAAAAAATATCATGACCCAACAATGGTAATCTCTAATTCGTAACAAATCAATTTTTTTACCCTCAAAATTAGAAAGTTTGCATATGAGGAAAGATTTTTAATTTTTTCCCTAAATTCCAAGTAAAAGTAAATAGAAATAAAAAATGGAATTTGTAAAATGTATTAGGCACGTGAATTGTTTAGATTATTTTTTATTTTTTACCATAGGTGATTAGTTACTTAGCGGGAAACATAATCAAAGGTTATCTATTTTTTTTATTTTCCCTTAAAATTATAATTTTGAACAAATTTTTATATTGCCAAATGTCAACTTGATAGAGCGGCTACATCAAAACTAAAAGGCATGATAAACTTGGAAATTGACTTTAGATGTCTGCAAGTGAAACCTCACTAATATCTTATTTTTATTATTTGAATACATAAATTCACAGCAAATCATAAGTCCACTTAACAAATTAAACAAAGATATATTATGTCTCATAGTGGGTCTAGTGGCCGAGCTCATAAGGTTCTAAACTACTCCTCCACGTCTCAAAAGAGTTATATATATATATATATATATATATATATATATATATATATAGTCGGGATCTTAAAAATTCACCCTTATTCATTTAACAAAATTTCACACTCTTTTAACGACGGACTCGATTCGCTGTCTGGTCATACAATCGTCGTATACTTTTAGCGACGGCCAACATATATAGCGTCATTAAAAAGTATAAACGACGGTTGTATGACCAATCGAATCGTCACGGATCCGTTGCTAAAAAGAGTGAGCTCGAGTGAATTTGATAAGAATTGAACTTAAGATCCGGACCATATATATATATATATATATATATATATATATATATATATATATATATATAAAGATTTCTAATCCGTTAAACATACTGTCGCTATAACTCAAAAACTTGTCGTCATAGTTGATCTGTTCATGGACTAATTCGTCGGAGAACCGATCTGATAATTTTTTGAGCTATGACGACGGTATATTTAACGGACCAATCCGTTGGAAATCTTATATTATTATATATATATATATATATATATATATATATATAGAGAGAGAGAGAGAGAGAGAGAGAGAGAGAGAGATCCGGACAGGACTAAAATACGGACCTCAAAAAATTTTTTTTTGGCTTTTATTTTTTAAACAAGTAAAAAAAAAAAAAATATTATGGAACTGAAATTTTTACATAATACAGTGTTTAGACTGTATATACATTTTTTGGTATAGGTATCCAAATCACACCCAAAACACTGTATTATGTAAAAATTTCAGTTCCATAATTTTTTTTTAGTTGTTTCAAAAAAAAAAGGCAAAAAAAAAAAAAATCCGTATTTTATAAAGTCCGGGATCCCAGACTGGATCCGGACTATATATATATATGAGACTGATCCATAATCAACATTGTAAAGATAACATTATCCTTACAATAGATTTTAGTTGTCCATTTACGGATCGAACGGTATAGAAGAACTACAATCCACAATTTAATATTAGAACGTCCACAGTTTAGTTCTGCAGATAAGAAAAATGACTAAAAATATTTTTTTAAAAAAATCACCGTCCGCACAATTAAAATACGAACAAAGAATTTATTTATTTATTTATTATTATTATTTTTTACGCAAAAGAAGCTTTTAACCCACTACACTATATTCTTCGATCCTTTAAGCAAAGGACGCATCTAAACTAAATTAATGTTGCCAGGTAAATCAATTCTAATTTTAGTTTCTTTAAGAATTTGTTGTTATTGACTTTGGCAAACAAGATGAAAGCCGACAATCGAAGTTGATTTGGAATTGGAATTGATTTGTAACAACTTACTTGTGAAGTTAATTGGCAACATAGTCGTGAAAAAATTATTGTCGATGATCGCGACAACCATGCTGCTTTCACTAGTATGAAACATGTTTGAATGGGCTCTTACTGAGAATCAAGTTGCCATGAATTTCATGGATAACCCAAGCCAACTAGCATCGTTCTTGGTAAAAAAAATGAAAAAATGGGCATTAGCTTTTAACACACAAAAAAGAAAATTTCTTCACCCGCACAAGTGCGGACAGTGATTTTTTTTTTTATTATTATAAAAGAAGTGTATTTGTGGTCATTTTTTCAATGCGCAGAACTAAACTGCAGACGCTCCCATATTAAAATGCGGATTGTAGTTTCTCTATACCGTTCGATCCGTAAATGGACGATTAAGATCAGTTATAAAGATAATGTTATCCTTAAAACGTATGGATCAATTGTCCCTATATACGGTCCGGATCTTAAGCTCACCTCTTATTCAACTCACCCGAGCTCACCCCCCCTTTTAGCGACGGACTCGACGACGGTTTGGTCATACAACTGTCGTCTATACTTTTAACGACGGACAACATATAGCGTCGTTAAAAGTATAGACGACGATTGTATGACCGAACCGTCGCCCGGTCCGTCGCTAAAGGGGATGAGTTCGGGTTTGGATGGGAGCTAGCCACATCCATCAAACGCAGATCTCACTATTTATTTCTGTCATCTAAAAGTTATAATTATTCTCATCTGCATAATTTTTATGCGGATGGTATATCCCATCCGCATAACTATTGTACTGATGAGATATAATTTTTGAATTCTCATCTGCATAATAGTTGTGCGGATGATATATCCCATCCACTTCATCCGCACAACTATTGTGCGTGACATTTTTTTTGGGACGCGGGTGTTTTTGGGAACCAACTTATTACTATATAATTTGGTCATTTAATTTTACTTAATTTTTTCTCTCTAAAATTTTCAGAAAAATAAAAAAAGAAGTGATTCCATAAGACCAAAACCCCACATAAAAAGACACAATAAAGCAAAACATGTATCCCCTATATATATATATATATATATATATATATATATAAAAGTTATAAGTCTTTCTAGAAAAAAATAAAGATAGTGGCAGACATTCACTTTCTAGTTCACTACAAAGTGGAGACTGCAGTATACTCTGACAATGAAGAACAAAGGAGTCAAAATCATCAAAAATCTAATTAAAATTCATAATATTGAGCAAGATTCTAACTGTAAACAAAGACAAAAAAGAAAAAAGACATTATATATGTTCAGTTTCCTGAAGGACGGCTCCTTACAGTACGGCCTGGTGCCCCAATAAGTGTCTGATGCCGCCTTTGAAAAATTCTACCCATATATTAATATAATATTAATTATTGACAGAGTATCTCATATACTTAAAACTCTTCAAACAAGCTACTGTATTCGATAAGAATCGACTCAGCTGTAACAAATATTTGATTTAGATAGATTAGGATTAATTTAAATTTTGAATTAGATGTCATGTAATCATGTAATATTTTCTCTATATAACAGAGGCTAAAGGCCAACAAATACAATATAAAAAATTACTCCCTCTGTTCCTTAATATAGATCGTTTTAGAGTTGTGCACAAGTATTAAAGTAATGATTGTATAACGTTAACTATAATATCAATTGTCTATATTGTCATTGTATTAGAAGAAGAGATTGATATTTATTGGACATAAAATAGTGAGAGAATCAAAGTTACATTTAATATTTAGGGTAATATTGAAAACTAAGCAATTAATGCTTACTTCAAATTCTCAAACGACTTATATTAAAGAACAAAAATATTTTTCTAAAACGACTTATATAAAGGAACAGAAGTAGTACTTATGAAAAGCAGATTTTCCATCATCTTATAATTCTTGTTAAACATATATATATATATATATATATATATATATATATATATATATATATATATTGTACATTATCCTGAAAGTATATCAAAATAAAAAAATAAAATAAAAAATAAAATCACAACATAAATTTACACATCAAAACAAAATATAGGAAGACCCCCAAACTTGAAACTGACATTATCCTGAAAGTATGCAATAAAAGAAATTAATACAAGAACTTTCTTGGAAAGAGGTCAGTTGTCGCTCTCCGCAACTGTCTCCTTTTATCTGCTAAGATGCGTTATCTTAAAAATACAAAAATTAAACAAATTAATTACAACAAAAATACAAGTTTAAATTAAGATCAACTTGATTGAAATCAATATTAAAAAAGATATTAAAAAAATAATTTCTCGGCAACGGCGCTAAAAACATGTTGGTTGATTTAACAATCAATAAATACGTACAAGTATACACGGTCAACAAGTAATAAAGTGATAAGAAGAGTATCATTCCCACGAGTAATTAATTCTAACGTTTTCCCAAGTACCAATTTTATATCAAGTCAATCTTATTTAAACGGATGAATTAATTTAAATTACTAATTTAACTAAACATAAATAACTAAATAATAAAATATAAATACATAGATAAATACATTTAAGAATTCAATTTCATCCCATGCTTCATTCAAATATCATAACTCTAAATTTAATTATACGGTCACGATGAGTTGTTAACCGAGAATTCATTAATATTTATACGCCTCTTCCGATAGTCATATAAACATATCCTTTCTAAATCTACCACAATGGGAAAGAATCGGAAATGAACATCCTAGCTAAATAATTCACTATATTACTATGTGAATTAAATTAACAAGGATTTTAAACATATATTCTCCAATTGGTTACACATGACATATAGGTATATCTCTATCCTATACACGAATCATGAATTACATCCCATGTAGGAAAAATAAACATATGTTATTATATTCAGATCTAAACCTATAATCCATCTCTCAATTTCATATTGATTATCCCATTAATACTAGTTAGTTAATTAATACATGAACACACAAAAATATGATAAGCAAATTTATATGGTGCCAATCAAATAGAAATAAATTCAATTTAAACTGCACATGATATTTCACTAAAATTCTTATATTAAAACCTTGTTCATAGCAGATAAAATTATAATCACAAAATATTCAACATTAATAAAAGACAAGAATAAATAAAGGTTTAGAGAAAAAAATTGTCTCCCACAAGTCTTCTATCTCCAAGCTTCATCAATTCATGACCTCCATCTCCATTGATATCTTACTTGCTATTGAACTTGGAAGAAAATTAGCCTCATATGGTGTTTATTAGCCTTTTTCCCAACATATTTTACAATCCCAAATTAAGACAATTTATAAGAGTTTATTTTTCCTAACCCTAATAGAATTACAATCCTAATTAAATTTACATGCATAATATCCTAATTTTAATAAACTACTATAATACAATTCCTTTTTCAAATCTACTATTAATTCCCATGCAAAAATTAGGCTTTAGAGTATCCAAATTCTAATAGGAAACCAAAATCTGTGCAACAACTGAAATAGAACCCGACACCTCCTTTTGCATCCCATGCCCTTTCTTTGCATTCTTCTACAAAATAACATAAAAACAACAAATACAATGCACTAAAATCACTTAAAGAAAGTAAAATACTAACTCCAAAAGTATCTAAATAATATGTATATTTCCCACTCATAAGTGAGAAAAGGGTCTAGCGGATGAGATGTACCTGAACCAGCAGTTAATGAAGAAGGTTGAGAGAGGGCAACAGAAACATAGTAGTCGTCTTTAAGATAAGCAGAAGGAACACGATTGCGTTGAGGTCGCGAAGAAGTGGGGTTGACTATGGTAGGAGAGGGGGTGGGAGTAGGCAGAGGAAGGGTAAGATTATCTTGGTTATTAATAGGTTCATTTATTGGTAAAGGTAGAACATGAGAATGATATAAGGGAGGAGAAGGAATTATGAAATAAGGAAAAATGTGCTCGTGAAAGAGAACATCACGAGAGGCGTATGTTTTTCTTGTAGATAAATTAAATATTTTAAAACCTTTTGTCCATAAGGATAGCTAATATGTGCACTTGGTAATACTTATATGATCATTGATAAATAAACACACACACACATACACTCACACACACACACACACACAAACATATAGGGAATATCCATAATAAATACTTGATATAGATGAAAATAGGTTAAAAACTATTTGTAGCGTCCGTTCTAATTATTAACGGTTGAGATAATTAGAAGCTGAAAAACTGTATCCGCTACTATTTGTAGCATATGTCATTATGACAAAACTACCTCTCAAGTCAACCATAATCAACAATATTTTGGACAAAATTTTACATCATCCGCTACTATTAATTAGTAGCGGATGTATAGGCTAGCATGTTATAGTCAAAATTAGGGTCAAAATCACTACAATTTCAAAATCAAGAAAATTGATAAGATTTTTAATCCATTCGCTACCAACGGATATGCATCAGAGTAAAAATTGGTCAATTATGTTGGTGTAAATATCTGCACTTAAAATTGTATTGGATTCAACTGTTGGGGTAAGGTATGCACTTTACTGGAGATTACAAAGCAACATAGGCAAATATTTATAGGTTAAGTTAGATATCAAAAAAATGAGTAACAAGGAAGGAGTTTTACTCTACTATTGTAGAAAAATAGAGCAATAATGGAAGTGATTTTGATTTCAATAATGAAAGGAATACAAATCTTCTGCTGCAATTGGAGCATACTAGCTATCACATATATATAGTAAAACATAACTAGAAAACTCACTTACTTGGGCCTAAAGAAGTAGAGATAGTTCTCACTTTATGATTGTTCCTAAAGAATAACTAGTCTGGTAAAAGAACTCTAGTAACAACTACTTGACTTATTCAAATAATGAACAAATTCTAGACATGTGCATCATATTTTATTACTCCCCCTTGAGCAAAAACTGGATACACTAAGAAGAGATCTGAACTTCACGAACTTAGAGTAAGGAAGAACATTAGTAAAATCAGCCACTTGCTCAGTTGTAGGACAATACTTCAATTCCATTGCTCCTCCTGCAATTACATCTTTGATAAAATGATGACAAAGTTTGATATGTTTGGTTCTTCCATGGAAGACAAGATTCTTTGTCATTGCAATTGTGGCTTTGTTGTCGCAATAAATTTCTATGGAATCATGCTGAACTTGTTGCAAATATGCAAGAATTCTCTTTATCCAAATACATTGACAAGCAGTTGATGTTGCTGCAATGTACTCCGCTTCCAATGAAGATAATGCAGTGGTAACTTGATTCTTTGAACTCCATGAAACATCCCCTGAACAAAGGTTGAATATATAGTCACTCGTGTTTTTTCTATCATCTAGAAAACTTGCCCAATCACTGTCAGTAAAACCAACTAATTGCATATTAGTAACTGAACTATACCAAAATCCGTAATTGTCGGTTGTGTAGATGTATCGAAGAATTTGTTTGGTTACTCCATGATGATGCATTGAAGGAATATGCATATATCTTGAGACTAAGTTGACAAGAAACATAATATAAGGGTGGGTATGAGTCAAGTACATCAGCCCACCAACTATACTTCTAAACCACTTCTCATTAGCCTTCGTTGTTCCATCATTCATAGTCAATTTCTCACAGGTGTTCACACTACAATAAAAAGGTCCAACATCAACCAAGAGAATCTACGACCACAGTTTGCGGTCGCTAATTGTCTTTGTAGCGACCGTTCGTTAATCCAGTCACTAGTTATTTTTTGTGACTGCATTTGGTCGCTGTTCGGTTGCTAATTTAATTTTACTGCCCAAAATTTAGCGCAAATATTGGCGGGGACGTTATTTGCGACCATATAAGTTACTGCGACCGAATGCCGGTCGCTAATACATCCACATTATTAAAATTTAGCGACCGCATGTGGTCACTGTGACGCCCCCAAAATTAGGTATACGTCACCCATCTTGGGTCGCCACTTACATGGTACATAAATTCAAATACAACTTACTAACCTAACTGTCGTGTATAATACGACATAAACTGTGAGTTTGAATACAAATATTGTCTACTAGATATTATACAAACTCAAAAGGAGTCCTCAATACAACTATTATCACACTATTTCACGTAATAGTGAGGGACTACTAATGCTATTCTCTCGGACCATTACTCCATTCCCCGACTAAATCCCGGCTATGTTCTCATTTCACGAGAGAACGGTGAAAGAAAGGGTGAGCTCAACTAGCCCAAGAAGAAATATTATGACTAAGATAATGCGTAATAAATTATCATTAGCCTTCAACAAAGAAGTTAAACCGATAAAATACAATAGACAACCCAGTTTAATCTGCGGTGGAATATCTGATCCATTAAAAGAGTCAAGTAGAGAATAAAATCTACTATCTTTTATGTTTTAAAAGGTTTTCATCAATTTTTTTATCATTTGAGACTCGACAATAAATAAACCACCACATCTAATCATCCACATACCACGGTCAAGGATTTTCACCAAATTATCAATGGTCATGACTATACTTAAATCACCCCGTCATAATCATACCAAAAACTATCCATCATCGCATTACGAAGCCATCGAGGACTTTTATCACATCATTTATAACAAGCCATGATTATACTTAGATGATCCTCGGTCATAATCATACTAAGTTCATCTATGCGTAAGCCAAAGATAACATAATATATCATGAGGATGATGACAATGACAATGACATAATAATTCAATAAAAAACAAGTTCAAGAATTATTTTATCCAGAATTAAGTAACGTCCAAATTGTCAACAAGATCTTTGTTTTGTAGAGTAAAATTCAAGAATGATCGGAAGAATATTTCCATGAAAAAGATCTTTGGATGAAACGTAAATATCAAGGATATTCTACTAATTTTATGGAGTATAAAGTCAAAGTTTTAACCAACCGGGTATAATAAAGAATGAAATAACAAAAGAAATCACCACGCATGCGGTACTTGCAGATGTAAGCGCAGTTATTCCAGCGTAATAATAATAACGGAACCAGTCGGTGAAATTCACACCGCGGGATGATCCAACGTAATAATAAATGTTTGAATAATAAACAATGGAACTAGGTCCTGTAAAACACACACGACGTGATATTCCAAATAATAAATGCGAATAATAAACAATGGAACCAGTCCTGTAAAACACACGCATGTGATATTCCAAATGAATAATAAAGAATGGAATAACGTAAGAAGATCACCAAGTATAGGGGATTCACAGATACAAAGTTATTCCAATGAATAAATAAGAATGGAATAACATAAGGATTTCACCAAGTATAGGGTATCGCCGCATATACGAGGTTATGTATAGGGTATACCACTTTTACGGAGTTATTCCAATGTAATAATAATGAATGGAATAACGAAGTTCTCTTCATGAATAAGAAGAATAACACCCTTACGGGTACAACAAATAATATTCCCTACCTTAGAAGAACCAATATTGGCAAAGTGAAGTAGCAGAATACTCTTCTTCTTTCTCTCTATAGATTTTCTCTCTATAAACTTTCTCTCTATAATTTCTCTCTCTAGAGTTTCAAGAATTAAATAAAAAAATAATGAAGGAATGAGCTTCTATTTATAGGAAAATAGAATGCATAGTAATTAATCCATGAACGGTCCAGTTGATTTACTTTAATCTGACGGTCCATATTTAAAGCAAAATTTTTAATTAAAATATCATATATTCTATTTATATAAAAACATTTTACTATGCAAACACACTACGCAACACTATGCAAAACACTATGCAACACTATGCATAATAAAATATAATATATTCTATTTATGTAATAACTTTAATAAAGTATTACTTTTTATATAAAAGATATTTCGCTTTTTATTACGTTAATAATACTGAATAAAACAAAACGCGTCATTATCGCTTATAAAATTCATATTATTAATCGATGATAATGGAATCAAACCGGTGACTTCTCACATAAGTATCGATAATCAATACCGTGTACTACTTATGCAACCACACGTGACATCGTACTTTTACTACCGAGTAGTTCAACAAAGATCCACGGTAAAACTTCTGCCGTTATTTCAATAAAATATTTTTGTCGTTTTCAATCCGATCCGACAATTTACATTGTGGGGTCCACCAATGATTGAGTAGTTGTGCGAATATTCCCTGCTAAACCGAATATTTCCCGACCAATCGAATATAATATAACCACTTGCGTACTTTGCAAAATTTATAAATACTACCCACAACTATAATATTATCTCAAATTCACACCATAATATTAAAAATTATTTTGACAAAATTTAAATCTTTATTGATAAAATCTGGGTCTCACAATCTCCCTCCTTTATGGAATTTAAGCCCTCGAAATTAGGGTGCGATACGACTGGTATGATAAAGAGGTGAGGATACCTTGAATACCTTTATCGTTGAAAACATTAAATTCATCTTTGCAATACTACCAAAGATATTCATTAACAATTCATCTTTGCACTATATGCCAAAGATATACAATCTATAAAACTAATAATGCTTTGAGGCGCAACTTAATAAGTATCACGACCACGAATTATCCATGCCCTACCGCCAAGGATATTCAGTATTTTCAATTACGGTCATGATTATACCGAATACTCGTGGTCATAATCATACCAAGTCTATCAATGCACTACTACCAAAGATGACTTTTACCACATCCATGAATTAATATTTCATTCTTTGAGACTCATTTCAATAATTAATCCATATCATCGAATCATCCCCGCACTACGTGCCAAGGATATTCATTAGTATCACGACCACGAATTATCCATGCACTACTACCAAAGATAATCGTGTATTCATTAAGATCACGACCACAAATTATCCATGCACTACTACCAAAGATAATCGTGTATTCATTAAGATCATCACGACCACAAATTATCCATGCACTACGGCCAAAGATAATCGTGTATTCATTAGTATCACGACCACAAATTATCCATGCACTACGGCCAAAGATAATCGTGTTTTCAATTACAGTTATGATTATACCGAACAATCCCTGATCATAATCATACCAAGTCCATCTATGCACTACAGGCCACAGATGACTTTCAACATAATATAAACATGAGGATAATGATATAAAGAATCAATCAAATGAGATAAAGGATAAATATTAAACATTTATAATATAATTTATCCAGGATTCAAGAATATCCCCATGTTATCAATCACTTAATAATCTCATAATCTAATATCATTAATATTATAACAATATTTTAATCACTTCTTAAATTTATAAACAATTTATCTCAATTGTTTACGTTTTACCATATAATGCATTTAATCATTCAAAAATGCCATACTCATAAGATATCATCACCAATTATCAAATCCCTCATCAAAAAAAATATACATATACTCTATATATAATTTTCTAGCCATAAAATTCTATTTTCAACTTTGTTACTTCACATAACATATTTAACTCATATGTCCAAATCAGTCCCAAAAATATTTCTTTTCTGGGATTTAGCATAATATAGTCCCATAATGAAAATATATTTTTCTCGGAATTTTTAAAATTCATTTACTATTTTTTAAAAATCAATTTCTAATTAATTCCTTAAGAAATTAGCTACCTCAAGTTTAACTCCAAAATTTCCAAATCTTGGCAGGACCTTACACATGTTAATGTGAGCTTCTGTTTAAATTTCATGGTCATCTGGAGTTATAGAACTCCTAAGGTTATAAGCGTTTTTCATCGGAAAAACCTAAATATTGAAATAGTCATAAATTGCTCATTTTAAGTCGAAATGAGCTCATTTTTGGACAGGAGGTACTTTATACCATATAAATTTCATGTCCCAAAAGGCCAGAATTTTTCTCATAATTTAAGTGGTCAAAACAACCTCTCTAAAATCATGGCAAAGCAGCTTTTTTTCGATTTTTGCAGCTTTGCACTCCTTTGCTAAAATCAATCCACACAAAAATTTACAACACCTTTTCCAGTAATTCCACTTGGATTAGTTAGGTAACTCATAGATCTAACTCTAGGACTTGACCACACTCAAAATTCAAAATATAATAGGAGATATGGTCAATTGAATTTCATGTTACGTTTTACCAAAATCGATTTTTCAACCCTTTGTGATTTCTAAGAAACTTTCATGTTTTCACATAATAACCAACATAACTCATCATAACACTTACTAATACTTCATATACCCATGATTTTCATTAGTCCAATGCTTTTATTATAACTTTCATCATAATCCTCGTAAACAGATCCTTTTAGTTGAAGAAATATTTGAGGGTTTAAGAAATGAGTTTTTGTACTGGGGTCAATACAAAATTCGATTTCACGTTCTAGGGTAGGCTAGGAAGTCTTCAAGAATACGCCAAGAAATTTATTAATGATAGAAATATCATTCAAAACTATTACTCTCATCCAAGACTTGGATAGTAAGTCACATTAATATCAACTGTGACTTCTATCCCTTAACCTGGATAGCACTTCACAATGATACCTATCAACTTGCCATCTTCAGTCACGACATCGCCTACAGAAAGTCTGGCTTCGGTGCATTCCACACAAGGAAGTCAACAACGAAAGGTTACTTATGGCTTGATATGACAATAATTGACTTTAGTAGTTTGGTTACTTGAATTCGCATAACAAGTTGGTTATGAATATAAAAAGCTAACAACCTTACGAAAAAGTACGTGATGAGTAGTTAACCAATTGATTCCTAAAATCACATCAAAGGCAAATATTTTCAAAAAGATAAGATCGACGTGAAAATGTTTATTTAAACCAAACAAGATTTAAAAATAGTAGCGGTAACGAAGGCTCCTACTAACGAAGTTTCAACCAATAAGTCAAAGTCTAACTTCTCCTGAGTCAAATTTAAACGTTGAACGCAAGCAAGAGAGATAAAATAAAGGGTAGAACCGGTATCTTATAAGGTATAGACTTCATTTATTATAATTAACTAACCCGTGCTAACTTCGTTCGGTTTACTTTTTTAAGAAGTCGTGAAAAATGCACTTCCTAAAACCAACGACTTTATTTTGTCCATATCCATCTTTGGTGCCACCGTCCCAACTAGACTTGACTTTGGTGCACAACAAAATTGAGCTAAATGATCTTCTTTCTTGCAATTTCCACTTCTATTATCTTTGCCATGATTACCAATCAAGTGGTTACCATTCTTAGCATGATAATTTCCCCACGATGGTTAACGTTGTTCGATAAATTGCTTGCCACCAAAGATGATTATTATCGTATTGTTGGTCGTTACCTTTTTTTGTTTGAAATGAATCAACACTCTCATGTGCTTCATTGCTTATCTCAAAGATTTTCGGATGCCATTCTCAAACACCGTCACAAAACAAGGGTTAATTAACATATCACATATTATCCCTATACTCGACCAACCAATTAAATACCAAATAAATTTAGGTAGGTCATACTAAGCGAAGAATTCCCGAATCTCCTCCCTCCTAGTTCTTATCTCACATCTCACCGGGGATCATATCCTAAGCTCGATACCAACCGTGACGCCCCCAAAAATTAGGTATACGTCACCCATCTTGTGTCGCCACTTACATGGTACATAAATTCAAATACAACTTACTAACCTAACTGTCGTGTACAATACGACATAAACTGTGAGTTTGAATACATATATTGTCTACTAGATATTATACAAACTCAAAAGGAGTCCTCATTACAACTATTATCACACTATTTCACGTAATAGTGAGGACTACTAATGCTATCCTCTCGGACCATTACTCCGCTCCCCGACTCGTCCCGGCCTATGTTCTCATTTTCCTCAAGAGAACGGTGAAAGAAAGGGTGAGCTCAACTAGCCCAAAGAAGAAATATTATGACTAAGATAATGCGTAATAAATTATCATTAGCCTTCAACAAGTTGTTAAACCGATAAAATACAATAGACAACCCGGTTTAATCTGCAGCGGAATATGCAATCCATTAAAAGAGTCAAGTAGAGAATAAAATCTACTATCTTTTAGGTTTTAAAAGGTTTTCATCAATTTTTTATCATTTGAGACTCGACAATAAATAAACCACCACATCTAATCATCCCCGTACCACGGTCAAGGATTTTCATCAAATTATCAATGGTCATGACTATACCGAATCACCCCGGTCATAATCATACCAAAAACTATCCATCATCGCATTACAAAGTGCCATCGAGGACTTTTATCACATCATTTATAACAAGCCATGATTATACCGAATGATCCCTGGTCATAATCATACTAAGTTCATCTATGCACGTAAGCCAAAGATAACATAATATATCATGAGGATGATGACAATGACAATGACATAATAATTCAATAAAACAAGTTCAAGAATTATTTTATCCGAGAAATTAAGAATAACGTCCAAATTGTCAACAAGATACTGTTTTGTAGAGTAAAATTCAAGAATGATCGGAAGAATATTTCCATGAAAAGATCTTTGGATGAAACGTAAATATCAAGGATATTCTACTAATTTTATGGAGTATAGAAGTCAAAGTTTTAACCAACCGGGTATAATAAAGAATGAAATAACAAAAGAAATCACCACGCATGCGGTGCTTGACATGTAAAGTTATTCCGCGGAATAATAATAACGGAACCAGTCGTGAAATTCACACAAGCGGGATGATCAATCCAATGAATAATAAATGTTTGAATAATAAACAATGGAACTAGGTCCTGTAAAACACATGCATGGATATTCCAAATGTAATAATAAATGCGGAATAATAAACAATGGAACCGAGTCCGGGTGTAAAACACACGCATGTGATATTCCAAATGTAATAATAAAGAATGGAATAATGTAAGAAGATCACCAAGTATAGGGATTCAGCAGATACAAAGTTATTCCAATGAATAAATAAGAATGGAATAACATAAGGATTTTACCAAGTATAGGGTATCCGCCGCATATACAAAGGTTATGTATAGGGTATACCACTTTTACAAAAGTTATTCCAATGAAATAATAATGAATGGAATAATGAAGTTCTCTTCATGAATAAGAAAGAATAACACCCTTACGAACAAAACAAATAATATTCCTACTACCTTAAGAACTGAATATTGACAAAGTGAAGTAGCGAGAATCTCTTCTTCTTTCTCTATAGATTTTCTCTCTGTAGCTTCTCTCTATAATTTCTCTCTCTGAGTTTCAAAGAATTAAGTAAGAAAATAATGAAGGAATGAGCTTCTATTTATAGGAAAATAGAATGCATAAGTAATTAATCCATGAACGATCCAGATTGATTTACTTTAATCTGACGGTCCATATTTAAAGCAAAATCTTTTAAATAAAATATCATATATTCTATTTATATAAAAACATTTTACTATGCAAACACTATGCAACACTACGCAAAAACACTATGCAACACTATGCATAATAAAATATAATATATTCTATTTATAGAATAACTTTAATAAAGTATTTTATTTTATATAAAAGATGTTTCGCTTTTATTACGTTAATAATACGAATAAAACAAAACGTCATTATCGCTTATAATAATTCATATTATTAATCGACAATAATGGAATAAAACGGTGACTTCTCACATAAGTATCAATAATCAATACTGAGTGTCTTTCTATGCAACCACATCGACATCGTACTTTTACTACCGAGTAGTTCAACAAGATCCACGGTAAAACTTCCGCCGTTATTTCAATAAAATATTTTTGTCGCTTTCTCAATCCGACAATAATTTTGTTGTGGGTCCACCAATGATTGAGTAGTTGTATTTAATATTCCCTGCTAAACCGAATATTCCCAGACCAATCGAATATAATATAACCACTTGCATACTTTGCAAAATTTATAAATACTACCCACAACTATAATATTATCTCAAATTCACACCATAATATTAAAAAATTATTTTGACAAAATTTAAATCTTTATTGATAAAATCTGGGGTCTCACAGTCGCAGAACCTGGTCGCTGATGCTTTCAAATATCAAAAATAGACAGTCGATCGCGATTTATAGGAGCGAAAGATAAAGAAGAGGGAGTGGGAGAAAGTGGGAGAAGGGAAGATCAGGAGTCGCCATCGCTGTCTCCACCACTGGCCAAGCTTAGGTTGCCATAAAGATAAGGTAATCCTACTTATAGCTTTTTTACCGTACATATGGTGTAATTATATATTATATTAATTTATCTAATATATATATATATATATATATATATATATATATATATATAGTATACATAGTTCATGTGTGTGTCTCTCTCTATATAAGTCAGCAATGGCAGTGTCCCGAATCTTAAGATTTGCTGCTTTCAGCTCTCTAACCTGTCGGGTAGTTGACTCCAAGTCCCGTTGCTGGCACTCTACATCCTGAAACTTGGCCTCTAGATCCTGAAGCTTGCCCTCTAAATCTCGAAACTGGATCTTTAATTTGGTTGCAACTTCTTCAAACTCAAAAAGTTGTACTGAAAAGGACTCATCTTCACATTTACGTACAGTAACACTCGAAAGTAGTGCAACAAGATTAAAACTTGACTTGAGAAGATCTTGCCTAGCACGAAAAGGAGACATGTTAACACCCACGAATGCAAAGTCGTCTACATCATCGCTAAACTTCTTCAAGTCCTCGACTCGCAACGAATATAAAGAAAGAGTGTGCAACCCAAGAACAAGGACTGTGAGCTGATCTAGGAAGAAGGTTTGGGCTTGCCTTAATAATCAGCCGGTCAAGTATCTGCGGGAACCGAGCTGGGAGACGCTCAAGACTTTTCTGACTAGAAGATGATATCTGGAAGCCCTTCCAAGAAATAAGATCCCCACTTGGATTGAAGGAAGCTCTGGCAGGAGCTACTTTAGAGGCCACCATAGAATTCATCGAGACAAAGGATGGAGAAGCAGGAAGATGTTGTATAGCTGATGATTCCTCGAAGCCTTGGCCACCTGGAGGATAACCAAGGTCATTATAAGGTGAGTGGGCTTCTTGATCGGATCCTCGGCTGCCAGCATACTAGAATCAACATTATCAAGAGGGCGTTTTGCTAATGGCATTATGATAAGCCTGACAGGAGGACGATTGACTGGAACCACGACAGTAGCAATAGAAGGAGCCACCTTAGAATCAGTAGTAGTAGTTGCTCTCATTTTTAGAACGAGTAAATCTTATTTCCTCAACATCAGAGGATCCTTGGGGATGAGCTGGAGGAGACGCCTAAAACGGAGCCCGTGTTGGAAGACTTCTGGAAGTAGTGGGAGCCTGTGCGGGAAGAGTATCCGGATCATTTCGAGGAAGAATTTCTGCTAATTGAAAAAAAGAAGACTTAGGCATCAAAGCCTCATGCTTAATCAACCGGCTACTAGCTGGCCAAAGTGCTGAGCAGACATTGGTCTTAGGAGAACATAGCAGTCGGCCCCATTGGAGATGTTTTGAAATAGAAATTGGCATTAAACAAATCAAGGATCATCTTTTAAGATTGACCTGCCAGTAGTTACGCTTGCGAATAGTATATCGCCCGTTCCGAGAATCATCTGGTATGATAAAAGGAAGGGATCTATAAGGATCACTTGGTAACCTTGGAAATGCCCATGTAAAAGAGGGGGAGATAGAGACAAAGTTGAGAAGAGTAGCCTCATAATTCCCCCGACAGGTGTGATCGAAAGGACGTTCCTGGTCTAATCCGAATCGCCTCATGACCTTGTGAGGAGAATAAAGTACGGTGCCAAAACCATTATTCTCAATGAAATAGAGAAGCTCTGTGGTCCGAAGGAAGACGAACCAAGACAGTACAGAACCACTCAATCTGTTGAGGCTTGAGTAGGTGCGAAATTTGAGCTTGTAAAAATGAGGTAGATGACCGCAACCCCCTGAAACAATGGTATAGGGACGAGCAATGAAGCATGAATAATCATCAAGGAAAGGCCGTAAATCTGTACTGTCAGGACTAAATCGGTGATCAATCCAACGTGTTGTGCGGGGGATGATGTTGGGTGATAAAAAAGAAAGAGGAGACTTCTTCTTTTTCTTAGAAAGATGTTCAAGAGTGGAATAGCCCGAAAAGCATTCGAAAAGAAAAATCTGAAAGAAGGAGTATGGAACGAAGCAATTGACGTCATACCTGGGTAAATGAGAAAAAGTTTAAAGAAGAAAAAGTGCATTTTGAAAGACAATTAATAATATATATATATATATATATATATATATATATATATATATATATATATATATGAAAGTGATTACCTCCCAAATGATTCTTTCATGGCAGGTCTTTGCTTTAAGTCTAGCGACGATATAAGGTTCCTAGGAAGAGAGAAAAAAGGGGAATCTCCAAGACCCGAGATAATAAAGTTGCCAAACTAAACATACGGGTAGAAGCCGTCTACGGGAGATCCAGGGAAGAGGAAGCGGGATAACCACATAGCCAGATAAGATGTCAGAGGAAAGGGACAAGTCTCTTCACGGAGGGGAAGAAAGGATTTGTCGTGAATAGAACTATCCCACTGGTTAGTCTTATAGTCATGGAAGAAGTAGCGTACCCAAGATAACAAAGAATTTTTCTGCCGACTGGAGGTCACGAAGTTCGAAAGGAGTGTATCACCCTTAAAGAGGGAGATGCAGTGAGAAGATTTCTTGAAGGCTTCCATCAAGTATGTAACACAGTCGTTATCTCTAGTGGACATGCTAGAAGGGCCGCAAGAGTTCGAAGTAACAATAGGAAGGCTACAAGATGTAACTCAGAATAAATATATATTTCAAAAAGATGAGAATGAATAAAAGAATAGAAAAAAGAAGAGAACTTACCGATAGAGGGCATAGACATCCTCTAGAGTAGGGGTGAATTCCCCCCAGGCAGTGACAAATGTGCAAGTAGAGGAGCACCATCGTGAGATCAATACAGTAAGGGCGTTATGGTCCTATTGGATAAGTAGGTCTCTATATAGTTAAACACAATGAAAAATGCCCGCACTCTTGAGTATATCCACGTAATCAGCGTTTACAAGGATCTCGTCGGTCCAATCCTGCCATCCTTGAATGCGACCAGATGAATCAAATAAGAAGCGAAGGGGACTGAAAGGGTACTCTTGCTTCTCTATGCATATGAGAGGAATGCAATTGGCTAGGAGTGAGCAAAAAATGGATAAAACCGAATTATCGAACCGAATTATTTCGGTTTTTTGGTTTTTTTCATAATTTCGGTTATATCCGATTTAATTCTTGCTATTCAGTTTCGGTTTTGGTTTTAAAAAATAGGTTATTCGGATACCCGAATAACCAAAATTTATTAATTAAAAATTATAATATTATTAATATGACTCATCAGTCATGGACCATGATATACAAAGTTCAGAGCATGAGTCATCACTCCACTACTTTATTATCAACTAACTACTATATATTACTCATCAGTCATCATCTGATCATTTCCCATACTCAGACTTCCCTTGTGCTCACACCTTCTTCTTCGGCTTCTACTAGTCATCACCTCAGATCTTCGGCTCCTCCTAAGATCTCCTTCTTCTTCTGCTCACACCTCCTCAAATCTCCTTTTTCTGTTGCTCTGGCGGATGTCGGATGGCGTAGATCTATGCGGATCCTCATGTCGACGTCGACGAAACGGTGGTGATCGAGGAGGTCTTATTGGCTCGAAGGCTTTGTAAAGGAAGATTTTCGACTGGACGAGCTTGATCGTAGGAGTTGCTGGAGGCTAACCTATTCGGTCAAATAAAGCTTTATATGAAGTGAGTTGAATCTAAAAAGTGGTCCTTACTAAGCTTTATTTGTGATTCTGGTAATTAAAGTGATGTAATGAAGTTTAATTTTGGGCTATATGTGTTATTATTTTGATTAGTGCTTGCTTTTGCTATAAATGTATGTACTTGATGTGGCAGATTTGATGATTCGTTGATTTTATATTTTTAGGATTGAATTAAATAGAGATTAGTATCTGAGATTGTTGGGTTTTGTTAAAGAAGATGGTTGTATTGCAGGGTGGCAAAGTGGAGAAAAAGGATAAAACTTGTTAGCCTGGAGCCTGGAGGTTATGAACAATGATAATTCTTGGATGTAATTCCCAGCCAACACTTTAATTAGCTTTTATGGATGTATCTATTTCCCCTCTTTAGTCTCTAAAATCTTAATAATATGAAGGTTTACTTTTTAGATTGATTTGAGCTTCACTCCTTATTCCCCTCGATCTATATGCAGACAGAACATTTCAGTTATTACCCGAATACCTGAATGTACAATTCGGTAATTCGGTATTCGGTAATTCAGTTAGTTCCAAATTTTGGTTAGTGTTTCGGATAGTAAAATTACGGATAATTCGGTATTCAGTTATAACCGAATAGCCTATTCGGTTCGGTTATAACCGAATGGTCACTCCTACAATTGGCATGGGAAAAGTCATCCCAACCTCCGTAAGTTGGGGCATATAGAAATAAGCCTTCATTCTATGGTGGAGGAAAAGTTGTACGGTCATAGTCCTTAACTCTATCCCAGAAGGTGTCAGAAGGACCGAAGAAGGGAGCCCTTCCCCAATTGGTGATGAATGGGGACTCTTGGGTGGTTTTTGGTTCTGTAGAGCATTCAGGTGAAAGGGCCTACAAGCAAAGAAATTAAGTTTATCATAAGAACTCTAAAAAAAGCAAAGAAAGGATGTCAAAGAAAGTGTTTGAGCTCGAAGTGCTTGGCAAAGAGGAAAATCTGATATTTAACCTTAAAGACACCTGAAAAGAAGAAGAAATAATGTCAGAAAGAGTTAGGAATCACAATCATGCAAGAAACAATTTCCCAAAATTTTCCAAAAAAACTTCGGACAACCCAAAAGCATCCTTTAGAGCCTTTTTTTGGACTTATAACGGCATATGTCATGGCCAAAGTCGATGTTTTTGTAAGGCTCGTCGCTAGCTTTGTTTTGATATATTATGGGCTTCGAAACTCTAAACGGATCAAAAGTTATGGTTAAAATAGTAATTACTCCTCCCAGACTTCATTTTTTTCATCTAAATGTTGATTTCCCCCTAGGGTTCGGCCTCCTAGGGTTTGGACCCCTATGGTTCGGTCAACTGGGGTTGTTTTGCTGCATGCAGAGCATTTTTTCTCCCTTCGTGTTTTCGTCAAAAAAATGTCAAATCTCTCTTTATTATCTGAGGGAAAGAACTGAGATGTAATCAAGGTAATGGGGCTCGGAATACAAAAGAAAGATTGGAGGTACCTGAAAAAAATGCCTATAGGGTTCGACCACCTAGGGCTTGTTCCGTCATACCTTTGAGGCCCTGTTGCTTTACAAATCAAATGCTTGGAACGACTACCAAAATTATAGCCTTTCTTTGATAATATCTGAGGGAAATATCCAAGATATGATCAAGGTAATGGGGCTCAGAAAATAAAAGAATGGCTACTGATTACGAATATATATATATATATATATATATATATATATATATATATATATATATATATGAAACAATCATGAGGAATTGGCCAACGAAGACTCCAATGAAGGCTGTGATAATTTTTTTTATGGTCATGTAAAGATGGGATGGTGGTTCTCCCACGTGCCTTCGTCATGGTATAAAACAAGACTTATTGCGTGATTACCCTATTGCTCGCAGGAGTCTGGCCTAGTCATTTACTATGAGAACTTAATTGGTAATTAAAGAGAACACAATTTACCTTGAACTCTTTTGAGAGGATCAAAGCTACTCTAAGACTTCAGGGTTATATTGTCACTGTCTAGGACTCAGAGTTATATTGTCAATGTCTAAGTTGCAGAAGAAGGAAAAGAATGCACTTTTGGTGATGAAGAGAATTTTAAAAGCAAGTCAAATTGATTATCCCACCAACTGAATTTCACAAGTGGCTGATTATGATTACCTTTGTCTGGGATATGGCGAATCAGAATCAGGGAAGTGAATGAACACACACATATATATATATATATAATAAAAAAAGAGAGAGAAAAAATCTTGCTTTCAAGATCAAATAAAGAAAGATTTAATTTTATTTTTAAAATAAAATTAAGATTTGATTTGATATAAAGGAAAGAGTTTACCAAAAGAAAGCTTTTATTAGATTAAATTTTATTTGGTGATATTTGACGATATTTCTTGTTTCAATTTCCAGAAAAAATAAGGAAACAAATATTGGGCAAGCTATGGAAAGATTTTTGGAAGATTTCCCAATATGTCCAAGAAATAGCGCGCCCTGCTAGGTTTTGCCTCCCTAGGGTTTAACCCTAAGGGTTTGGCTCCCTATGGGTTCCCTCTTCCAGGACCTTTATCTTCAAGACCTGTAAAGTGTAGTGCCGCAAAAGCGTTCACAAGTTTGAAGAATTCTTGGACGATCGTCTATTTGGAAATGCGACTCTCGCGTAGGGGGCAAATATGGGCCCAAGAGCAAATTTAGGGTTAACGTGACCTAATTGAATAAAATGCATAAGTAGGGTTCCACTATCTCATTAAATGTGCAAATTAGGGTTCATATAACCTAATTGAAGGATGACAGAAAAGTCAAAAATAAATATGCTAGACTCGGGAGAAGCCTCCACGTGTCCCGAGGTAGAAGGCTCGTGGATGCGGCTCGTTTTGGGAGTTGATTGAGGGATTGGATTGGTGGCTAGAAGGACAGGGCGATATGGGCATTATCTTAATGACTAAAGGGTATTTCTGGAATTTTCATGAATACATGTGCCTGACATTTGATTACTTAAGTTCTAGGAAACTCTATAAATACCCCTTTCATTCTAGGAAGGAAGAGACCTCTTTTGGTGACTTGGGACTTGGACATTCTCTCTCAAAGCACTCAAGGCTCGGACATTCTCTCAACTCGAAGAACTCAAGAAGGCACTTGGAATCCCTGCTACCCTAACATAGTTTTCGGATTCTGAGAGTTCTGCCACGTGTCGTTGAAATAATCGCCCACCTTTTCTTCTTTCGTCTTCAATAAATCAATCAATTCTTTGCTCTTCATGGATTTCTCTCCTCCTCAGCCAACACGAAACCCTAATTAGAAAGGCACAATTTCCTTGCCCACGCCATTAAAGAAGAGAGAAAGAAGAGAAGAAAGGAGAACACTAGATCTACATGTTTTCTAGTGTGTTATGTATAGATCTAACCATTTTGTGTGTTAAAATTTAGATCAAAAAGGAAGAAATGAAAACTATGTTAAAAGGGCTAGAAAACCTTAAACTTTTTCTTACTTTGATCATCTACCATTTGGGATCTACAAATCCTTTTTGCGATTCGTCAAAGAGTGGTACTAGATATATAAGTTAGCTTTCAAAACCAAGTGGTAGCACTCAAATATGTTAATTTTTAATGAAATGGTGACTGTGTTTGTACCAACTGTCCACGCTGGAAATAGAAAAGAGAAAATTGTTTTTAGTTAGTTCACTCTAGGGGTAATTTCATCCGTTTAGCTTGCTTTAAAAATTCTGAAAAATTTTGGTATCATAGTATACTGAGATAGAAAGGTTCACTCCAAATATGGGCATTTTTGGATGTGTAGAATGAAAGTTATGGATTTTATGAGAAAGTGTGATTTTAAAAGTAAACATGAATAACTCTTTGTGTGTAGCTCCAAATATTGTGAAATTTTTACAGGAAGTACATGTATATGATAAGAACATACCTTGAAAGTATCAAAAAATTTGGACAAGATTTCAATTTATGAAAAATGTTACAAGATTTGGCTGTTTTGGACTATTTAAAAATAGTAAATGAATTTTAAAAATTTCAAAACAAATATATGTTCATAAGGGAGCTATAATCTAGAATATTTTTAGAACTTTGTTTGAATTAGGGATAAATGTGAATAATAAGTAATGTAATGTTAAAAAGGGTAAAACCATAAATTTTTGGAGCAAAGACCCTTGATATGAGGAAACCAGATTTTTAGAGGGTATTTTGGTCATTTTTGATAAAATTTTATAATTATGGCATTTTAAATTTATTAAATAAATGAATTAGTAAACGGTAAACAATTAAAATCAATTGTTTATAAGTTTAATAAATGATTAAAATATTATTAAAGGATTAATAATATTATAATATAATATTATAAAGCAATAAATAATATTTAGAATTACAATATTATTAAATGATTAATAATATTAGATTAATGTTAAATTAAAATATTATTAAATTATTAATAATATTTGGTTAAAGTTAAATTAAAATATTAATAAATAATTAATAATATTAGATTAATTTTAAAGTTAAAATATTATTAAATAATTAATAATATTATATTAAATTTAAATTAAAATATAATTAAATGATTAATAATATTAGATTAATGCTAAATTAAATTATTATTAAATAATTAATAATATTAGATAATGAGTGAAATATTATTAAATTATTAATAATATTAAGAAGTGAGTTGAATATTATTAAATAAAATATTATTAAATAATTAATAATATTTGTAAATGAATAAAATATTATTAAATGGTTAATAATATTTGAAAATGATTAAGATATTATGAAGTGATTATTATTAAATAAATAAAATATTATTAAGTGATTAATAATATTAGATGAAGTTTTAAGATGATAAAGTAAAGTGATTTAAAATATTATCAAAAGACGAAAATATTATTAAGTTAAGGATTTATCAAATGTTTGACTATGTGGCTAAGTGTTACATAATTTATTTTAAGAATAGTTGTATTCTGAGATGAGATATGATATGTTGATTGAAAGATCAATCTTGTAAATGATAGGTCTTTCATAAGAGATTAAATTAGACTGCTTAGCGGTAATCAACGGTTAATGCAAGTTTTCCTAACTCAAATCGAGTTATTATGTTTAAGCATGCTAGTGGATTAATTATTGACAAATATTTCACATCTATATGATTATTGATTCGCACTTAGTGCATGTTGCATATATGTTATCAAGTATGAAAGACTGATCACCTTGATTATCATAAGATTCAGTTAAATTTGTTCATGGTCATTGTTGACCACTTCACATTATTGATTCAGTCATTCAATTATTGAAATTAATTTATGCTCTTTCACAATTATATTACATTGTTGAAAACTTGAAAGCTTATTCCATTTCAATCATGATATATCCTTCTTATATTTAAACTTGTTGGGCAAAGTAGTTGCTCACTCTTGCTATATCATGATAATATTTTCAGATTAAGACGAAGGTTTGAGGAAAGACAGAGACAAGGATAAATTCCAAGAATAGCTTATTATGCATCAACTATTATGTTACCTTAAATAGGTTGATTATGTAAACTTTTTTAATTGTTTAAGGTATGTAATGAGTTAAGGTTCTTGGCTTATGTTGTAAGAGCTTATTGTATGAACAAATTAAGTTTATAATTCCGCATTAGTTTATAAGAATATGTATGAAGATAATGTATCGTGACACACCAATTCCAAGGTTCAAAAGACTCGGATTTTGGGGCGCTACAAATCCAGTGAGACAGGTATGGGTCACGCATAAATTGACATTCTTTATTCACAACAAATGCAAGGTCTGGTCGAGTAAGAGTTACATATTATAATGCACCAACAATTTGTCGAAACTTAGTCTGCTCAGAAAAATTGTCACCATCATGAGAAGTCAGGATTGTTGTTAAAGAAGATGGAGTGCTAAGAGGTCTTGATGATGTCATTCTTGGTCACTGAATAATATCCAAAATATATTTCTTTTGAGATAAAAACAGACCAGAAGGTGTAGCTTTTAACTTCCACTCCTAGAAAGTAATTAAGAATCCCCTAGTCCTTCCTAGGCAAACTCAAAACTAAAAGTTTTAATCAAATCATTTATGGCCTTAGCATTGTTTCCATTAAGTAATATGCCATCCATATAAACTAACATTATGATATAAACATTGTTAATATGATACATAAATAGAGAGGAATCAGACTTGGAGATAGTGAAACCCAGTTCAACTAAGAAAGTAGAGAACCTATGATACCAAGCCCGTGGAGCTTGTTTAAGTCCATAGAGAGATTTATTGAGTTTACATACATAATCAGGATGAGAGTTGTCAATAAAACCTGGTGGATGGGACATGTATACAGGTTCGAATAGAATGCCATTAAGAAAAGTATTATTCACATTAAGCTGGCGAATACACCATAAAAGAGAGACAACCATTGATAGAACAACCCGGATTGTAGTAGGTTTTACAACTAGGCTAAAAGTCTTTCCATAATCCAAACCATGTTCCTGATGAAACCCTTTAGCAACCAACCGGGCTTTATAGCGTTCCAATGAACCATCAAATTCCCGTTTAACCTTAAATACCCATTTGCATCCCATAATGTTCATAGTAGGTGATGGTGGTACTAAGGTCCATGTTCCTTGAGAAAGCAAAGCATTAATTTCAAAACTCATAGCTTGCCGCCATTTAGAAAAATTGTGAGCTTGAGAGAAACATGTTGGTTCAAGTAGAATGGTTTTCTCGATAAGAGAAGCAGATGGATTAACATGAGCAGCTTTCGACATGCTCCTTGTGACTATATAAAGAGAGGAAGGAGAAGGACACACTGGTTGAACAATGGGAGAGAATCCTCCAAAATCTACTACAAGATCAAGTCCATCCGGATTAGTTTTAGGAGAAGTTGAGACTGAGACGGGTGAGAAAGGTGATTGAGAAGTGGTAGGAGATGGACTTGACATTTGGTAGGAGATGGAAGGAGTTTGAGTAGAAATAGGAGCCGAAGAAGGGGAGATATTGGGAGAAGGTGGAACAGAATATGGTGGTGACTTTAGTTGACCCCATGGTGGGAATGAGCAACTTGAGGAATGAGAATAAGCTCCCAAAATAGGTTTTTTCTCAAATGGGAAGGAAGTTTCATCAAAACGCACATGTCGAGCTATATAGAATTTTTGTGTCCGCAAAGCAAGGCAACGATATCCCATGTGTGCGGAGCTATACCCAAGAAAAATACAAGCAGTAGACCGAAAGTCAATTTTGTTTCGATTATATAGACAAATGAATGGGTAACATAGACATCCAAAAGTTTTTAGGTACTTATAATCTGGTGGATGACCCATGATACATGCAAAAGGAGACTTATTATGTGAAACACTAGAAGGCATACGATTGATTAAATAAACAGCAGTATCAAATGCAAAATGCCAGAACTTAAATGGAACAGCTGAATGAACAAATAAGCCAAGACCGGTTTCAACAATGTGGCGATTCCTCCGTTTAACCATAGCATTTTGTTCATGTGTGTGTGGGCAGGTTAGTCTGTGATTAATACCCAAATTCTCAAAATATTGATTCAATTTACGGTATTCACCACCCCAATCTGTTTGAATTGATTTTATTTTACAGTTAAATTTTCTTTAAACTTCTTGAATATAGGAAAGACATCTGACTTATTTTGCATGGGATAAAACCAGAGCCGGCCCTGGGCATGGGCCAACAGGGCAACCGCCCAGGGTCCACAGTTGAGGGGCCCAAATTTTTTTATAATCTTATGTATTTATGTGTATAAAAAAATAAAATAAAAAAGATTAGGGATATTATGTATTAAAATGATATGTTAGAAAATATTAAATATGATAATATAATTGATGATTTTGCATTTAAAAGTATAACAAGAAGACATTTTAAATGATGTTTTGGGGTTTAGATTTCATTTTAAATATTAAATAGGTTTTACTGATTACACCATTGAACTTTTAATTTTTTAAATTACACCACTAAACTAATTATTATTTTGAAATTGGGTCATTCCGTTAAAAAAATAAGCAGACGTTAATTTTTATCTACAAAACTAATGAATTACCCAATTGTAATTGACACATTTTACCGATTACACCATTGAACTTTTAATTTTCAAATTACCCCATCAAACTAATTAAAAATAATTATTTTAAATATTTTTAAAAATAATTATTATTTTAAGTATAAAAATATTAAAACTTTTTTTTCTTCATAAAATGAGTAAAGTTTCATAAAATATAGATTCAAAAAAATTAAAGTGATTTTAAGTAAAATTAATGTCTACTTAATTTTTTAATGAATGACCCATTCTTAATATTATAATTTTTTAAAAAAACTAAAATAGAAATTAAAATAAAAAAATAGTAAAAAAGATAAATAAAAAATGATTCAATTTTTTCAAAAAAAAATTAATAATTTTATAAATAAATATTATTTTCAAGAAAAAATGGAAAATTCTTCATATTTTAAAAAAATGAGTAAAATTTTATAAAATATAGATTCAAAAAAAATAAACTTTATTTTCAAAAGAAAAATGATTTTTTTAAAATCAAGAAGGTTTCATATAACTTTAATTTTTTAAATCTATATTTTATGAAACTTTACTCATTTTATGGAAAAAATTAAAGTTTCTAATATTTTTTATCTGAAAATAATAATTATTTTTAAAAATATTTAAAATAATTATTTTTAATTAGTTTAATGGGGTAATTTGAAATATTAAAAGTTAAATGATGTAATCAGTAAAACGTGTCAACTACAGTGGGTAATTCATTAGTTTTGTAGATAAAAAATTAACGTCCATTTATTTTTTTTAACGGAATAACCCAATTTCAAAATAATAATTAATTTAGTGGGGGTAATTTGAAAAATTAAAAGTTCAATTGCGTAATCAGTAAAACTTGCCAACTACAGTGTGTATTTCATTAGTTTTGCCAATTTCATTAATATTTTTTATTTTGTAGGTACATGTGATGATTCTTTGCTTCGATGACATTTTAAAGTGTTCTTCCTTATCTTTTGTAAATTCTTATAATTTTAATAAAATTAATTAGTTGATAATTTATTTATTTATTTATTTATTTTGTATAAAGGGGCACACTTGAAAAAATTTGCCCTGATCTTAAAAACCCAGACCGACTCTGGATAAAACCAAATGAATTTTGAATAAGCATCAACAAAGATAACAAAAAAACAATGTCCTTCTATTGAAAGAGTAGGGAAAGGTCCCCATACATCACTAAAAATTAATTGAAGAACAGATTTAGATTTATGATTTGTCAAGGCAAATGAAGCCTTAACGACTTTCCTAGTTGACATGCATGACAAATGGAGTTGAAGATATTTTGTGAAATTGGAAAATTATTACCACGGTAAGAGCCATTGTTGTTACGGTTACCATTATAGTGATTTGAGCCAGTGTGTGGAAACCCATTATAACTCCCACGGTTTGAGCCATTATTATTATTGTTGCCACGCCGAGACCCATGATTGTTCAAATTTGAATTGTTGCATTGGGACAAATGAGCTGACGGAGATAAAGTCAGTTCACCAACAAAAGAAACAGGGTTATTTGATTTATCAGAAAAAATTCCATGAAGGAGTTCGTAACTAAAAAGCATGCTATGAAGTTCCGTAAAGGAAACTGGTGTGGGTCAAGCTGTTATGGTAGTGATCATAGACTCAAACTCAGTGTGTAATCCCTTAAAAACAAAGACATTAAAGTCGGCCAGCGAAACAGGGCGGCCTGCTGCTGCTAATTCGTCTGCATATGGATTAGCTTTGTATAAGTAATCCATGACGGACAAATCATCTTGCTTAAGTTTATGAAGACTCAAATGTAGATTTAACATTCTAGTAGTGGATGGAGATGCAAACGCAGTCTCCAAATTGACCCAAAGCTCACGCGAGGTAGAGGCATCAAGAATCATCGGAATGATGTCCTCCGTGTTAGAAAATATAGCAATTAACAAGACGAATAATATAATAAATTGGAACAACTTAATTTTGAAACCAGGGCGTAGCGTAGGTTCTTTCGTCTCTAAAAATGATTTCGCCTCAATCGATAATTATCACAATCATATATGGCTGCCGTGATTCACTCTCCGGGATTCAATTCATGAAGTCTCGATCGTGTGACTTTCACGGAAGGAGGCTTTGGACTTGTCTATGTGGATTGTCCAATTAACAGAGTATATGAGCTGACTATATCGATAAGAACAGAATACAAAGAGATAGTATTAAGAAGAAGAAGACTCTTCCATCAACGTAAAAACAGGTATATAGGAGAACATTGGGGAGTTACATAGATATATAAGGTAACGGCTTCTTGGGAGTTACAGAAATAAATAAGGCAACGGCTAGGGTATTAAAGGAAATAAAAGTTAGAAATTTTGGAGCATAACCAACAATCCCCCACATGATTCAAAATTATCAAAGAAAGAAAAATTAAAAGGAAGTGAGAAGGGCAATGGATTTTAGATACATAACATCGATACCTTGTGGGTTTGAATCGACACTTAGTGGAACAAGCTCATGACTGTAGATTATAGGTGAATTATATTCTTGAACCCATTACCTATGATACAATCAATTGAACTTGCACACATATCAAAAAATTCTAAATCCACACAAGTCCGCGGTTGGGCGCGTTCTAGGCCATGTGTTATATCCCAGATTTTCATAAAGGCTCTAGAGAGTTTGCCAAAGACTCTCATAGGAAGCGACCTACACTTCCACCTTTATATAGGTGAACCCATCAAGTGTAAACTGACATACACCACCCTTTAGGGCTATGAGTTTCATTAAGAATCTAAACGATTCATCCTTTCACAATTTGTCAATATGCACCACACATGCACAAAAGAAGGGATATAAATAATTGTAGTGCTATAATTAAGTAATTACGCGACTTGTTGTTACCCATTGAACCCAATTCATGGGATCTCCAATCACATGGGTTGGGTTTCCATCGCGTATTACTTACTCAAGATGTTGGCAATAGTCCCATCCCTCTGGATGCTTCTTGGACACTCTTTTTAATCAATCCCTTTCTGCTAGGTTCTTTTCAGACCTCACAAATTCCATGGAAATAACACCGTTTACTGATCAGTCCTCATTCAATATTATGTCTCAAGCAAATATGTCTCTGTTTCCCATTATACACATGGTTCATTCCTCGTCCAATAACAGCTTGAGAATCACAATGCAGAGATATAGAAGGAATTGTTATGTCTGCCAATAAATTCCTCAGCCACTTTGCTTTTGTACCTGTCAATTCTAATGCAATAAATTCAGATTTCATAGCAGATTTAGCAGTACAGTTTGTTTAGCAGATCTCCAAGAGACAACTCATCCACTTAAAGTAAACACATATCCACTAGTAGAGCTTGTTTCATCATTATCAGATACCCAATTAGTATCTCAATATCCTTCAAAATATTAGGATGATCAGAAAAATGTACACTTACATTAACTGTTCCTTTTAAATACCTCATTAGTTGTGACAATGCATTCTAATGAACTTATGAAGGATTATGCGTATATTTGTTAAGTCTACTAATGACATATTCAATATCAGGTCGAGTACAATTCATTAAGTACATTACACTATCAATGATTCTAGCATCTTCAATTTGTGCAATATCAATCCCCTTTATTTTTCTTTAAATGCACACACTAGAGTCACAAGGTGTTCCTAATGGTTCTTTATTAAAGAAATTAAATTTCTTAAGAATTTCACATAATAAAAACAAACCATGTGCATTTTTATTAATTCTCATGCCAAAAATCAAGTTCGTTTTTCATGTCAAATTTAGAGAATAAAAAATATTTTAATAGTTTTCACAACTTTCTAATTAGTACCAAACATCAGCAAATTATCCACATATAATCACATCACAACTTTCATGCTTTGTATCTCATGCATATATCACATTTCTCATGCATCACATTTTATGTATAATTCGCATTTTATACATGCTTCATCTTTCTCATATTGTACATTTATACATGCTTGACATCTGATACATGCTCCATAATGCTCATACTTCGCATTTCTCAAATTATATAGTTCACATAGAACAAATAACTTAAATTATCAACAGACTATTAACAGTTATTATCATATTGTTGCACGAAGTGCACATTAAAATAATTCACAAGAATTTCACATAATGCTGAACATTAGCACATAACAATAAGTACTGAAAAACTTGCTTTAAAATTATCAATAGACCGGTCAACTTTTAATTTTTTTTTTAGGCAATATAACTAGCTCTCATGTATGATTACTCATATTGGATAACATCTTTTCAAAAGATTGCATCAAAAGATTTCATTACTTCTTCATAAGTTTTAGGGTCATTGTCAGTTATCAAAAGTCTAAATGCAACACTGTTTGAAACATATCCAATAAAAATACAAATCATTGTTTTATGTCCAATTTTATTCCTTTTTAAATTCTGGTATAGCTACTTTAGCTAGACACCCCCACATTTTAAGATACCCCAAGTTAGATGCATGTTCCATCCATAATTGATATGGTAAAGAGTCTATCCTTTTATGTGGAACTCTATTAAAATTGAAAAGCAAGCTTCTCTCCACATATTAAAAGGTAAGTTAAAGCTAATTAACATGACATTCATCATATCTTTAATTATTCTATTTTCCTTTCTAACTAATTTTCAACCTTAGTTTTATTTAATAAACATTTCTTCCGCTACATCTTTTAAAGGCAATGAGATAGATTTGAGTATATCTAGAATTATCATCACTGTTCACCATCTTTGCCACATGAACCAAATTAACATAAAATAATAAAACATAAAAACAGAAGAAAGACTTCGTCAGGCTTAAGAAATACAATCCATATAAATGCTCAATTATTTACCATTAATCTTTCAGCTCATAAGACGTGAATTTAGGTAATAATTCAATTAATTTACTAAAACCTAAATCACCTCACTAGGAACAAGGGTACATGTGTTATTACAACATGGTAATTTAATTCTTAGCACCAACAATTAATATTTCAAAAATATTAACAAAGTAATTAAATGACATACAATATTACTCAATTAATATTCCAAATATGCTATAAACACATTAAAATACTTTCATAAAATTTACAACAGTATCTTATCATCACCAAAGATTACTGTAATTTTCTGAAATTTTTCCTGAAGATTATGCAAATTATCACAATTAATTAACTATTACATAATTAAATTAGAGATTAACTAAAATTATCCTAGTATATTAATTTTCCAAAACAGCAACACACCAATTAAATTGGAGAAGGATGGCCATGTAACGCCATTTCAATAGCAACCAGCAACACACCAATTAGATTCACAATTATCAATCTAACATTGCTTCAGGAAGAAGGTGACTGCACTCACCCCAACTTTGCTTATACTCAAATTTATATGATCTTCCCCAAACCCATGTTCAATAAATTTTGGATTATTAGATGCCAGCATACTATAACGCATCGACTCTTTTTTCTTTGTTTTGCCATGTTTGGTATGTATGGTAGTTTGGTGTAATTAAGTTGACACTTGAGAAAAATAAATATTTAAAATTATAATTTTAAGAAAAAAAACTAATATCACCCTCTTATATATGTAAAAAGTACTTACCCACTTACAACAGTAATGTAATTGCCTCACTCAATTATAAAATGTTTGTGTCCATGGAAAGTGTTAAGAAAGCATGTGCGTGAATAACGGAGTTCGCTCATATATTCATCAATCATAAGGCTAGTGTTAAGAAAAGATATGTGCATGAAAGGATGAGATCACATATATTTACAATTGTTTCATCAATTATAAATTTATAATATTAAGTATAAGAATAATCTTTCACAACTAAAAGCTAAGAAACGCATACCTTCCTAACTTATGCTCAGTAAAACATGAAAGTAGTATGCACACAAGCCAATCATGTTTTGATGATAAAGCATATACTTTGTAACAATCTTATTCATTTATTAATAAAAAGTATTAATTTATTAAAGGCTTTTAATTATCTACATGATCTTTGTTTTTATAATATGTGATAAACCCATAGTTTTAAGCAATGCTTTTAGAATAATGATGATGATCATTCTAATGAGATCTAAATTCTTAGAAAGCTTAAAACTAAAATAGTTCCCAATCATTGGATTACTAAATTGGGGATTAGTGAATCCGGATAGATTGGTACATCGTTGTTTGCTTCATTGGATGAAGATGATTGATCTCATGATCATTTGTGTGGAGACACTAAAGCAAGTATGTAGGTGCTTATTAGAGAATAAGTTCAACGAACGTGGCTCGCTAAGGAATACCTAATGGAGTTTTATTTGCACCATCAATAGGAATTCTTGTAGTGATAGTAGTCAAGTAATCCTTGGACTTGAGATCATCATAGTATCTTGTGTATGATGAGTTATACTTTGACTTATTCCTTAAGACCCTTAGGGTATATCAAAGGGTATGCTTGGGTATAATAAGTTGTATATGGAGATAATGTATGATCGATAAAGAATCTACCACTTCTAATAAAGAAGAGAATGTCCTATGTGATTCGATAAATGACAACCCAAAGAGTCCTTGGCAAAGCGTAATGAAATTAGAAAGGAGTTTCTAATTTGCATTATTTAGTGTTGTCGCATTTAAGAGTCGAATACATATAATTAAATAAAATAAGACTTGACATAAATTCCATGTCTTATATTTAATTGGGACATTGTATGGTGGAAGGATTGAATTGTGCGGTAACTATTTACTCAAAGGTTCTTTTATGATTAATGTTGAAATCTATATTATCTCGGAAAGTCGTTGATCGCTAGGGAGGCTTATCCCTATTGTAAAATAAATATTATTTATTTAAATAAATTAATTATTTAATTTATTTATTTAAATAAGATTAAATTGTTCTAATTGATTTATTCACAACCTGGTTTAATATGGAGAACCTAAAGGGTCACACCATAAAAAGGAAGAATAATTATTTAAGAAGTAAATGGCATAATCGTAATAATATGTTATGTATATTTAATTTAATCTATGGTGATAGAATAAATTAAATAGCTTAATATTTATTATTTAATATTTTAGAAATATTAAATATAAATTAATAAGAGGAGTCTTATTAATATTATTACAATTATTATTATTTTAATTTCTAAAAGAGTTTAGGAATTAATTTAATATAAGTACTCTCATTTATTCCTAATTGGATTAGGAAGAAAAATTAGTTAAAGGAGTTTAATTAATTATCCCTAATAAGATTAGGGAGCTTAATTAATTAAAAGAATTAATTAATTAAAACCCAATTCCTTAATTGTTAAGGTGGGTTGCCCACATCTATAAATAAGAGAGAGTCTTATTATGGGTGGTATGAGTTGTTGACTTTTACAACGTAATAATTCCAATTTGTTGGAGAGTACCCTTTTTCTATAGAGATAGGAAAAACTAGGGTTTGAGCCAAAACACCCATCTTCTTGAATCTTTATCTTCCTCGGTGGATCACCTCTGCAGAGGCCAAACATTTGGGTGGCTAACGTTGATCGAAGGAAGGAACCAAACCCGTGGATTCAAGATTGAACGAAAAGGATTTGGAGGTGAACTTGTACTCGAGGAAGCTCGATCTTCAAGGGTATGATTTATTCTTTATCTTTTCGTTTAATTAATAATTATGCATAAAGGGTGATCCGGGTATATGGTTTGTAAAAATTTTTAAACTCTGATTTTTCCACGCTTCCGCATTATTTTGCAATTTGATTGCGCACATGAATATTACAAACCTAACAAAACAAACATGTCATTACAAAAACAAGCCCACTGCTTAATCAACCCATGAAAATATGCTATCTCATAATGTCCAAACTACACATGACAGTGTTAATTTTCGTCATAGTGTTCATGCGGCCAATGTTGTATAGTTGAAACAAATACTGAGATGATATTCATGATAGGTTTTCTAAATCAAATTATCAATGATTCAAGACTGCACATACAAATTAACCTTTCTATACCGGTTATGGTTTCAAAGAATCATAGATATGTACATCGGTGATCCATAATCACGAGATACTTCCATTTTAAAGGTCTTATTTTAAGTTCTTTCTAGTGGGCAAGTGGAGACAACGTTAAAACTTAGTACATGGATCGAGCAAAGAAGTATTGGACTTTCCTTCTTTTCTTTGTAAGTATATGAACATAGAAGTTAAAGAAATTACGTCCCCCGTGAAGTATGATGTAATCGTGGGATTTTTTTTTCTTCTGCCGATGAATATTAAATCTTGGTTTGTTTTGCATTATAAATTTAATGAAAATATAAATCATTCGTGACTTACCTACCTTCATTAGAATGTTGTCAAGGTCTGCAAAAACACTCTTCGCCAAATTAACAAAAACAACCGCCTCAAATTGGAAAACCAAAAAACACAAAATATGAAGGCAGAACAAAAACAGAAGCATAACATATAATACAGTGAATCAAAAACTCTATGACACGAAACTAATTCTAAAATCTGCAACTTCTAAAGTACCCAATGACAGAATATATTTACTCTGTCTCTCTGTCCCACTTGTTAATAGATTAAACTCACTTTTTAGATTGTTAGAAAATATAGCAATTAACAAGACGAATAATATAATAAATTGGAACAACTTAGCTGGAAAACCGAGGCGTAGTGTAGCTACTATCCTAAAAAGTGATTTCGCTTTAATCGATAATTATCACAAGAGACATATGGGTCACTTGGCCATCACTCTCCGTGATTCAATCTACAAGTGTCCGATCGTGTGTACTCACAGAAGGAGGCTTTGGAATTGTCTATGTGAATTGCCCAATTAACAGAGTATATGAGCTGACTATATCGATAAGAACAGGATACAAAGAGATAGTATTAAGAAGAAGAAGACTCTTCCATCAATGTAAAAACAGGTATATATATAGGAGAACATTGGGGAGTTACATAGATAAATAAGGTAATGGCTTCTTGGGAGTTACAGAAATAAATAAGGTAACGGCTAGGGTATTAAAGGAAATAAAAGTTAGGAATTTTGGAGCATAACCAATACTCCGTTAGTGAAGAAATAAGCAAACTTAAAAGGTATTGATCTTGATGAAACCAAATTTGATATTCAAGGTTGTTTTGGCCAGGTTGACTATTGACAGAAAGAAGTGTAGATGGAGGAAGATTCTCACTACCATCAACAAATTTGAGTAAAAACTGGGAACGGATTGTTGTATTTTTTGTTAAATAATATATTACAAAGTTAAATAAAAATAAAAATATTAATATATTTTGATGGTATACCATTGAAAGAGTTTAATGTGTAAATTAAATAAATTATAATTAATATATTTATAAAGATTTTGTAACTGTTCATATATTAAATTCATTATTGGAATATTAATTTTATTACCGTTTCTTTCATAATATTACCGTTGCATTAATATAGTACCGTTGCTATATATTAAAGTTTATTACCGTTGAAGAGTTTTACTGTTGTCATGCCATCTATTCTTCTATAAAAAGGCAAGGCCGAGCTTATATATATATTGCTACATAAGTAATAAAAAGATTTTGTGAATATATATATTGCTACATAAGTTTGCAGGCACATATATTCTATATAAATATATATACACTATCCTTTGCTGCCAATCTATATATATATATATATATATATATATATATATATGTGTGATAATTTTTGAGTTTGAATAAAGAGAAAATTAGAAGTTGTTCTTGGGTCATTCATCTATTTCAAGTGCTGGTTAGTTGGGTGAAGAACCGTTGAATCCTAGAGTGAGATTTAAATCGATTGACCTTTAGAAAAAAGGATTCTCCGAGGCGAAATTTCTACTTAAAGACCGCAAAGACCTTTCACGCATCGCTTCAACATAATTTGCTCTACATCGATAAGTTTTATTTCTGCCCTTCTTTTATTTGATAGTTAAATCCTTTATTTATTCGTATTTTACCAACAATCTTAAGTAAATTTTTTTAATAATTTTACAAGACCTTATTTACATGAATAAGGTTTTATTTATTATTCATGTGGAGCGAGTTTTGTGAAACAAACAAATAAACATAACAAGTAAACCCGTACATTAACATGAGAAGTCCAATTTCTATATTTTTACTAATTTGATAAATAGACATCAAGATTGGACTGGCAGCAGAGATTTACTTACATTTAAATTCGGGGTAAATTAAGTGCATGGATGTTGTTGTATAATTCTAGCTACATTTCTATGTAATATGACGAGACATACTTTGAAGTAGCACTTGAGGTTAAACTAAAAGTATTTGTATATTTGTACTTTGAAGTAGCACTTGAGGAGAAACAAGATAGATATTTGTATACTGAATGTTGAGCCGATTCAGCCAAGGAGCCTTCATAGATTGAAAACATTCTGGAGTAAACATATACTTGCCAAAAATTATCTTTCATTTATAAATTTCCAACCTCTGTAGAGGACACTGCAGTTTTGTACTGTTTCTGATTTAGTACTATGCAAAGCCAATTCCCTCTTAATTTTTACCAAGTTATTTTGAGAGTATGTGTGTGTGAAGTATCTTTTTGAAATTGTTAAAAAAAAATTAATAAATTGATGGAGCCGTATGATATTATCTTGGTTATACAAGAGATTTGGAGTTGCTCTAGTATACTATTTTGCTTCTGTAATAAATTCGTATGGTATCTTGCTCATAAATATCTACATTTTGACCAACTTTTTTTGGAGAAACACATTTTAGGCCTTGCTCTGCAGAAATCTATGGGACTCTTACGCTAGTAGATTAACTTTTATATTTCAACTCACTCGTAACCTTTGTGAACAATGATATTTCTTGAAATAATGATATAACTTGTGTTGAGATATGTTCAAATTGGACGAAAATGACTCATATATAATATCACAATATGGGAGACTGATTTCTTAAAGTTGGATGAATTTCGTGAAGTATGCATTTTGGACTATTGAATTATTAAATTAATAAACATATAAAATTGAGTGCATGTAATCCTCAAATGTGTGGGCCTTTATTACGAAGTCTAAGGGTTGATTTAGTAACTAGCACTATAACCATTCCATTTTCAAGTAGTGTGGGTTTGAGACTCATCCTCTTGGCCAGTGAACTTTTTTTAAATGAGGCATTGTGACAGTGGTACACAATGAGATGTATTATACCCTCTGAAGTGATGTGTAATAGTTGTAACTGTTACTTGCTTGAAATGCGCCTATAAATTATTATTTTCTAAAAGCAGTTTTAACAGAGTTTAATGACAGCCAAAATAGTAGTAATGGTAAAGTACAACTCTTTTTTTTTACCTGAGCTCGTATTGCAACCTTAAACTTAGCCGAATACCTTGTGATGATGTAATAACCAAGTGGAGACATGGTGTAGTACTCTCAGATGATTAATAATCGTCTACTTTTTGACTCCTAGTTTTTTTTCTCGAAGTAAATTAGGAGAAAGATAAATGATTTATTGATTTCAATATTTTTTAATAATTGGGAAATGTTGTGAACAATTTTATGCAAGTATGGTACATGGTCTAAAAGATGAAACTGATTACTTGGGGTCTCGCAGAAAACTTTGTTGGTTGGTTAGGAAAAATGTCAAATTACTTAAAGTAGATTGTGACGTGTTTGACAATAATGGTAATCTCTATTTTCTGTTAGAGATTTTTGGTTTTATGTTCTTTAATCTACGTTTAGTGACTCTTTATTGGTGGGCTAAACTGAGAAGAAAGTTTAAAATTTCAATTCCCAATATGAATAGTCAAGTTTGAATACTTGTGTGTATAATGTGTATATAAAGTTACCTGTTGGTGAAAACAAGAAAAACACCTTATGAGTTTTGGGAAAATCATTTACTTACCTTGAAATACCTTAAAGTGTGGGGGTGTCTTGCTAAGGTAATGTTACTTGACCCTAAAAAAAAGGAAAATTAGTTCTAAAACTGCTAATATGCAGTTAATAGACTCAACAGATACATTCATAATCCTAATAAAGATCATTAGACTGCTTTATGTAGAATACTCAAGTATCTGCGAGGTACTATTGGATTTGGTTTGTATTATTGCGGTAATTTTGCAGTTCTTGAGGGCTATAGTGATGCAAAGTGGATCTCTGATTCAGATGAAATCAAATCCACGAATGGCTACATATTTACCTTAGGAGGAGGAGCAGTTTCTTGGAAGTCTTCTAAATATATAGACTTGTATAGCTCGCTCTACTATGGAGTCTGAGTTTATTGCCTTAGAGAAGGCAAGTTCTAAAGCAGAGTGGCTCAGAAATCTTTTGGGAAATATTCCTTTGTAGACGAGACCAGTTCCATCTGTGTCTCTACATTGTGATTGCCAAGCTGCTATAGGCAGAGCTAAGAATAAGAGCTATAATGGCAAGAGTAGGCATATACGCCTAAGACATAATATTGTGAGACAGCTGTTATGTGATGTGATTATATCCCTTAATTTTGTTAGGTCAGAGTTAAATCTTGCGGATCCTCTGACAAAGCCACTAAGCAAGAGGCTAGTGAGCAATACATCGAGGGGGATGAGACTACTGTCTATTACAGAAATCAACAGTGATGGTAACCCAACCTATATAAATGGTAATCCCAGGAAGTAGGTTCATATGGGTAACAACAAGTCATTGGTTGATTGGTTGAGACACTATCCGTTTTATATATTTTTGAGTTCATCCCTATGATGTAGAATAGTGTAATTCTACAGTGTTAGAGGTTGAGTTATATACTCTTAATGTTTTCCATAGTCCTATTGGGTGATGTGTTTAACTGTAGAACACATTTGATGGAAATACCTATATGAATGTAGAGGTGGGGCCGCCTCTTATAAAAACAAGACAGGTTTTCTAGAGCGCTCATGAATTTCAAGTATGGCGCAAGGCCAAAATGTGCCAAATCGCGTAGAACAACTTTTAATTAGAGCTTGTAGTGTGAGTAATATGATTACTGATTCATAATAAGGAAGAAGGTTCATAGAAATTTTTATTTCACCAAATTCCCGTGAATCAAGTCCTATTCACTCTATACATTGGTTCATAGTCCAAAAGACACCAGTGCTAACGCACTGCATTCTTAATTTTCTTACTCAATTTATTTTATTTTTACTTTGTAATATGTGGGGGATTGTTGTATTTTTTGTTAAATAATATATTACAAAGTTAAATAAAAATAAAAATATTAATATATTTTGATGATATACCATTAAAAGAGTTTAATGTGTAAATTAAATAAATTATAATTAATATATTTATAAAATTTTTGTAACTATTCATATATTAAATACTCATTATTGGGATATTAATTTTATTACCATTTCTTTCATAATATTACCGCTTGCATTAATATAGTACCGTTGCTATATATTAAAGTTTATTACCGTTGAAGAGTTTTACTTTGTTGTCATGCCATCTATTCTTCTATAAAAGGCAAGGCAGAGCTTATATATATATATATATATATATATATATATATATATATATATATATATATATATATATATATATATATATATATATGATAGACTCCACGACACGCCATGCGTGAGGGTAGTCGTCGCCGGATCGCTTTAAGCAGATGCTTATTGGGTGAATTCTTTGCAACACACCTTAACCCATCGTCTATACTCTGATTTGCAGTAATCTTGGTCTGAATCGTCTCGCGTTTGGAATCTGCGTTGAATGGACACCACCCTCGCTTATATTGAAGCGGTAATCTCGGCACAATCGACGATTGATGAGATAGAAAACGCCACACACAACTATGAATTGTTGTATGATAAGTCAAATTGAATCTTAAAGAAATAACTAAGAAACTACTAATTTCTTAGGAATTCTTCAAAGAACCAAAAGTAGAGATAAACTCACAAATATATTGAATAATAATAATGTATAATGTATTTGATTACATCAACTTGGACCTCTATTTATACTACTCAAAACAATCCAAATCCTAATATGAATTTATAAACTATAACCCTAATAGAAGTCAATTTGGAAAAGAAATTCTAATTAAAAAGAAATCCTAATTAAAAAAAGAATCCTAATTACAATAGAATTATAAAAATTTAAAAATCTGCAGTTGTCGTGCCGGTAAATTGCCGCGTGAATCAGGTTTCTCCATTCATGTCATAAGCTAGCTAAAAATCCTCAATGCCCCATGATTTGTTTTGCTTGCCGCATATAATGAGTATAGGAATCCGTGTCCCATGTAATTTAAATTGGCTAGCTAAATATAGAATTTCATCTTCTGAATATATGATAAGACCCACGTGATTACTTGACTTGCATAAATGATGAATTTGTTGAAAAGGCCCACCATCATGTAAATACTTAATTATATGATTACTTGCTGAATTTGGACAAAATTCGTGGCCCACCTCCAATGGCAATAAAAGAATTAACTTGGTAGTTGCATGAATAAATAAGTTCAGCCTTTCTTTGTATGTAATTAAATCCCACATGCTTGAATTAAACCTCTATCTCCATGCAATTGCCGAATTAGGTTTCAAGACCCACACAACTGGATTGTTTTTAGGATAATTTTCAGTCCAATTACTTAAAATCATTTGTTGACCCTTATCACTCGAGTCCATAGATTGTCAAAAATTTTGACCCGGTCAGTCTGTCATCATTTCCCTCCTCTTCAAAAAGATTTATCCTCAAATTTGACATCCACTCCTCTTGAAAATAATTTGTCCAAAAATTCTGATCTCCTCCTGGATCAAATATCATTATGTAGATCTCTTCATGTAATAGATTCTCCCAATGACGAATCCCTAGATCAAAAATCAATCTAATGATCTCGATCTTTCGCAGAAACACATTCGTCAATGCACCTAGGTCAAATATCAATACTTGAAATTCATCACGTCGCATAAGCCCATACACCTGAATCCTTGGATTAAACACAAAATAAAACAAGTCAACAAGTTCCTTTTCTCAAATTACAATGGAAAATAAATCAAAATCACATGCAAAGTTTACTAAAACAATATTCAAAACACTTCCCTGTAAACTCTCAATGCATTGATCGAATTGAATTGCTCGATCCATGTTTCCCTCAATGAATATGATCCTATCACGAATCAAGAAAAACACAACCAAATTTTTTCTCCTTCCATTGACATTAACACAGTCAAAATCACATAATAGCACCAACGAAATAAAAAGGTCACAATCATAAGTTGAAAATTCAATAGCATATCGACGATGATCACAAACAAACTCAACACATGCTAAAGAATTTTCCAAAGTGTTGACAAAAATCGGAATATCATCAAAATAGAGAATAACACATTTTCCCATGAAAGAATACAAAATATAATTTAACAATTCCATGGAAGTATGTAATGCCTTAGGCTAATCTAAATGAACTAACTAAACATGCAAATAACTCATCTCTTAAACCATCTTGATGATAAACACTTCTTAAATAAAAACCATATGATAGCAAATTATGCAATGAAGATTGCTCTAACGAAACAACATGATTATTACCATTGTCAACTAACGTCAATTCATGTAAAGATTGACTAGCATGAAACCCTAAAATAGCTAACAACAAAATATCCTCTATAGTTTATGATAAAAATGATTCTACCATCAAAATAGCTAATAACAAATCTTCCAACGGAAGCATGCAAAACATGTTTTAAATAACTCATGAAAACATTAGATGCATCAGTTAATCTAACAGAAATAACTAACCACCTATATAACTCACATGCTAAAATAATTTTTCATTTATCACAATCTCTCGTGCTAAATTGATTAGGCATTGTCATCACATGATCATTATCACATGTAGATAAAACACAAGTACTATGCAATTTATCAAGCATATTATCCAAACAAGAAAAAGAATAACGATACTTGTTAACCAATTCAAAATCGACGAACAAACTCGTTGTCCCATCCTCCTTAGATACTATGATCTCATAATCAACACATGAAATCATGTCTTCTCTCACGATACCCACTTTCACCAACTCTCCAACCCGCCTTGGTAACTCCGTCGTCTCCTCGGGAATACTATCAACTGATCGGTACGGAATAATAGTACGGGGTATTTCATCAACAACCTGTACAAGAGACAAAACAAAGTTAGACAAAGAAAAATCATTAGCGTTAGTATTCAAGAGCGCCGTCTTGTACGAATGTACAGTCATTGGCTTTTCAAAATATAACTCACTTTTCAACTCTCTCTCTTTTTCATAGTCACATATTTCTTCTCTCTCTTCTTTATGCTCACCCTCTCGTTTATTTTTCTCTCGTTTATTTTCAAGCTCACTCTTTTCATTCTCTTTTTTCTCAATCTCTCTTTTCTGTTCATTCCCACTCTTTTCAATTTTTTCTTTTACATTATCAATCTTTTGAATAATTTCTTTTTCTCGATCTTTTCCACATGTATTTTCTTTTACAAACTCATCTCCTTGATTACTTTCTTTCAGATGTTCACCATCTTGCTTTAGATCATGGATTTCATCTTGAACACTCGAACCCAATAACTCTCATTGGACTGCATATTCTATAATTTCTTCTTTCATTTGGTCACGATCTTTTTGTAAATACATTAGATCGTCACGAACTTGCTCGGACGTCATAGGACAAATGTTGACTCTTATTCGATTGTGTACCAATGAATACTTATTAGTACAACTGTTATGCCTCGCGTGCCTGTTGTGTCGACATGGCCTCCCAAGTAACAAATGTCAAGTATAGATTGGAACTACATCGCATAATATTTCATCTTCATATTTGTCAATGCGAAAAGAAACTGACACTCGTCTAGTCACCATTACCTCCTCACAATCGACGATCCCTTGCATCTTGTAAGGTCGAGGGTGTGCAACTGTTGACAACCCTAGTCTCTCCACCATTGTAGTGCTAGCAATGTTAGTACCAATATCACAATCAATTTTTATAATGCATACCTTTTCTTGTACTAGAAACCTAGTATAAAACATATTCTTTTGTTGCATTGTTTCTTCCTGGTTAGCTTGCACAATTGTAGCTTTTCTAGTCTCCCATGACTCTCCAAGAATCGCATGATATTCTTCAGCTTTTATTTCCCTAGACAATAGATGATCCCTCCTATGCTCCATATGTTTATGAGGCTGCTCCTTACATTCATGATAATTACGATGCCTCTCATAATCCTCCTCCCATGATCTCCACCACTCATCCCCGCCAGACTTTAAATGAACTCTGGGTCTTCTTTTCAATGGCTCCTCATAGCCCAACATATTTACTGTAAAACAAGGGTTAGGAGATAAAAATAATTTTCTCACACACTCCCTTACGTGTTTCACTCAAATAATAATGAATCTATCGTGTATCGCTCAATTGACTTTTACCCTCGATTAATCTCACCACTAAGCCTTTTACCTCAATATTCTTTAACTCAATATTCTCTCTAATAGGTTCTTCTTGAATTTCCCTAGCAAAATTCTTGGTTTTACTAATTAATTCAAAAATTACTTATCACGAAACAAAATTATAGATGTTGTGACTATCAGAATACCACAAAATTATCGATCGATTGCCTTGTACTCCTCTTGTATGCTTCAGATTTGTAAATTGTAGCTCCGTTTCAGAATTGATGATGATGGAACGGTATGAAATCTTTGTTGGAATTTGATGATTTGATGGTGTGCTACAAGTTTGGTTAACACAATAGAATATGAATTTTTTTTTTCTTTTTTTTTTGAATATATATTTCGACAGAAAATTAAAGATAAGTAACTTGCTAGAAAGGCTTAGCTTTGATACCAAATGATAGACTACACGACACGCTTGCGTGAGGTGGTAGTTGCCCGGATCGTTTCTAGCACAGTTGTTGGGTGAATTGCTTTTGCAACACCTTAACCCCTCGTCTATACTCTAGACGGTAATCTTGGTACAATTGCTCGTATTTGGAATCTGCGTTGAATGGACACCAACGACGCCTTGACCCCTCACTTATATTGAAGAGGTAATCTCGGCACAATCGACGATTGATACGGTAGAAGACGCCACACACAACTATGAATTATTGTATGATAAGTCAAATTGAATCTTCAAGAAATAACTAAGAAACTACTAATTTCTTAGGAATTCTTCAAAGAACCAAAAGTAGAGAATAAACTCACAAATATATTGAATAATAATAATATATAATGTATTTGATTACATCAACTTGGACCTCTATTTATACTACTCAAAACAATCCAAATCCTAATAAGAATTTATAAACTATAACCCTAATAAAAGTCAATTCGAAAAAAAAATTCTAATTAAAAAGAAATTCTAATTAAAAAAAGAATCCTAATTACAATAGAATTATAAAAATTTAAAAATCTGCAGTTGCCGTGCCGGTAAATTGCCGCGTGAATCAGGTTTCTCCATTCATGTCATAAGCTAGCTAAAAATCCTCAATGCCCCATGATTTGGATTTGTTTTGCTTGCCACATATAATGAGTATAGGAATCCGTGTCCCATATAATTAATTTAAATTGGCTAGCTAGATATAGAATTTCATCTTCTGAATATATGATAAGACCCACGTGATTACTTGACTTGCATAAATGATGAATTTTTTGAAAAGGCCCACCATCATGTAAATACTTAATTATATGATTACTTGCTGAATTTGGACAAAATTCGTGGCCCACCTCCAATGGCAATAAAAGAATTAACTTGGTAGTTGCATGAATAAATAAGTCCAGCCTTCCTTTGTATGTAATTAAATCCCACATGCTTGAATTAAACCTCTATCTTCATGCAATTGCCGAATTAGGTTTCAAGACCCACACAACTGGATTGTTTTTAGGATAATTTTCAGTTCAATTACTTAAAATCATTTGTTGACCCTTATCACTCGAGTCCATAGATTGTCAAAAATTTTGACCAGGTCAGTCTGTCATCAATATATATGTGATAATTTTTGAGTTTGAGTAAAGAGAAAATTAGAAGTTGTTAAGTAGGTTATTCATTATTTCAGTGTTGGTTAGTTGGGTGAAGAATGAATTGAATCACTTGAGTAGTTTTTAAATCGATGACCTTAGCACCGAGAAAAGTTCTTAGCCGACGAAAAATTTACATGCTTGTGTGCGCACGCGTCTCTTTCAACATAATTTCTTTCTATATCAATAAGTTTTATTTTTGCCCTTCTTTTATTTGATAGTTAAATCCTTTATTTATTCGTATTTTTCCAACATGGAGGAGGGGAAGAATTTTGCACACCAAGATAAGTAATTGGTTGGCTTTAATTTGAGGTGGAGAAAATGATGGGCAACTGGAGTTATGTTTGGGTTAGGAAAGAGTGATTGTGCTACAAGGTTGGATGAAGGAGAGGAGACAGAGGAACCATAGAAAAGCTCTGATACCAAAATAAAACACAAAGTAATGAACTGTATTGATTTTGATTTTTCCACACCAATCTGGTTGTGGGCTATCATAATATATATATATATATATATATATATATATATATATATATATTTAAAATTTAAAATTTTAAAAACAAACAAATAGAATCAAGCTGGCAGCCTAACAAATTATATCAAAATGATAAGAACTATATTTAGATTACAAACAATAATTAAAACTGCTAACAACTTATCCACTTGTGTGGTCAAGCGAGTCTAATGCAATTCAAGCTGTCCCAAGCTGATTGTCAAGTATAACTTTCCTTTAACACCCAATATAAATTGTCTACGTACGTGTTCGATTCAAATTATGCCACATATATGATGGGATGTATGAGATATAAAATATTTACATTAGAGACTCAATAAATAATTTAATAGGTTGCTCTACTTATTGTCAATTAAGTTTGAGTTGAATGTGTTTTAAGAGTCTCTTTTAATTTGTTTCTTTAATCATGCCAAGGTTTATTTATGACTCACCAAGATATAATCCTTTTTAATAAGGTTTATCTTATTAATAAAATTTGTTATTGGAGAGAAAAAAATGAAATAGTACTCTCATCTTGGATGTTGGGAGTGTTAGTTTTCTTTTCTGAAGTCATGATTGGATGGATACATGAAATTTGAAGAACCTTACAATAATGAATAATGATTAGGTAATCTCTTCTCCTTATTTAGTTTTTTAGTATATCTCTTATTCAACCTAAAAACCATACATAAAATACACCTGAATTAAGTGCTACAAAAAGAAGGCCACCAAATTTAAAAATTGTTAAAGAAACAACTGATCCTAGCCCTCCATTTGCTACACTGAGCCATCACTTGCTATCTTGGACTTATCAGCCAAGCCAAAAAAATACTTCATTCAACAGTCATTCAGTTAAAAAAAATGACACTAAACCATTCAGCTTAAATCGTCTGAATACTCGACCGATTCAGATTTTTTTTTCAAAACAAACGTAGTGAATGGCCGACCAATTCAGCCATTCAGTGTGCAACAAACAGCCCTAAGTGTGGAAAATTAATTATAGCACGTGAGCCATGTATTTTTAAACGCGGCTCGATCATAAGCTAGAACTGCAACCTCAGGGGTCTCATATGTCCCAAGCCACAGACGAGCTGCTTTCTTAGCCGGATTCCTTATTTTCACTGCAAACTTACCCAACGATCACCGCCTTACACTTCAGACAACATTTATTTATGACTCACCAAGATGTAATCCTTTTTTATAATGTCTCTGCTATTAATAAAATTGTACTCTCATCTTGGAGGTTGGGGAGTGCTCTTTTTCTTTTTTGCACCATCTCTGGAGTGTCAATTGGATGGATAAATGAAATTTGAAGATTCGCTTCTCCTTATTTTCTTTTTCATTCTGATTTGATCATCTTATTCAACCTAAAAACTTTACAAAAATTAAGCCTTAATTAAGTGCTACAAAAAGAAGGCCACCAAATTTACAAATTAGAATAGCTCTATTTCACATATTCTTCAATTTCTCTCGGTACTTGTTTAGCAACATAAAATACATTTAGGGACAAAATAAAATTTATCACTAGCAATTAGCGAAACAATAGATTTATTGTAAATAATTCTGTTTGCTGAAAGCATCGCTAAAATTAATATTTGTGACGCTAAATGTGTATCAGAGAAATTTGGAGAATAAGTATAATGAAAGAGGATCCCAAATTTATTACGAAATGTTAAGCACAACTAGCCTAGCTCACTACAAGAAAACTGGCTATTTTCGACTCACTAGTCCGTCGGAATTAAGGTTATTCCGTCGAGAATAGGCTTAATTCCAAGATTTTAAACCACTTTTTAATTTGTACCTGAAACTTGTTTATCACAACAATACATACAATAATATTCAACCCATATTACAACTACATCGAACAACTAGCAACAACATATATATCATAATCAACCCATAATACAACGTTCTACAACTAAACTAAACTTATAAACTACAAATGGCTTACGTAAACTTCAAAACTAAACTACAAAAATATAGAACAATAATCCTGTACAGATAACAATGAAATGTCGCCTAATTATCACTACGTGCTTATACAATGTTCTACAAAACGTCTATACAAATATACAATGTTCAACCTAAAGTAGTACTACCACCAGTAGGATCAGAGTCATCTGGCGGAGGTCGACAATGCTGCTCGGGTGTCCGGAAATCCTGCTCGTCAATACCATCGATAGTAGCGTCACCCTGTTGATACAAAAAAAAACAAAAAACGCATGAGTCCGTATGAGAGGATCAAAATAGACAATATAAAAATTAAATAACATGCAAATTAATAAACTTAAGATAAATATAATACCTGAGTAAGTGGGGGCTGAGTCCCTATCGGGATAAAAGCCTCAGAGAGTAAGGTAACCACCAATCGAGTATTTCTTCGTCACAGATCGCGACAAACTATCTACACGGATACCTGTATTCTTTCGATGGTCGCCCTGCTGCAATATCTTGCGCTAGTTGGTGAAGGCGAGCTCGGCTAGGCAACTCCTGACGACGGATAACCGGATCCGTACGAAACGTCTCCGACACAGCCGCCATGACCCTCTCAAAAATTTGATCATCCAAGCCATCGCTCGTGTGAGATGGTCCAGCAGGTGTTCTCGGACGCTGGCTCTGGCTAGAGCCTGCGAAAATAAATATATTATTACAAATAATATTTACAATTAAATTATATTAACTTATATAGCAAAAAAAATATTACCTCCAAATAATGTATACGCTGGTATCCTCGGTAGGCCCAACACTCGATACCTGCTGGTACTACTACTAGGAGGATCTTGAGACGCAACCCATAGTCTCAACTCGTCATCCCGAGATAATACAATCTCGATCGGAGGAATGGTAGAATCTAACGGCTCAGCACCCCCTAGCAGCCTCCAACTCAGCTATACGCTGGTCCCAAAGCTTCTGAAATCGGTCCTGTAATTTATTTTGTGACATTGAACATTTATTTTATTAATTTCATATAATTTACTTTAGTTGTAGAAGACTAAGCAAGTACTACTTAGTATTTTATATTATCTTATTTTATTAAATTTATTTTATTTTCATTTACTTTTCATTTAATTTACTTTTGTTAAGCAAGTACTACTTAGTATTTTCTTTTATTATTTTATTATTATTATTTTATTTTATTTTATTTTATTTATTTTATTATTATTATTTTATTTTATTCTAATTTATTATTAATTTTTATTTTACTTATTTTATTTTAGTTTGTATTATATTATATTACCTAATTTTCTAAATTGTTTATATTTTATTAAGTTAATTTAAATTTATTAAATTAAATTAAAATTAAAATTAAATTAAATTTATAATTTTATATTATCTTATATTATATTATGTAAATTTAATATTGGCCAATTGAAGAATTGACAAATTTTATAGGGTTCATAAATTTTGTAATTGAAGAATTCTGACAGAAATTCTGTCGGGAATTCTGTCAGAAATAGCAAATATTATACTCCAAACCATTTCCAGCAATCCAAATCAAGTCATACAACATTCCAAATCAAATTACAAACAAATATACAAAGAAGAATATTAATCCAAAATAGAAGAACATTATATAAAACATTACAAATAAATATACTATGGGCAAGGAAATCGTACCTTGCTAGGGTTAGGGTTTTGTGTTGGCTGAGGAGGAGAGAAATTCATGAAAAGTACGGAATTGATTGATTGATTGAAGAGGGGAGAAGAACAGGTGAGCGATTACTCCAACGACGCGTGGCAGAACTCCTAGAATCCGGGAACCGTGTTAGGGTAGCAGGGATTCAAGAGCCTTCTTCTTTAGTCCTTCCACTCTTAGAATTCGGAAACCTTGTTAGGGTTATTGGGATTCCAAGAGTCTTTATGAGTGTTGAGAGAGAATGCTCAGGTCCTTCGATCTTCCAAGAGTCCAAGTCTTGTTGCTGAAGAGAGGTCCCCTTCCAAATGGAATGGAAGGGGTATTTCTAGGATTTTCTGGAAAGTAGTCATGTGCAAGGCATGTGGGTAAGGAAATCGTACCTTGCTAGGGTTAAAATTTTGTGTTGGCTGAGGAGGAGAGAAATCCATCAAAAGTACGGAATTGATTGATTGATTGAAGAGGGGAGAAGAACAGGTGGGCGATTACTCCAACGATGCGTGGCAGAACTCCTAGAATTCGAGAACCGTGTTAGGGTAGCAGGGATTCCATGAGCCTTCTTCTTGAGTCCTTCCACTCTTAGAATCCGGAAACCTTGTTAGGGTTATTGGGATTCCAAGAGTCTTCGTGAGTGTTGAGAGAGAATGCTCAAGTCCTTCGATCTTCCAAGAGTCCAAGTCCTGTGTCTGAAGAGAGGTCACCTTCCAAATAGAATGGAAGGGGTATTTGTGACGCCCCCAAAATTAGGTATACGTCACCCATCTTGGGTCGCCACTTACATGGTACATAAATTCAAATACAACTTACTAATATAACTGTCGTGTACAATACGACATAAACTGTGAGTTTGAATACAAATATTGTCTACTAGATATTATACAAACTCAAAAGGAGTCCTCATTACAACTATTATCACACTATTTCACAGAATAGTGAGGACTACTAATGCTATCCTCTGAACCATTACTCCGTTCCCCAACTCGTCCCAGCTATGTTCTCATTTCTTGAAGAGAACAGTGAAAGAAAGGGTGAGCTCAACTAGCCCAGTAAGAAATATTATGACTAAGATAATGCAGAATAAATTATCATTAGCCTTCAACAGTGTTAAACTGATAAAATACAATAGACAACAAGTTTAACTGCAGCGAAATAAGCAATCCATTAAAAGAGTCAAGTAGAAAATAAAATCTACTATCTTTTATGATTTAAAAGGTTTTTCATCACTGTTATAGCTGAGACTCAGCTTTAATGAATAAACCACAATATCTAATCATCCCTGTACCACGGTCAAAGATTTTCATCAAATTATCAATGGTCATGACTATACCGAATCACCCCTGGTCATAATCATACCAAAAACTATCCACCACTGCATTACAGGCCACTGAGGACTTTTGCCACATCATTTATATCAAGCCATGATTATACCGAATGATCCCTGGTCATAATCATACTAAGTTCATCTATGCACGTAAGCCAAAGATAACATAATATAACATGAGGATGATGACAATGACATAATAATTCAATAAAACAAGTTCAAGAATTATTTTATCCAGGAATTAGTAACGTCCAAATTGTCAACAAGATATTTGTTTTGTAGAGTAAAATTCAAGAATGATCGTAAGAATATTTCCATGAAAAGATCTTTGGATGAAACGCAAATATCAAGGATATTCTACTAATTTCATGGAGTATAGAAGTCAAAGTTTTAACCAACCGGGTATAATAAAGAATGGTATAACAAAGGAAATCACCATGCATGCGGTATTGCGCATAGACAAAGTTATTCAACGAGAATAATAATAACGGAACCGGTCGGTGAAATTCACACCCATGGATGTTCCAATGAATAATAAAGATGGAACTGGATCCGGTGTAAAACACACACGAGATAGGATATTCCAACGAGAATGATAAAGATTTTAACCAGGTCCTGTAAAACACATGAGACATGTGATGTTCCAACGAGAATAATAATAAAGATTTTAACCAGTCCGGTGTAAAACACATGCATGTGATGTTCCAAATGAATAATAGAAGAATGTCACCAAGTATAGGGTAAACCACGTTACAGATCATGTATAGGGTGTCACAGATATCTGAGTTATTCCAATGAGAATAATAAAGAATGGAATAACGGAGAGGATTTCACCAAGTATAGGGTATGCCAGCGTATATACGAGTTATTCAAATGAATAATAAAGAATGGAATAATGAAGTTCTCTTCATGAATAAGAAAGAATAACACCCCTTACGGTACAACAAATAATATCCCTTACCTTAGAAGAACCGAATATTGGCGAAGGTGAAGTAGCGAGATACTTTTCTTCTTTCTCTCTATAGTTTCTCTCTCTAGAGTTTCAAAGAATTAAATGAAAATAATGAAGGAATGAGCTTCTATTTATAGAAAAAATAGAATGCATAGTAATTAATCCATGAACGGTCCAGATTGATTTACTTTAATCTGACGGTCCATATTTAAAGCAAAATCTTTTAAATAAAATATAATATATTCTATTTATATAAAAACATTTTACTATGCAAACACTATGCAACACTATGCAAAACACACTATGCAAAAAACACTATGCAACACTATGCATAATAAAATATAATATATTCTATTTATAGAATAACTTTAATAAAGTATTACATTTATATAAAAAAGATGTTTCGCTTTTATTACGTTAATAATACTGAATAAAACAAAACGTCATTATCGCTTATAATAATTCATATTATTAATCGACAATAATGGAATCAAACTTAGTGACTTCTCACATAAGCATCAATAATCAATACCGGTAATGCTACTTATACGCAACCACACGTATTCGCATTTTTTTTACTAAGAGTAGTTCAACAATATCAACGGTAAAACTTCCGCCGTTATTTCAATAAAATATTTTTTGTCGTTTTCTCGATTCGACAATAATTACATTATGGGGTCCACCAATGATTGAGTAGTTGTACTGAATATTTCTGCTAAACCGAATATTCCCACCAATCGAATATAATATAACCACTTGCATACTTTGCAAAATTTATAAATACTACCCACAACTATAATATTATCTCAAATTCACACCATAATATTAAAAATTATTTCGACAAAATTTAAATCTTTATTGATAAAATCTGGGGTCTCACAATCTCCCTCCTTATGGAATTTAGCCCTCAAATTAGAGACGATACTGCAGTATGATAAAGAGGTGAGGATACCTTGAATACCTTTATCGTTGAAAACATTAAATTCATCTTTGCAATCCACCAAAGATATTCATTAACAATTCATCTTTGCACTACATGCCAAAGATATACAACTCATAAAACTAATAATCTTTGACGCAGCGAATAATAGTATCACGACCACGAATTATCCATGCCCTATCGGCGAGGATATTCGTGTTTTCAATCTACTTATCATGATTATACCGAATACTCGTGGTCATAATCATACCAAGTCTATCAATGCACTACTGACCAAAGATGACTTTTACCACATCCATGAATTAATATTTCATTCTTTGAGACTCACTCAATAATTAATCCATATCATCGAATCATCCCCGCACTACGTGCCGAGGATATTCATTAGTATCACGACCACGAATTATCCATGCACTACTGACCCAAAGATAATCGTGTATTCATTAGTATCACGACCACAAATTATCCATGCACTAAGGCCAAAGATAATCGTGTTTTCAATTACGCTTATGATTATACCCAAATAATCCTCGATCATAATCATACCAAGTCCATCTATGCACTTCAGAGCCACGAGATGACTTTCAACATAATATAAACACGAGGATAATGATATAAAGAATCAATCAAATGAGATAAAGGATAAATATTAAACATTTATAATATAATTTATCCAGATTCAAGTATATCCCCATGTTATCAATCACTTAATAATCTTATAATCTAATATCATTAATATTATAACAATATTTTAATCACTTCTTAAATTTATAAACAATTTATCTCAATTGTTTACGTTTTACCATATAATGCATTTAATCATTCAAAATGCCATACTCATAAGATATCATCACCAATTATCAAATCCTCAAAAATATGCATATACTCTATATAGGATTCTCAAGCCATAAAATCCTATTTTTCAACTTTCATTACTTCACATAACATATTTAATTTATATGTTAAGTAACTAAACTATTTTTATGAAAATACCAAATCAGTCCCAAAAATATTTTTTTTTCTGGGATTTAGTATAATATAGTCCTATAATGAAAATATATTTTTCTCGGAATTTTTAAAATTCATTTACTATTTTTCAAAAATTAATTTCTAATTAATTCCTTAAGAAATTAGCTACCTCAAGTTTAACTCCAAAAATTCCCAAATATTGGCAGGACCTTACACATGTTAACGTGAGCTTCCAGTTTAAATTTCATGGTCATCGGAGTTATAGAACTCCGGTTATAGCGTTTTTTGTCGGAAAAACCTAAATATTGAAATAGTCATAACTTGCTCATTTTAAGTCAGAATGAGCTCATTTTTGGACAGGAGGTACTTTATACCATATACCCTCATGTCCCAAAAGGCCAGAATTTTTCTCATAATTTAAGTGGCCGAAACAGCCCCTCAAAAATCATGGCAGCAGCTTTTTGGAAATTTTCAATTTCCGACCCCTTTTCTAAAATCAGTTCACACGAAAATCTACAACACCTTTTCCACTGATTCCACTTGGATAAGCTACAAAACTCATAGATCTAACTCTAGGACTTGACCACACTCAAAAATTCAAAATATAATAAGAGATTTGGTCAATTGAATTTCATGTTACGTTTTTCACCAAAATCTGATTTTCAACTCTTTGTGATTTCTAAGAAACTTTCATGTTTTCACATACTAACCAACATAACTCATCATAACACTTACTAATACCTCATATACCCATGATTTTCATTAGTCCAATGCTTTTATTATGACTTTCATCATAATCCTCGTAAACAGATCCTTTTAGTTGAAGAAATATTTGAGGGTTTATGAAATGAGTTTTTATCTTCAAATCAATACAAAATTCGATTTCACGTTCTAGGTTAGGCTAGAAGTCTTCAAGAATACGCCAAGAAATTTATTAATGATAGAAATATCATTCAAAACTCATACTCTCGTCCAAGACTTGGATAATACGTCACATTAATACCAATCGTGACTTCTATCCCTTAACACAGATAACACCTCACAATGATACCTATCAACTTGCCATCTTCATCCACGACGTCGCCTACGAAAAGTCCGCTTCTGCATTCCACACAAGGAAGTCAACAACGAAAGGATCGGGGCTCTTTACTTATGGCTTGATATAACGATGATTAACTTTAGGGTTTGGTTACTTTGAATTCAGTATAACAAAGTTGGTTAGGAATATGAAAGCTAATAACCTTACAAAAGAATAATGAGTAGTTAATCAATCATTTTCAAAATTACCTCAAAGGCAAGTATTTTCAAAGAGATAAGATCGTGAAAGTGTTTATTTGAAACAACAAGATTAATAAATAGTGGAGGTAACGAAGGTTTCTCCCAACGAAGTTTCAATAGATAAATCAAAGTCTAATTTTCCCGGAGTCAAATTTAAACATTGAACACAACTAGGTAGAATAAAAGAGTGGGTAGAACTTGTATTGAATAAAGTATAGACTTAAGTAATAATTTATAATTAATTTACCCGTAATAACTTCGTTCGGGTTTCTCGACAAACGCCTCGCTTAAATTACCGAAGTTTGACTTTACTATAGGTACATTCCACCCTTAAGTGCTTCTTCACATTCCCGATCCATGATTTGAATCATTATTCTCTCGATCCATATCGAATTCGGGTTGACCGCTATGCGAGGGGTAATTCAATTCGATGTTGGGTTCTCCCAATTGCTGTCCAAAAAGCAAAGTCCATTTCATCTATTTTGGCTTTATTGGATCGGACGTCTTTTTCTACACTATCAACGCGTTGTGCAACTTTTACCCATGCATCGCCTATTCTCCTTCGTTCAGTTGTTTCTTCTTTCAGCTGATCTTTGATTTTTAAATTCTCAGATTCCAACTTTAATATCTTACACCCTGCCAAAGCGTGATTTTGTTCGAGCATCACATATCGGGTAACCCAATTTTGAATTGTTGTATCCCTTTGTTCCACGACATCGCTTGCTTGCTTCTTCAACCTCGTTCTTCAGCTCACGAACACGATTTTGTAATTCTAAGTTTTGAACATAAACTTCTTCTAACTAATTCTCCTCGGTTTCTTCTTCTTCCTCTTCTTCCTCACTCTCACCGCTACCTCTCGCAACTAGCTCCAAGTGCAACAATTAGTTCTTCACTCACTACGTGGATATCTCTAATTTATTCCTCGTCTGACACCTTTGCATTAACTCGATTAGTGATTAAAGGTGTCACAACTGGTCACATTCACTCCATTGTGAATATTTTCACCGCCATTTCCAAACACCGCCACAACACAAGAGGTTAATTAATATATCAAATATTATCCATATACTCTGACCGACCAATTAAATAACAAATAAACTTAGGTAGATCATACTAGCGAAAGAATTCCCCGTCTCTCCCCTCCTAGTTCTTATCTCGCATCTTAGCTAGGGATCATATCCCTAAGCTCTGATACCAACTGTGATGCCCCCAAAATTAGGTATACGTCACCCATCTTGGGTCGCCACTTACATGGTACATAAATTCAAATACAACTTACTAATATAACTGTAGGTATACAATACGACATAAACTGTGAGTTTGAATACAAATATTGTCTACTAGATATTATATAAACTCAAAAGGAGTCCTCATTACAACTATTATCACACTATTTCATAGAATAGTGAGGACTACTAATGCTATCCTCTGAACCATTACTCCGTTCCCCGACTCGTCCCGCCTATGTTCTCATTTCTTGAAGAGAACGAAGGAAAGAAAGGGTGAGCTCAACTAGCCCAAGAAAGAAATATTATGACTAAGATAATGCGAGAATAAATTATCATTAGCCTTCAACAATTGTTAAACCGATAAAATACAATAGACAACAAGTTTAATCTGCAGTGGAATAAGCGATCCATTAAAAGAGTCAAGTAGAAAATAAAATCTACTATCTTTTATGATTTAAAGGTTTTTCATCAACATTATAGTTGAGACTCAACTTTAATGAATAAACCACAATATCTAATCATCCACTGCATACCTACCAAAGATTTTCATCAAATTATCAATGGTCATGACTATATCGAATCACCCTTGGTCATAATCATACCAAAAACTATCCACCACCGCATTCACGAGCCACTTTGAGGACTTTTGTCACATCATTTATATCAAGCCATGATTATACCGAATGATCCTCGGTCATAATCATACTAAGTTCATCTATGCACGTAAGCCAAAGATAACATAATATAACATGAGGATGATGACAATGACATAATAATTCAATAAAACAAGTTCAAGAATTATTTTATCCGAGAATTAGTAACGTCCAAATTGTCAACAAGATCTTTGCTTTGTAGAGTAAAATTCAAGAATGATCGGAAGAATATTTCCATGAAAAGATCTTTGGATGAAACGCAAATATCAAGGATATTCTACTAATTTCATGGAGTATAAAGTCAAAGTTTTAACCAACCGGGTATAATAAAGAATGGTATAACAAAGGAAATCACCATGCATGCGGTACTTGCATGTACGAAAGTTATTCAACGAAATAATAATAACGGAACGAGTCGGTGAAATTCACACCGGCGGGATGTTCCAACAGAATAATAAAGATGGAACCCGGATCCTGTGTAAAACACACGAGATAGGATATTCCAATGTAATGATAAAGATTTTAACCAGTCCGGTGTAAAACACACACGATGTGATGTTCCAATGTAATAATAATAAAGATTTTAACCAGTCCGGTGTAAAACACATGCATGTGATGTTCCAATGAATAATAGAAGAATGTCACCAAGTATAGGGTAAACCACGATACAGATCATGTATAGGGTATGTCACAGATATCTGAGTTATTCCAACAGAATAATAAAGAATGGAATAATAGAGGGATTTCACCAAGTATAGGGTATGCCGCGTATACAGGTTATTCCAACAGAATAATAAAGAATGGAATAACAGAAGTTCTCTTCATGAATAAGAAAGAATAACACCCTTACGATTACAACAAATAATATCCCTTACCTTAGAAGAACCCCGAATATTGGCGAAGGTGAAGTAGTAGAATACTTTTCTTCTTTCTCTATAGTTTCTCTCTCTAGTTTCGGTGAATTAAAAGAAAATAATGAAGGAATGAGCTTCTATTTATAGGAAAATAGAATGCATAGTAATTAATTCATGAACGGTCCAGATTGATTTACTTTAATCGATTTTCCATATTTAAAGCAAAATCTTTTAAATAAAATATAATATATTCTATTTATATAAAAACATTTTACTATGCAAACACTATGCAACACTATGCAAAACACTATGCAAAACACTATGAAACACTATGCATAATAAAATATAATATATTCTATTTATAGAATAACTTTAATAAAGTATTCTGCTTTATATAAAAGATGTTTCGCTTTTATTACGTTAATAATACTGAATAAAACAAAACGTCATTATCGCTATATAATAATTCATATTATTAATCGACAATAATGGAATCAAACCGAGTGACTTCTCACATAAGCATCAATAATCAATACCGGTGTGCTACTATGCAACCACACGTATTCTCGTATTTTTTTACTACCGAGTAGTTCAACAATGTCAATCGGTAAAACTTCCGCCGTTATTTCAATAAAATATTTTTGTCGTTTTCTCGATCCGACAATAATTACATTAGGGTCCACCAATGATTGAGTTGTGCATTTAATATTCCCATTAAATCGAATATTCCAGACCAATCGAATATAATATAACCACTTGCATACTTTGCAAAATTTATAAATACTACCCACAACTATAATATTATCTCAAATTCACACCATAATATTAAAAAATTATTTCGACAAAATTTAAATCTTTATTGATAAAATCTGGGGTCTCACAGTATTTATAGGATTTTCTGGAAAGTAGTCATGTGCAAGGCACATGCTTTCAGGGAAATTTCAAAAATACCCTTTAGTCATTAGAATAATGCCCATATTACCCTGTCCTTCTAGCTACCAATCCAATCCCTCAATCAATTCCCAAAAATGAGCTGCCTCCACGAGTCTTCTGCCTCGGGACACGTGGAGGCTTCTCCCCGGTCTAACACATTTATTTCTGACTCTTCCGTCTTTTCATTTAATCATAATGCGAACCTTAATTTGTGCATTTAATTTAATTAGGTTAAGTGAACTCTAATTTGCACTTGGGCCCACATTTGCCCCCTGCGCGAGAGTCGCGTCCTTGGAGTGACGATCGTGTAAAATACTTTAACTCTGTGAATCCTGCTTCAAATTTCTGAAAAATCCGCGAAGCTATGCAAGTCCTGAAAACAGAAAATCATAGGAGAGAGAACCTATGGGAGCTCTCCCAAAATACCTTGAAAATCTTCCCCAAATCCTGCTCAATCTTTGTTTCCTTAATTTTTCTGGAAACTAAGACAAGATAAATCACATTAAATTTGGAAGTCGTATGTTACCGAATAAAATAAAATCTGATTTTTTATTTTATTTTTTTAAATAAAATAAATTATTTCCTCATTTTATTTTGAAAATAAGATCAAATCTTTCCAATATATATATATATATATATATATATATATATATATATAATCAATCTCCATGATTGCAGATTCTTTTTATATATATGCTTGCGGTGCCATATATGCAATAATCCTGCAAGGTAATTAATATTATACGCCCCTCCTTTAACGCCACTATCTCTCTATGCAATAATTTTTTTTCGATTAGTCCCATAATTTCTCATAAATCCAATACTTCATATCATATTCACATATCCCTTTATGAAGCAAATTTTCGATTCGAACATTAAAAAATTGTAATCAAATAAGTTCTGGGCTACTTCCTGATATTGACAAATTAAAAAGAACAAATTTAATTTTTTTTTTTAAAAAAGATAAGTGAAAAAGAATGAATGGAGTATTAATGAGAATTCTTAATATATGTATGTAATATGGAAGTATTATGTCTTGAAAATCATATTATTATAATAGTAAGGAGGGACTATTAAACAAAACAAAATTCTGGTCTAAGTCAAACGACGAATTGAGGATCGATCTCAACTCCCAATAAGAATAGCTGGAATGGAGTTAATTAAGGGCACAACTATTGCCTTATGGAGTATAACTTAATCAGTTGGAGGCTTTTCCACAACTTCGGGGGAAAAGGATAGTATTTCTAACGTTTTTGGGGCCTGTGACATAGAGAACCAAGAGGTCGACTACGCGACTAAAGCCAGTGTGCTTGACGATTTCTTATCTACGAACTGCTCCTTTGGTAAGCTGCTCAATTCATTAATCCTGAAATCATATGCAGCGCAGTGCTATTCGCTTTGATTTTGTATATAATTATTCTGAAATATTTTGTTGTTAACTAACATGAGACCAAATAAACTCTTGAACTGCTTTCACATATCCACAAACTTTATGATTACAGTCATTTGTTTGTGACGCAATTGTAAGTAGCCATGTAGTTGATAATCAAAGCACCATCACGTTGTAAATAACTAGAGGCCACGAATCCATCCAGTGCCCAAATTTCATGTCATGACGAGGGCACGTGGGAGAACCACCATCCCTCTCTTATACGGCTAAAAAATTACCAGTCTTTATTGATTTTTTTTCAGGTGATTGTAGTATTTCTCTTTCGGACCACAACACCGCGACGAGGAAATATTTATTTCGGGCCATTTCACCTTAACAAGGATCTTGGCTCGAATATTCTCGAAGAAAAAACAACACCGCAAGGAGGAAGAATTTATTCCGAGTCATTTCACCTTAACAAGGATCTTGACTTGGATATTCTGACAGAAAGGACAACACCGCAAGGAGGAAGGATTTATTCCGAGCCATTTCACCTTAACAAGGTCCTTGGTTCGGATATTCTGAAAGAAAGGACAACACCGCAAGGAGGAAGAATTTATTCCGAGCCATTTCACCTTAACAAGGTCCTTGGCTCGGATATTCTGAAAGAAAGGACAACACCGCAAGGAGGAAGAATTTATTCCGGGCCATTTCACCTTAACAAGGATCTTGGCTCGGATACTCCGGTGAAGTAGAATTTATTCCAATCAGTTGATTCAACAAGTAAGGAGAAGTTAAATGTAAGAGGGGAGAGCTCCTTAGGTGGCTAAACCCTACGGGCTAACCCCTAGGGGAACCAACCTAATGGCCTCCTCTTTCACATTTTGTCTAATTCATCTAGCCACCTTTAGGAATGGCAGCATTGGATCAACGAGATACTTGAGAATGTTGATTATGTGGATGTAATAAAGAAAAAGTTGACATTTTTCGTTGTATCCAGCTATGTAGGGACACTCGTATTCAACAGAACCGTGGTGCTCCTCCACATGCATATTCGTCACTGCTTGGGGGGAATGCACCTTTACTTTAGAGGATGTCTATGTCATCTACTAGTAAGCATTTGCCCCCTGCGCGTGAGTCATTCCTTTGGTGAGATGATCGCGCAAAATATTTTTAAGTGTTGAAGTCTTCACTTCTTGAAGCTTGATGTTTTGCAAGCCTTGAAAACGAAAGTCCTAGGAGAGTGTACCTCTAGAGGAGCAAACCCTAGGAGGGCAAGCCCTAGAGGAGCTTTTCAAGGGTATCTAGGTATCTCCTAGCTTTCCTTGGACATGTCTCCCTTCCATGCTAGGTTGGATCTCTTTATTTTCAATCATCACGTTGTTGCACTTCGTTTGGAAGTCACTTCACGTCTCCATGAGAATGACTTACTTTATGTAACCTTTAGGAGCTTCAAGATGCCATAGATAAATTGAAGACCAAGCTTTTGGAAAATTGAGTCAGCTACCCAAGACCTTGAAGGCTCGATAGCCTCCAATACGAAGGCTCATAGTACCACACCATTGTCGACTTGAAGGCTTTAGCCATTCTCCTCTCTTTAGTTCGACATGTCATGGCCTTTAGATAATGAGCTTTCATAATTTTTTCCATTTCCTGTATGAGAAAATTCATGTACATATATTTCATTTATCAAATTGTAGTTTCTTTTATCCTTATTGATTGCCTTTAATTTGAACGATTCTTTAAAACTCAATATTTAACATTGAATCTTAAGTTGTTCGAATTAAGACTCCAAGACAACAATAGGTCTCATAAAACAGCAAACATGAATCTTTTCAAGAAAAAATATGTTTTTTTTATGCAAACTATCACTTGAATCTATTCTTCTTTCTCTTTTTTTTAAAAGATCAGAAAAAATATTCAAGCATAAGCGAAAGTTTGACAATTTATTGATAATAAAATTGCTTTTAACGAAAAGCATAACGTTTCAAATAATAAATCCTCGATTACTTTTGAAGTTGAAAGTATAACTTGTCTGGTTCGAGGACTTATAGTCAGGTGCCTGGATTACTTTTAAAGTTGAAAGTATAACTTTTCGGGTCTGAGGACTTATAGTCAGGTGCCTCATTCACTTTTAATGATAAAGTGTAACACTCGGGTGCCTCGTCACTTGGGTCGTCCAATTTCTTGGCAAGTGCAGTCTACGAGGACTTGAAATCGGGTGCCTCGTCACTTGGGTCATCCAATTTCTTGGCAAGTGCGGTCTATGAAGACTTGAAATCGGGTGCCTCGTCACTTGGGTCGTCCAATTTTTTGGCAAGTGCAGTCTACGAGGACTTAACCACTATTTAGAGTGGACCACCATCTTGCGTGGATTTTTTTTTATATATATTTTTTAATTCGTTAATTCTTGTGCCTCCAACCTTGGTCATCCAATTACTTGGCAAGGGATACTCCTGAGGACTTAAACCACCATTTTTTGGTGGACCACCATCTTGAGTGAATTTTTAATTCATCTGTAGTTCAGAGTTTTTCGATGGTAGAGCAAGTATTTGGGTTCTTGACTTTCGGGATTGCACCATGGGTGATAGTGTTACACGTTTCTTCTCCTAGTTTAATTTCCCCGGCCGCCAGCTTCTCATGGTATATCCTCCGCAGACTGTAACAGTCCATAGTGGAATGTCCTACGTATTGGTGGTATACACAGAAGTTCAGTCATCTTTTCATCTCTTCCGTTACAACCAACCGGGGCCTTGGAGGCTTCACCACTCCATGCTTAACTCATTGTTCGTACAGGCTCCTGAATGCCTTCTCGCTGCATATAATAGCCTCCGGAACTGGCATTTTGGTATACTTGTCCCCATGCTTTTCTCTGCTTCGCTCAAATTTCTCATTCTTTTTCCTCTTGCCTCCTTGTGGTTTTGACTGAGAATCCGCCAAAGCCATAGTTGCTGTCCTCTTGCCCTTCCATGTAACCATCGCATGGCTAGTGGGAAATGTCATGATTCCTCCCAAGTCTTGTGCAAAAGATGAGAGGGTCGCAAATGAATCACAAGCTTTGGTAATGAGGTGGGGCTTGAAGGCGTCTAAAGAACTATTGTTGCATATGCTAACCAAGTTCTTTTCTTCAATTGGCTCTGCACACTTCTGTGATTGGGCCCTGAACCTATCCACGTAATCTGACAACTCCTCGTTTGGCTTCTGCTTGAATCGCATGAGCTCTACGATGGTTACCTGTTTCTGCACATAGAAAAAATTCTAAAAAAATTGTAATTTTAGATCATCCCAATCATGGACTGATCCCTTCTCCAAATTGTAGTATCAACTGAAGGCACTATCCGTCAAAGTCTTGTTGAATTCCCTCATCAACAAGTTGTGGTTGTTTACTTCATCATATCCTAGCCACGGAGACATCGACTCTACGAACCTGGCAATGTGTTCCCTGGCATTTCCTTTCTCCCCGTTGTATTTTGAAAACTGCGGGGGTTGCTCAATATACCCCGTCGGATAAGGTTGCCTCCGAATGTGTGCAGGGTAAGGTGGAGTAAAATCTAACTCCGAGGGTCGGGATGTCTTCCTGCGAAGTTGATTGATCACATCGATCATATCATCCTTCGTCACGTACTGGCTTATGGCGTGAACTCTCTGGGGTGTTGTAATATACTGCTGTATTGGCGATGTGTATGGTGAAAAGATTGGTTGATGTACACTTGTATCGTGAAAAGCTGGCACTGGTGGACATGGCTTGGGACGGTTGGCATCTGCCCCTGTGCAAATGCTGGAAGAGAAGTTGGGATGATGTTCGTCTGAGGTTAGCTTGCTTCCAACCTAGGTTGTGGCCCGTCACCACTATTCTGGAGCTCCAAGTTGATTACTGAAACCGATTGACTTTCAGTCAATGGAGGTACAATCTGGTTCTCTTTGTTGTTGCTACCATTATTGTTGTCCTCCACTCCTACTTGTTCTCCTTGCGAACTGCCTGGGAACATGGCCTTAAAGGTAGGGATCTGCATCAACTGCTGACGGAAATTCCCCATCTCCTCTTGATTCCTCTGCATCTCCAGCATCATGGCCATCATCATCCCTTGTCCTTCCCGTGTTTCCTTCAACGCCTTGAGCATCTCCAGTTGCACAACATTTGTCTGCTCTCCACTAGGATCCTCGCCTTGCCTTCCTGCGTTTATTTATTGTTGATTGGCCATATGTGGTGATGTTAAACTCCCTTTCGAAGCGTCTTCAATAATTGGTTGGTCAAAATCCAAATTTGTGCCTTGGAAAGCTTGAGTTGCTTGCCTTGGAACTGGATTTGGTGAGGTAATGCTATTTGTTGGTGAAGCAACTCTTCCTGTAGTTCTCCCACTTCGAGTTGTGGGCATACCCTTCACGAATTCTACACCTCCCCAGCAGAGTCGCCAAAGAAATGTGGGCAAGGAAAACGTACCTTGCTAGGGTTAGGGTTTTGTGTTGGTTGAGGAGGAGAGAAATCCATGAAAAGTACGAAATTGATTGATTGATTGAAGAGGGGAGAAGAACAGGTGGGCGATTACTCCAACGACGCATGGCAGAACTCCTAGAATCCGGGAATCGTGTTAGGGTAGCAGGGATTCTAAGAGCCTTCTTCTTGAGTCCTTCCACTCTTAGAATCCGGAAACCTTGTTAGGGTTATTGGGATTCCAAGAGTCTTCGTGAGTGTTGAGAGAGAATGCTCAGGTCCTTTGATCTTCCAAGAGTCCAAGTCCTGTGTCTGAAGAGAGGTCCCCTTCCAAATGGAATGGAAGGGGTATTTATAGGATTTTCTGGAAAGTAGTCATGTGCAAGGCACATGCTTTCAGGGAAATTCCAGAAATACCCTTTAGTCATTAGAATAATGTCCATATTACCCTGTCCTTCTAGCCACCAATCCAATCCCTCAATCAATTCTCAAAAATGAGCTGCCTCCACGAGTCTTCTGCCTCGGGACACGTGGAGGCTTCTCCTGGGTCTAACACATTTATTTCTGACTCTTCCATCTTTTCATTTAATAATAATGCGAACCTTAATTTGTGCATTTAATTTAATTAGGTCAAGTGAACCCTAATTTGTACTTGGGCCCATACATACAAATTGATACAAAGCTTATATAGAGCCTTATCGATCTCAAATTCAGCATATTAATCCAAATTGCAGCAACATTTCATCCCAACAAGAAAACAGAATATTTATACACAACTATAATTCAGAGCATAATTTAACAGAATCCAATTTCAGCAACTATATGGGTCATCAACTGATCTTTGCAACAAATTAAACCTAAAAACATAAATTAATTATACTAACCTTCAAAAATAGCAGTAGAAGAAGAAAGGAGGAGCAACATCAGCAGCATAGTGGTGGTGGACAGAAACCGCTGGCTGAGGGAGGGGGTAGGGGGGACTGGTGGGTGGGGGGGGGAGGGGGTAGAGGGACTGGTGGGTGGGGAGAGGGGGGCATGGGGACAGTGGTGGACAGTGGTGGTGTAACAACCCCAAAATAGGTCCATTCCATCCAACCCATTCTGAGTCGCCAAATACATGGTACAGAAAAAACAACTACAACTTTATTACAACAATTGTCGTGCAAAATACAACAACACATATGCTGTGCGTTTGGATGCAAATATATACCAACTGTATCACGTCACAATGACACCTTACATAAAGGTATAGTCAAAAAGCTGCTTTTAGAAATTAGAATCTTTGGGAAGTGCTCAAGGAAACCTTCGTATATGGGAGGCCATGCTTTTAGGTTATGGTAGATATCATATGCACGAATTATCCTTGGTTGACCCAATAGACCCCAAAGAAAAAACGAGAAGATTACTATCATATTCTTCCCAATGGCGAGTCTTCTCTTGACATATCATTATCTCCACTGCTCTAATTGGGTATTATACTCCAAACAAACACCAAGATTATATAGGTAGTGCTTGTAAATATACTCAAGAAGTGGATGAGCACAACCCACCTTATGATAACACGAGTTTGTATGTCATTAGACATCTTGTATGATAGTGACAAAACACCCTTCCAAAGTTGGGTTCGCTTCACCCTATTTAATTCACCAAAATAACTATTAAATGATGTATAAAATACAACACACTAAAGCCCTCAATAAAATTATTTTCATACTCTTTAGGAGAACCTCAACAACTATAGACCACCGCTCTATTCCTTGTTATCCCCACTCAACCCAAATGGCTACACTTTTATTACACCGAAAGGAATTGTGAAATAAAAGGGTGAGCACAACTAGCTCGATAAAAGAATATTATGACTAAAGATAAATAAATTATCAATAGTCTTCATCAAGAATGAATCGAGATTTAGAACATATGGTAGATGATAAAACTTTTCAACCATAGTTGCAATGAACGAAGCAATCCATTAAAAGAGTCAAATAGACTATAAAGTCTATTGGCTTCTCCACGTTAAAAGTCCACCAACAATATTTTATCCTCAGAACATCAATCAATGGTTCCTTTCCACAATCATATGAATAACTCATAATCATAATTGTGATTCTAAATTCCTCTTCTCATCCGTGATGAAGATAATTTTCATTACCTATCTTTACAGAAACATCAAATATCATGGTTATACCAAATCACAGCCTCTGCTCATAATCATACTAATAAATTCATCTTTGCACCACTGCGGCCAAAGATATTCATCAACAGTTCATCTTTACACTACAGGCTAAAGATATTCAACAACAGGTCATCTTTGCATTACGAGCCAAAGATATTCATCAATAATTCATCTTTGCACTACAGGGCTAAAGATATTCAACAACAGTCATCTTTGCACAACGAGCCAAAGATATTCATATATCAAAGAAATACATAATCATTTCAGAAGTTATATAACAATAATTATAACCATGTTGATCAATTCACCTTTGCACTTAAGTTAAAAATATTCAATTGTAAATTCAATGGTCAAGCGATCATACCCGATCAACAATTCAACTTTTGCACTACTGGCCAAAGAGAACCTATGGTCACGATCATACCAATAATCTACCCATCTTTACACTCAAGTCAAAGAGAAATATCATCATTAGGGTTATAAGAATGTTATATAAAAACAATATAATCAAAACATGGTTTTAATTTCAAGAGTAAGATTCATAAATCAACGATAATTTGGTCAGAGAAGAAACCAATTTTATTGTGAATAGTACCCGTGAATAGTAACTCGTGAATAGTAACTCGTGAATAGTAACTCATGAATAGTAACTCGTGAATAGTAACTCATGAATAGTAACCCCGACATGAAAAAGTTCCAAATTTGATAAAAACTTCAGATCAACATTTCAGCATAATGATATTGAAGAAATAATATCATTACGAAAAAATAATATCCCTTACTATCCCTTACCTCAAAAGAGCAGCACTTCTGACTGGATATCGGATATGACGCTGAAGGAAACTTGCACTGATGAATATCAACTCACCAAGTATCTAAATACTCACAAAATACACTCAATAATCTAAAGAGAAAAAGAGAGAAACTTATGTTTCTGGTGTGATTTTTAATTCTAACTTAGCCCTCTATTTATAGGAAAATGTTAGCCTTGAAAGCAGACTTGACTCAGAACTCGATGGCTTTACCTGCTACTATTCCACCCACCAAAAATCAGCCATCTTCCCCAACAACCAAGAGTGGGGCCCACTCAATTCTAGAATTTTCCACCAAAACCTAATTTCCGAATCAGTTACCTCTTAAAATTCATAACAAATCATACGTTCATTTTTAACGGTTCAAAATTTGTGGACATATACTCAACTTATATATGTATAACATATCCAAAAAATTACAACGATCCAACGGTCGGATCAAAATTTATAACTCACGAAATATAGCTGAAGAACACTGATTTTTGGACTACTAGTCCTTCGGACCAGTTTCATTCAAAATTTCACCACGAAATATCTACAAAGAATTTTTGGGTGATTCAAATTTCTACAGTTAGCTTACTTCTAGGGCTTTCTTTTGATATATAGCTCATCTCTTAACTCATTATACACAAAGAGTTATGGATTTTACAAAATCAAGTAATAAACTAATTTTTCTGAAAATCCCATATTTTGTTCTCCATTTCGACAAATACTGATAAAACACCTCATCTTTAATTCCTTCACTTATAAATACATAAATAAATCCATCATTTATATTCATATAAAATAAATATTTCCTTATCATATGAATCAATAATTAATTATTCACAAATAATATTACGTAATCACAATTATAATGACCAGCGCCTCAGAAAGAGGGGCTTTCCAATAAGAATTTCTCCTTCTTGGCGGCGCTTGATTAGGTGACCAAACCTCTCCTCGATGAACTTTCTAGACATTGCCAATAATGTTATCTAATAATATTATTCAATTAATATGAATTATTGATCCGATAATGGAGATATCATCGCGATGACAATTATTGAACAACAATAATATAAAATATCAACGCATCAATTATTGAATCAATAAAATAAAATATTGAGCAAGTAATTACTATAACAATTATTGAGTAGTGCCTTCTCACGTAAGAATCAATAATTGAAAAATATCTGCAAATACCGGTGCTCTTCAGCAACAACGCCAGTATTACTTTACTTTACCAACCCAGTATTCCAACAAAGGTTAATCAGTAACGATTACGCCAGCTATTTATAAAAACTCAAATTTGTCGTTTTCTCCATCCGGCGCTTATTCTTACATTATGGGCCCACAATGATCTACTATTGCATTTAATATTCTCCGACGAAAAAATATTCCACGACCAAACGAATATTCCCAACAACAATAAGTATTTTATAACCACTTGTGTATTTTAAAAAAATTCATATATCACCCTTAACTTTAACTTTTATCAATTTAACCATTTAATAATAAGTAATTATAAGAAAAATTGAATACTTTTATTTCATAAAATTCGGGTCTTACTTACAATTGGGGGGTCTGGGTGGGGAAGAGACGTGATGGGCGGGAAGGGCAAAGGGGGGTGGGGTAGGGGTGGGGGTGGGGGGGTCGGGAGGGAGTGAGTGAAGAGAGAGAGAGAGACAAAGAAGAATGACGAGTGAAGATAGAGAGAGAGAGTGAAAGTGAGAGGCGCTGGGTACTCAGATTAGGTTTTAAGAGTTATTTTCAACGAAAATTCTGTCAGAATTACTCCCTCGAAAATAAGTTATTTTCGACAAACATTCTCTCGGAAATAACTCTTATTTCGTCGAGATTAGTTTCGCGCGGACGGGAAAGATGGCGCCAAGAAAGACCTAATACTTCCGACGGAATTCCTCCAGAAGTAAGCTATTTTTGAGGGACTTATAGTCGACCGATTATTCCATCGAACCTAACTTATTTTCGAGAGAATTGATTCTTTCGCCTTGTAGTGGCTAAGGTTGTAAAATGAACCAAACGGTTCGGGTTTGATTCGTAATTTGCTCGACTAAAAATTGATCCTAACTAGACTTGAAATATAAACGATTTAAATATGAGCAAATTTTAAAATTCGATAAATTACTCGAACCTTTTTAATTTATAATTTTTTGTTGATACTCGAATCATATTCATTTGAATAGTTCAAACTGTTTGAGCTCGATTCGAGATCGTGCTTAACTCAGTAACTAAACGAGCATCAATCAAATCTTATTTCAAATTCGATAAATTTTATGAACTAAATCTGAGCAACTCAATACTTAGTTCAACTCGGTTCATTTACACCCTTGTAACCCTCCTTTGTTACAATGAGCCATCACTTGCTAATTTAGATTTATCAGCCAAGCCAAGTAGCCAACCTAGCTCTTCTTCCTTCTTTTAGGAGAAAGATTGTCCGAGGAAGACGATGAAGGCTCTGATGATAACCTCTGCCTACGAATCACCATAGTTGGCTCTACATCAGAGCTGACTAAGTGTGGAAAATTAATTATAGCACGTGAGCCACGTAGTTTAAAAGCGGCTCGATCATAAGCCAGTGCTGCATCCTCAGGTGTGTCGTATGTCCCAAGCCAGAGCCTAGCGCCTTTCTTAGCCGGATTCCTTATTTCCGCTGCAAACTTACCCCACGGTCGCCGCCTTACGCCTCTATACCGCCTCAACTTCGACGGCGCATGATCTTCACGCACCACCAGTATCTCTTCTTTCTCTTTATCCTCACTTGTAAACTTCACGGCCATTTCGGACAAGTCATCCCCCTTCAATATTTCCTCTATGCAATTCTCCACAGAAGCAAAGCTACTAACGCTTGAAGCCGAGCCATAATTTTGTGCGCTGCACGGGCTCGAGCTCATAGGCAAGAAAATATCCGAAAAATCGGAGTCATTGAGAAGTTGTTGATGTAAGGATTCAAGAAGAGAGAGATCTAAGTCTAACATGGTTTCTTCAAACATTTTTGGGTTGTGAGTTTTGATGCTTTAATTTGGTGACTCCATATATATATATATATATATATATATATATATATATATATATATATATATATATACACACACACACACACACACACACACACACACAACTATACAAGCATGACAAAAGAAGATTTAAGGGTCTCATTTTTTTATTCTTTAATGTACATAATTTCTATGAAGTTCGATTTTCCATGAAAGTGAGAAAAGGATCTTTGATCACATGAGTTCACTTTTAATAATTTTTCTTATAAAATGTTGCTCAAAATTCCAAATAAGTTTTGGTAAACGACAAGTGAATTGTAGGTAGAAAACCATAAAATAACAATTTATTTGCCGTTTACGAAAAACTACTTACAAAATCTTGCGCTGTTATAATTCATTATCTTTTCTTCTTGGAGTCTTCTTCACCGTAAAAGATGGATCCCACATGAAGGATTTTGTTTGATAGGAGGTTTATATATATATATATATATATATATATATATATATAGATATAGATTATTGAACACATTTCCGAACCACTGAGCTTTTGAGGTAGACTAAAACAAATAGTGTAATAATAGAGATTGTTTTTTTTAATCGTGTGAGATTATAAGTTCGAATATGGCATAACCATAAAAAAAATTATTATACAAGTATGCATTAAAAAATATTTTTATTTTTCATTTTTATTTTTAACAATCAAGGTCTTTGGTATACATGGGTATTTGAATACTCGTAATAAGTACGTAATTATGCACATAAGTAAAGTTTCAAGATTTTATTAATAAATAATTATCCTAAAATCTAAAAACGTTAAATAAGCCCGATAAACTTTACAATCAACGTCTTGTTACAAATAGGAATGTGAATACTCGTAAATGATTTCATTTACGAATATTCTAATGATGACTCTACTTATTCTAATGGTGTTGATATTTAGGGTTTGCTCAATTATTAATATTTATAATATTTTGTGTTGATAGCATTTGTAATTTAAATACATCACACCATTTTAATATGTTGTGTCTTGAGCTCCAAATATTATGTTTATTAATTAAATAAATTGTGTTTAAAATAATTTTTTCTAAGCAATTAAGATTCTTAATTGTGTTTAGATTTTTACACATTTTAAACACTAAATATTTCAAATCGTTGTGTAACGAAACATCACTTAAAAAAAATCCAAGCTAATTATTTAGTTAATTTTATATTTTGGTATGAATATATTTTTTTAAGTTCACATGTTTTATAATCCGCACCTCAGTCGCCCATGTGTGAAACGGGAACCCACCAACCAGATAATATAATTATGACAGATGAAAGACTAGGGCACTTGACCCTTTTAATAAAATATATACTGTGATTAAAGCTGGTGCATTTTTATAATATTATTATAAAAGTTGGTGCTTTGTATTTTTGTATTATACTGTAGGACTCATTGACTATAAAGTATTCTGTAGTCACTAATTAGTTTAATCTATCAGAAAAGTAGAACTAGGGACAGAACTACATGGGTAGGCAGTGCCTGATGGACCCTCCTTTATTTTTTTAATATCTTCATGTATTTTGGAATTGATGAAATATTTTTTTCTTCTAAAATACATATGCATAAATTTAATTAATTATATGTTTAATTGATTTACATGACATAATAGCCCTAATCTATATAATATATAAATGCAGTAAGAGAAGTTATCCTCACAGAATAAAATACTCTTATATACTCTAATACTTAAATTTCTTCTCACAATACGAAAAATAATAATAAAACATACCCAAGTAGTAGTAGTAGTACGTAGACGTAGTAGCAGTACTAGTAGTAATAATAATAAAACATACCTAAATTTAATAATTATCTTTATCTTTCAATATTATGTAGAGTCTAAAGTCATTAATATTATAATCATTAATCTTATGAGTAAATCATAATATTAAAATACGTGATAATAAAAAATATTAATATATTTCCAAATATCATCTAATATGAAAAATAAATTCTAAATCCATCTTTCTTTTTTTAATATTATAAGTCTAGATGATCATAATATTAAAATACGAAATAACATGTGTATATTAATATCTTTTAAATATTTTAATATAATATAGAAAATAAATTTAAATTCATCTATTTTTCTATATTTTTATAATTCTACTTAATATTAATGAGTAGAGATAAATTCAACTTAAAGTCAATAGTCATTTAGTTGGATTCAATTGAATATTCATAAATATCTACAACATCTATAAAATAATATATTAGTACTTGCATTTACGTTGTTTCTTAATTGATTTATTGATGATTGAAGTTTATGTATATTTGTAATGTCGAGTAGTTTTTGTAAAATTCTTATGAAAGCATTATGTAAAAGGACTTAGTTTGTGATCAAATTTATTAGGTTGATTCAAATTGTAAAGCATTTCCTAGTAATAGCTAACTTGTGCTTGGCTAGAAGATTTCTCGTAGAGTTAAAGATAAAATTAACTACTCTAAGATCGCAAAATAAATTGAAAAAATCGTAGAGTATAAGTCATATCGTAAAGTTAAAATCAGAGTCTCACTCGATTTCGTGGAGCAAATACAACAGAGACAAAACTACTCTACGATGTTACTCTATCTTTAGCCAAAATCATAGAGTATTGTCTACTGACAAGTCAGTGACAGGTTATGACAAGGGTCACCTCAAGGTTGATCCTTATATGAGCGTGCGATAACAAGAATTTTGACGCTCTATCTAACAGCTATTTGAGAAAGGGCAAAGGACGCGTGTCTGCTACTGCACTTTCACATTACTAAGAAAAGAGACCTGAGGTGGTCTAAGCAGACAGCAATTCAAAGTCAAACAATTGAAAATTGACAAGTGTTCTAGGCAGAATGGATCGAGCAACGGTAATTTTTCAACTGGAAGATCTCAGGAGAACTATGTCGACAACTTCAAGCATTAACACAACATATTCTATCAAGTCAAAGTGTTGACATTCTGAGTTCTTAAAAGATTCAATCATTCAGAAATAATCAACTATTGCTAAGACAATTCAAGGAGTGCTTAACATCACTTGGCAAAAACTCAAAATAACTTTCTTCCCTGTGTTTTGATCTTAGTGACTTGTTTTAATCCAAATTTGTGTGACTTGAAAGATTCATTAATGTGAATCATTGTTGTAATAGTTTTGTATGAACTAAAATCTTAGTAATTTTCATTCCTTAGTGGAATATTGCTACTCTCAGAGTAGAAGACAAGATTATGATACTTTTGGGCTCTAAACCTCTTAAAAATCTTTGTGTTCTTTATCTTTCTGTCACTTTACATATTTGCTCCCGTGACTTTTTTCTATGTTGTTCACTAAATTTGGAACTTTGAGTTTTCATACAATCTTTGAAGGGAATTTCAAAATTATATTCTGTTGTGCATAACTTAATTAATTAACCTGTTTAACTTATTTGGTAAATAATCTTTGAACGAAAACTTTTAATAGATCTATTTAACCCCTCTTTCAGTGCTTTTAGGAATAACACAATATATTTACTCAATGTTGTATTATTTTTATAATATTTTTTAATATCTCTTTAAATATAGTATACGAACAATAAGAGTTTAGTAAATATAATTTTTTGTGGATTGTTGAATTCCATGACATGTAATTACTCTTTTAATCCATACTTTTGTAGGAATTACTAAGTTTTGAATTTATTATAAAAGTACATATATATACACACAAAAGTGATACTTGTGTCCTCTACAATTTTTTATTAAATTCAAAACAATACGCGTACGTCTCTTTTATAAATTTATATAAAATAGTAAATTAAAACTTTAAACTATAAGTTTCTCATTATAGAGTTTAATTTTATAAAAAAAAATTATATCTATATCTATATATAGATACCCCTGCCTACCCTTTCTATAAGATACGCAAACCCTCTCCTTTTCAATCACTAAGAAAAAAAGACCAATCAAAATCTTATCTAAGTTAAGCTTCGTCTATGATTTTTCCGACCCCAAGGGACTTTACTCGATCCATTCCCCAATCTCCCACACTGCACAATTGTGCGACTCCATGTGAGAACTTTATGTTAAAATTTGAGTCAAAATTAAAGTGGATTTAACTAATTATTTAAAGTGAATTCACATATCAATGTATTCTACTCTATGAGCAGATTAAATTAAGTATTTGGAAGCTCAAATCCATGGAGTAATAAATGAGATATTTACTCCCAAAGATCATCCTTAGAAATAAGAAATAATAAATGATAATAAATACATGTATGAAGTCAAGTCTCACATTGGTTAAGAACTAAAAGTTTAATATGTTTATATACAAAGAAATTGTTATTTGGTTTGGGCCCCAAGGGGCACCCCATTTTTATAGAAGGAAGGGGACCTAGCCAATACTTGGTTTGTGCCCACACGCACGTGCTGTCGCCTGGCTCGAGCTCGGGGCTCGACGGTTTGGATCATTGTATATAATTTTTTAGACAAAATTTATTTAAATTTTTTATTTAAAATTTAATTTCAATTTTATTTTATTTTAGTTTTATAATTAGAATTGTGTCGTTTTGATCAATATTATTTATTATCAATACTGTGTCGTTTTGGGAAGCGATATCTGGCGAAGAGACGCGTCTAAACTATGTCGTTTTGGGAAAGGCTATCTGCCTAAACGAACGCCCCAAAACTATGTTGTTTTTGACTGAATGGACGCACCCTTTTCTGTTAAGCCTGAAACTATGTCGTTTTTGTTCTGCTAAGCCTAAAACTATGTCGTTTATGGTTCGAACGGACGCGCCTTTTCTGTTCCGCTAAGCCTAAAACTACTTCTGATGGGTTACTTACCCTCCTGTAAATAGATAGGAGGGGGCAGCCATTTCATTCATTCAAATCAACAAAGCATAAGCATTCTAGTCTTCTTCTTATTCATTTCATCAGCAGTTTATAGTTCATTAATTTTTATAGAGTTTTGAGCATTTTTTGGTTCGTTGAGTATACTTTTTGTTGTGCTGCTAAAGTATACGTTGTCATTGTATCTTGGGAGACAAGTGTTATAAAACTTTAAGCACCGTACAGAAGGCATAATTGTCTTAAGTACATAGTACAAAGTACTAGCCTTGACATACTAATTGTAACTCCCCCAAATCCGAGTCCCTCAAACCTCATATCTGGTGCATCACGGTACAACATCTTTTTACACATTCTATAACTAACGCGGATATAAATATACGTTATTCATTTCAAATAATTCTACAACATTTCCCCAAGGTCTACAACCTTAACTCATTACATACCTTAAACAATTAAAAAGGTTTACATAATCAACCTATTTAAGGTAACATAATAGTTAACGCATAATAAGCTACTCTTGAAATTTATCCTTGTCACTGTCTTTCTTCGAACCTTCGTCTTAATCTGAAAATGTTATCATGATATAACAAGAGTGAGCAACTACTTTACCCAACAAGTTTAAATATAAGAAGAATATATCATGATTGAAAAAGAATAAGCTTTCAAGTTTTCAATAATGTAATATAATTGTGAAAGGGCATGAATCAATTTCAATGATTGAATGACTGAATCAATAATGCGGAGTGGTCAACAATGACCATGGACAAATTTAACTGAACCTTATGGTAATGAAGGTGATCAGTCTTTCATACTTGATGAACATAGCAACTTGCACTAAGTTCGAATCAATAATCAAAGAAGTGAAATAATAATAAATAATTAAACCACTAGCATGCTTGAAATATAATAACTCGAGTTTCGTGAATCTCATTTAATATTTTATTTCACTATATTAATTATATCTATATTAATTGTATCAAATGATACTTGTAGGATTCGAACCCTCTCCCGTTTGTAAACTAAATAACGGTATTACCACTATACGCAAAGTCCGGATCATGATTATAATTTTAAAATAAAATATAAAAGAAAACATATGTGAGTTGACTTACTAAACAAATTACTTCCACATATGATTTGGTGGATTTAAATCTGACTTACTATAATGATGGTAAAATTAGTCATCACTAAGAGCCATCATATATTTTATTATTTTATCTGACTTGAAAATTCCATCACAAAATACCTTGAGTTTGAATTGCAAAATGAATATTAGGGTTTTCTACTAGAGGATTAATGTGAACTCAAAAAGGTATACATCCTCTTGGGTAGTTACAATTATTATCACTATAAGCATATTTCAATCGAGAATAGTGAGGACTACTAATATTATCCTCAAAAAGGACCATTACTTATTATCACACTTTTTCCAATAGTGAGGACTACTAATCCCTCTGGATATTCTCATTTTCACTAGAAGAAATTCTGAAAGAAAGAAAGGGTGAGCTCAACTAGCTCGATGAAATATTATTACTAAGATAATGCGAGAATAAATTATCATTAGCCTCTGATGATGTTAAGCGATAAAATATAATGAACATCAAGTTTAACTACGGTAGAACAATGATCCATTAAAAGAGTCAGTAGAAAATAAAATCTACTATCTTTTATGATTTAAAGGTTTTCATCACTTTTATAGTTGAGACTCGACTTTAATAAATATTCACATCATCGAATCACCCCACTTTCTGACGAGGATATTCTTTAGTATCACGACCACAATTATTCCATGCACTCTGGGCGAGAATATTTGTGTATTCATTAATGGTCATGATCATGCCAACAAGCATCCATCGATGCACTACGGGCCAATGAGGACTTTTACCACATCATTTGTAACATTACGGTCATGATTACAAGAATAATCTCAGGTCGTAATCATACCAAGTCCATCTATACACTTCTGAGGCCACGATGACTTTCAAAAAATATAAACATGAGGATGATGACAATGATATAAAAATTGATAAAACAAGTTCAAGAATTAATTTATCCAGGAACCAATAACATCAAATTGTCGACATGATATTGCTTTGTAGAGTAAAATTCAAGAATCTTGAGAAGAATATTTCCATGAAAGGATCTTTGGATGAAGCCTTGAAATATCGAGGATATTCCACTAATTTCATGGAGTATAGAAGTCAAAGTTTTAACCAATATTTGGGTATAATAAAGAATGGAATAACAAAAGAAATCACCATAAATGCGATAGAAATGCACGAGGCGAGTTATTCAACGAGAATAATAAATAACGGAACCCGGTCCGGCGTAAAAGCGCTTGCAGACGAGGATATTCAACGAGAATAATAAAGAATGGAACCCGGTCGGTAAAAAACACAAAGCGAGGATGTTCAGCGAATAATAATAAAAAGGCGGAATCGGTCAGGTGTAAAACACACAGACGAGGATGTTCCAGCGAATAATAATAAAAAAAAGCGGAACCGAATTAAATTGTAAAACACACAGACGAGGATGTTCAACAAAATAATAGAAGAATGTCACCAAGTATAGGGTAAACCCGTATTATCTGAGTTATTCAAACGAGAATAATAATCAATGGAATAACAACAGTTCTCTTCATGAATAAGAAAGAATAACACCCACCCACGAGTACAACAAATAATATTCCTACCTTAGAAGAAGCTGAATATTGGAAAAGTGAAGTAGCGAAATACTTTTCTTCTTTCTCTCTATAGTTTCTCTCTCTAGAGTTTGATTGAATTAAGTGAAATAATGAAGGAATGAGCTTTCTATTTATAGAAAAAGCGAGGGTGGCTCTTGAGTGTTATTGAAGGGTCGAAATGACTCTTGGTAATATTGAAGAGACAACTACTATTTGTGAAGGGTAATTAACCCTTTGGAACAAGAAGAAGCGATTAACTCTTGGTAATATTGAAGGGACAACTACTATTTGCGAAGGGGTAATTACTATTATTGTAAAGAAGGTAATTACTATTGTGAAGATAATTACTATTGAAGAAGGTAATTACTATTGTGAAGGTAAATAAATACTATTGAAGTGAAGGTAAATACTATTGGCGAAGGTAATTACTATTGAAGGTAGGTAATTACTATTGTGAAGGTAATTACTATTCACAAAGGTAATTACTATTAAAAAGGTAATTACTATTGAAGAAGACTCTTAGATGATGACATATGGGCCCCCCATAAAATAATCAAACTTACCACAAGCGTCTCATATGAGACTCTTTATATACATCGAGGATTGAATAAATATTACCACAAAATCATTTTATTTTTAATCGACACATATTTAATCTTTCAACAATTATTAATCATTTATAACTTGTCGTCTCGATTAATAATATAACATATTATCTGAGATGATCTTGTGACAATAATTGAATCGATAATATAAGAGATATGATCAATGCAATTCTTGTAGCGATAATTGAGTATAGCTAAGTGACTTCTCACGTAAGCATCGATAATCAATCTGGTAATCTTCTTATCTGACCACAGCGTATTCTTGTACTTTTACCACTAGGGGTAGTTCAGCGGTTTTAACGGTAACACCTCCGTAGTTATTTTTATAGAAAGATAATTTTGTGGTTTTCTAACTACGACAATACTTACGTTATTAGAGGTCCACCAATGATTGGTAGTCGTCGCGAATATTCCCAAAAGAAAAGAATATTCCCAGACCAAACAAATATTTTATAACAACTTGCTTACTTTGCAAAATTTATAAATATTACCTGAACTATAACATTATATCAAATTTATTCCATAATATTCAAAAATAATATTTATAGAAAATTCATCTTTATTTATAAAAGTTGGGGTCTTCTGACCTCCCTTAACATGAAATTTACGCCCTCGAAATTAGAATGGTGCGTTACACGGTATGTCGAAGAGGTAAGGATACCTTGATTTCATTTGATTCTAACTCCCAGTCATTTCCTCGACATCGTGGTTCCTCCATGAAAACTTTGACTTGAGGTATAACCTTGGAAGCGTAGAATATGTTCCTTCTTATCAAAATTTGAGCAGGAACCTCTTAATACGTCAAATCTTCCTTATTTCGTCCGTTCTAACTTCGATAATATGGTTGGGTCTTTCACATATTTACGTAACATGGATATGTGAAAATGTTATGAACACGAGAGCGTATTTGGCGGTAAAAGCGAGTCTATAGGCCCACGATTCCTACTCGATCGAGGATTAAAATGGGCCAGATGAATCGAGGATTAAGTTTTCCTCTCTTTCCAAATCTTGTAACTCCTTTCCATGGAGCGACTCTTAACAACACATGATCTCTATGTCGAATTCCGTCCTTTCGATGAAGATCGGCATAACTCTTTTATCGATTTTGTGAGGTTTTTATATCGTTGTCGGATCGTTTGAATCTTTTAGTAGTCATACGTACCAACTCGGTCCCAACAACGTTGCTTCACCCACCTCATCCCGGCATCTTTGGAGAGCGACACTTTCTTCCATCTGGCGCTTGAATGGAGCCATGCCCGATACTTGCTTGATAAGCTGTTGTTGTGGAAAACTCCACGATGGTAAGAACTTGTCCCAACTCCCTTGAAATCAAGGACACGAGTCTTAATAGATCTTGAAGAGTTTGAATAGTCCTCTCCATTGTCCGTCAAATGCGAGGATGATATCTTAGAGAGCTAAATCGTAAATCTGTGCCCATAGCTTTTTGCAAACTAACCCAAAATCGTGAAGTGAATCTTGGGTCTCGATCGAAAACTATGGATCTTGGCATACCATGCGATCTTACAATCTCGTTTATGTACATCTGAGCAAGGCGTTCAAGTGTATAAGTTTCTCGTATCGGTAAGAAATGAAAGCGGAACTTGGTCGATCTATCAACAATGACCCAAATCGCATCAATGCCTTGAGAAACCTTAGGAAGGCCGATGCTTGAAATCCATGGTAATGTGCTCCACTTCCATTACGGAATTTCAAGTGGTTGCAATGGACCTTTTGGTACTTGATGCTCGCTTTTAACTTCGTTGACAAGTTAGACACCTTGAGATAAACAACGTTATCTCTCTCTTCATATTGCTCCACCAAAATGTATGGCGAATATCATGATACATTTGGTACTCCCGAGATGGATTGCAAATGGTGTGTTGTGCGCCTCCATCGTGATATTATACTTTAAATCGAGGGTCGTTAGGAACACAAAATGCAGGAGTTGACTCGAAGTATTCCTTCTTCATCGATTCTTGCTTGGGTATAGCACCTTCTTGCACTTTCTTCCTCATACGCATCGGCTCCAGTGCATAGCTTGGCGACTTTAACTTTATCGATTAAAATCGGTTCTACTCGTATACTTTCATTATCATCACATGCGTCCACAGGTCTTTAACTCTATCTCCATCCTTTGCAAGTCACACAAAATGGGCCTTTGCGTTGACAATAACGCTTTTCGTGCTTGCATATGATCTTACCTTTCGATCGTCGGCTACCACGTTAAACTTTTCGAGGATGGTATTGGATGGTATGATCATAATCTTTCAAGCAGTTCAAGCCAGCGTCGTTGTCGCGTGTTGAGTTCCTTTTGAGTGAAGAAATATTTGAGGCTTTTATGATCAAGTAAAGATCTCCACTTTCTCCCCATCTGAAGTAATGCCTCCAAATTTTAAGTGCAAAGACAATGTTTGACTCTCTAGATCATGAGTAGGATAATTCCTCTCATATTCTTTGAGTTGTCATGAGGCGTAAACTATAACTTTTCCATGTTGCATGAGAACACATCCCACCCTTTGCTGAAAGCATCACTTTGTAGATGACAAATCCCTCAAGGCAGGATGGTATTGTCGAGCAGTCTTTGAAATAAGTCTCCTCTTGAGTTCTTGAAAACTCTTCTCACATTCTTCGCTCCAATAGAACTTTGTATCTTTTTGAGTCGGTTGAGTCGATGGAGTAGCGATTAGAAAAAATCCTTCCACGAATCTCAGATAATAACCCGATTAAGCAAAAAAAGCTACGTGCTTGATCATTTGATTTAGGTTGTTCCCGACTTTGAATGGCTTGATCTTTCTTTGGGTCAGCGGATATTCCATGACTTGATACCACGTGCCCAGGAATGCTACTTCTTGACGAACTTCGCATTTCTTGACTTGGCATAAAGCTTATATTCACGAAGCTTTTGGAGTGTCGACCTCAAGTGTTGCTCATGATCTTCACGCTTTTGGAATAAATAAGGATGTCATCAATAAAGGCGACCACAAAGTGATCTAAATATTCCTTGAATACTCGGTTCATCATATCCATGAAAGCGGCGGGAGCATTAGTCGATCGAAAGGACATGACTAGGAATTCATAATGCCGTCTGGGGAGTTACGGCCGAATCTTTGGAATGTCGGTGGTTCTAATCTTCAATTGGTGATATCAAGACGAAGATCGATCTTTGAAAAGAATTTGGCTCCTTGCAAGCTGGTCGAAACGGGTCATCAATACGTGGCAATGGATACTATTTTTGATGGTGACATGATTGACTCCAGATAATCAATCTGAAATCGCATACTCCCATCTTTCTTCTTCACGAATAGAGCGAGGAGCACCCCGAGGAGAAGTACTAGGGACGAATAAAGCGATGTCTAACAATTCCTGCGGTTTGGGTCTTTAACTCACGAAGTTGATAGGAGCCATTCGATATGGGGCTTTGGAAATAGGTTTTATCTTAGGGTTCAAGGTCGATACAAAATTGATTTCACGCTCTGAGGGGTAGGCCGGGGAAGTTCTTGAGGGAATCGTCGGAAATTTATTAACAATAGAAATATCGTTCAAAAGCGGCGTATTTTTGTTTAAATCTGTGACATGAGCTAAGAAAGCTTGACATCCATTTTTCAATAAGCGAATAGCTTTATGGCTTGAGATGGCCGTGATTGATTTTAATGGTTTGGTCGTTTGAATTAGCATAATAGGTTGATTAGGAATATGAAAGCTATGACACTTACGAAAATAATCAATTTTTGCATGATAAGTAGTTAACGATCAATCCACAGAATCACGTCAAATCTGAGTATTTTTTAATGAAATAAGATCGACGGGTAATGTGAAGTGCCGATTTGAACCAAACAAGACTTATAAGCGATGGATGTAATGAAGGTTTCTCCCAGCGGAGTTTCCACAGATAAGTCAAAGTCTAATTTCTCGGTCGAATTTAATCGATGGCGCAAGTAGGAGAAATAAAAGAATGGGTAGAACCAGTTATCAAATAAAGTATAGACTTCATTAGAGTTTATGATAAGCTTACGTGATGACCTCATTCGGGTTCCTTGCTCTCTGGGAGGTCACAACAAACGCTCTCCCTTGCCTTCTGGTTTTGACTTTTAGGGGATGGCCTTTGGTGCCTCCATCCTAGTTGAATTTGTCTTGATGGCAACAAAATCGAGCTAAGTGACCTTCTCTTCCACAATTATAACATGCTTTGGGCGGCATGGCGCGATTTGGTGATGTGTCCCTCTCCTCGCATTTGAAGCATATGATAGGTGGTCTTTCTCCTTCCTTAACAACAGGTCTTTGGTCTTGGCGTCTTTCCATCATTGTTGAATCTCCTTTTCTTGAAATGTCCATTCTTATTGTTTTGTACATTTACCATAAAGTGGTTACCATATCTCGGCTGTTGATTCCCTCCACGCTTGTTGTCATGCATGGCTTGATGACTACTCTACCATTGGTATTATAATTTTGTTAATTTGCTCTCTTTTAGTTGCGTTGACTCGTTATCGCTCCACTAATGAGCCCTATTTTACAACATCTGAATACAAACCACGGTTTATGAGAAATAAGATGTTGGCGTATCTCTCGACTTCAAACCTCTTAAAAACATTAGCGCCATTCTCTCTTCATTATCCACCAAGTGGGGCCTATGGCCGTGATAACTCATAAAATTTTGCCTCGTATTGCGACACGGTCGTATTGTTTTGTTCGACTTGATAAACTCCACCTCCTTCATTATGGCGAATACTTTGGAAAAGTATTTGTCGTTGAAACAACTCTGGAACTTCTCCCAAGATATCTTGATCTGGCGGAGTTGAGTCGTTTCTGATTCCCACCGATGTCTGCTCTCTGCATGACATAAAAAAGTGAAGGAACCTTTTGCTCCTCGGAGCATCCCAGACATCAAATATCTTGGTAATCTGCTTTATCCATGCTTCGCGGAAGTGGTTTTGGCTCTCCCTTAAACTCCGGTGGTCCCGGCTCCTTGAATTGTTTAGCGGTGGCCTTGAGAGTTTCAGGTGTTTCCACCTACGTTTTGGGCGAGAATTCGATCTCTACTTTCTTTGTTGCATAAATTGCATAAAGCCTCTGAACATTTGATCATTCATCATTTGGTCGGTGTTGTTGTTTGCGTGAGGATTGTCGCCTTCTGATGCACATTATCACGATTATTGATATGTGGTGAATCAGCGATCTTTGTGCTCCATTCTTATTCTCAACATTCTCGGATGTCATTTTGAATCTTGCCCCAAAAAAAAAAGGTTAATTGACGTGTAACAAATTATCCTATATTACGTGATCAATAAAATAGCACGTAAACTTAGGTAGGTCATACTAGCGAAGGTATTCCCGTCTCTCCCCTCTAGTACTATTCTCACATCTTAGCGGGGATCGTATCCTAGCTCACGATACCAAGTTGTGGCGCCCCCAAAATTAGGTATACATCACCCATCTTGGGTAGTCGGATCGTAGTGCAAATTTAAATCTGACTTACTAATATAATTGTAGGTGTGCAATCGACATAAAGCATGAGTTTGAATACAAATATTGTCTACTAGATATTATCTGAAACTCAAAAGGAGTCCTCATTACAATTATTATCACCTTTATTTCACGAGAATAGTGAGGGACTACTAATCTTATCCTCTGGACCATTACTCTCCAGTTCCACAGACTTCGTCCCGGCTATATTCTCATTTCACGAAGAAAGCGGTGAAAGAAAGGGTGAGCTCAACTAGCTCGATGAAATATTATGACTAAGATAATGCGAGAATAAATTATCATTAGCTTCTGACAATGTTAAGCGATAAAATATAATGAACATCAAGTTTAACTGCTGGTGAACAAACAATCCATTAAAAAGTCAGTAGAAAATAAAATCTACTATCTTTTATGATTTAAAGGTTTTTCATCACTTTTTATAAATTTGAGACTCGACTTTAATAAATAATCCATCATCATCACCCACCCTTTTCTGACGAGGATATTCTTTAGTATCGCGACCACAATTATTCCATGCACTTTGGGCGAGAATATTTGTGTATTCATTAATAATCATGATCATACCAACAAGCATCCATCGATACACTACGGACGATGAGGACTTTACCACATCATTTGTAACATTACGGTCGTGATTACACAAGAATAATCCTGGTCGTAATCATACCAAGTCCATCCCCATGCACTTTCTGGCCACGAGATGACTTTCAAAAAAAATATAAACATGAGGATGATGACAATGATATAAGAATTGATAAAACAAGTTCAAGAATTAATTTATCCGGGAACCATTAACATCAATTTATCGACATGATCTTTGCTTTGTAGAGTAAAAATTCAAGAATCTTCGAGAAGAATATTTCCATGAAAGGATCTTTGGATGAAGCCTTGAATATCGAGGATATTCCACTAATTTCATGGAGTATAGAAGTCAAAGTTTTAACTTATTTGGGTATAATAAAGAATGGAATAACAAAAGAAATCACCATGCATGCGATAGGCCGCACGAGGCGAGTTATTCAACGAGAATAATAAATAACGGAACCCGGTCGGTGTAAGCCTTGCAACGGGATATTCAACGAGAATAATAAAGAATGGAACCCGGTCGGCGTAAAACACACAAAGCAGGATGTTCCAGCGAAATAATAATAAAGCGGGACCGAGATGTTCAGACGGGATGTTCAGCGATAATAAAAAAGGCGAAACCGGTCGGGTGTAAAACACACGAGCGAGGATGTTCAGCGAGAATAATAATAAAAGCGGAACCGAATTAGGTGTAAAACACACCACGAGGATGTTCCAACGAGAATAATAGAAGAATGTCACCAAGTATAGGGTAAACCCGCATTATCTGAGGTTATTCCAATGAGAATAATAAGCGATGGAATAACAACAGATTCTCTTCATGAATAAGAAAGAATAACACCCCTTACGAGTACAACAAATAATATTCCCTACCTTAGAAGAAGCTGAATATTGGAAAAGTGAAGTAGCGAGAATACTTTTCTTCTTTCTCTCTATAGTTTCTCTCTCAGAGTTTGGTGAATTAAAAGAAATAATGAAGGAATGAGCTTTCTATTTATAGAAAAAGCGAGGGTGGCTCTTGAGTGTTATGAAGGGTCAAAATGACTCTTGGTAATATTGAAGAGACAACTACTACTATTTGCGAAGGGGTAATTAACCCTTGGAACAAGAAGAAGCGATTAACTCTTGGTAATATTGAAGGAATGAACTCTTATTTTGCGAAGGGGTAATTACTTATTGTGAAGGTAATTACTATTGACAAAGATAATTACTATTGAAGAAGGTAATTACTATTGGCGAAGGTAAATACTATTGGCGAAGGTAAATCTAATTCCATTAGGTAATTCTTATTGATGAAGGTAAATCTTATTGTGAAAGGTAATTACTATTCCACAAATGAAAGGTAATTACTATTGTGAAGAGACTTTATTAGATGATGACATATGGGCCCCCATAAAATAATCAAACTTACCCTGAAAGCGTCTCATATGAGACTCTTTATATATTCGAGGATTGAATAAATATTACCACAAATCATTTTATTTTTAATCAACACATATTTAATCTTTCAACAATTATTAATCATTTATAACTTGTTGTCTCGATTAATAATATAACATATTATCTGAGGATGATCTTGTGATGACAATAATTGAATCGATAATATAAGAGATATGATCGTGATTCTTTGTAAGACCCCAGACTTTTATAAATAAAGATGATTTTTCTATAAATATATTATTTTAATATTATGGAATAAATTTGATATAATGTTATAGTTGTGGGTAATATTTATAAATTTTGAAAAGTATCACAGTGGTTATATTATTTAGATTGGTGGGGAATATTACGGTTTAGCGAGGGAATATTAAATGCAATGACTCAATCATTGGTGGACTCCAATGCGAAATTATTATCGGATTGAAAAAACGACAAAAATATTTTATTGAAATAACGGCGAAAGTTTTACCGTTGATCTTTGTTGAACTACTTTCGGTAGTAAAAAAATGATGATGTCGTGTGGTTGCGTAGTAGCACACGGTATTGATTATTGATCTTATGTGAAAGTCACTTTCGGTTTGATTCCATTATTGTCGATTAATAATATGAATTATTATAGCGATAATGGCGTTTTGTTTTATTACATATTATTAACGTAATAAAATCCGAAACATCTTTATATAAAGCGAGAATACTTTATTAAAGTTATTACATAAATAAAATATATTATATTTTATTATTAGTGTTGCATAGTGTTTTGCGTAGTGTTTTGCATAGTGTTTTGCATAGTGTTTGCATAGTAAAATGTTTTTATATAAATAGAATATATTATATTTTATTTAAAAGATTTTTCTTTAAATATGGGCCGTAGTCAGTTTAAAATGTAAATCAATCTGGGCCAGTTCATGGATTAATTATTATGCATTCTATTTTCCTATAAATAGAAGCTCATTCCTTCATTATTTTCTTACGAATTCAGCTTGAAACTACAGAGAGAAAACTATAGAGAGAAAGAAGAAAAATGAAATACTACTACTTCACTTTGCGATATTGATTGTTCTTTTAAGGTAGGGAATATTATTTGTTGTACTTTTAAGGGATATTATTCTTTTGTATTCATGAAGAGAACTTGATTTATTCCATTCTTATTATTACATTGGAATAACTTTTATATATCGTGAACTACCTATACTTGGTGACATTCTTCTATTATTACATCTTTATTATTACATTGGAACATCTATGTGTTTTTTTTAGGGACTGGTTAAATCTTTATTATTACATTGGAACATCACATGCATGTGTTTTACACGGACTGGTTAAAATCTTTATTATTACATTGGAACATCACATGCATGTGTTTTACACAGGACACAGTTCCGTCTTTATCATTACATTGGAATATCCTATCATGTGTTTTACAGGATCAGTTTTCATCTTTATTATTACATTGGAACATCACAGCGGTGTGAATTTCACGACTGGTTAGTTATTATTATTACATTGGAATAACTTTTGTCTGTCTGCAATCTGCGTGCGTGGTGATTTCTTTTGTTATTCCATTCTTTATTATACCCGGTTGGTTAAAACTTTGACTTATACTCCATGAAATTAGTAGAATATCCTTGATATTTGTGTTTCATCGATATCTTTTCATGGAAATATTCTTACGATCATTCTTGAATTTTACTCTACAAAAGCGTATCATGTTGACAATTTGGGCGTTAATAATTCTGGATAAAATAATTCTTGAACTTGTTTTATTGAATTCTTATATCATTGTCATCATCCTCATGTTTATATTTTTAGAAAGTCATCTGTATGGCTTATGGTGCATAGATGGACTTGGTATGATTATGACCGAGGATTATTGGTGTAATCATGGTAGTAATATTACAAATGATGTGGTAAAAAAAAATCTCGATGGCCCGTAGTGCATTGATGGACCGATTGTTGGCATGATCATGACCATTAATGAATACCTGACTATTCTTGGCGTGATGCGTGAATAATTGTGGTGCATTGATCTTAAAGAATATCCTTGGCGTAGTAGTGCGAGGTGATTCGATGATGTGGATTATTTATTAAAGTGAGTCTCGGCGATATAATGATGATGAAAAACCTTTTAAATCATAAAAGATAGTAGATTTTATTTTCTACTTGACTCTTTTAATGGATTGCTTGTTCATTGCGATTAAACTTGATGTTTATTATATTTTATCGGTTTAACATTTGTTGAAGGCTAATGATAATTTATTACGCATTATCTTAGTCATAATATTTCTTCTTTGGGGCTAGTTGAGCTCACCCTTTCTTTCCTTTGTTCTCTTGAAAAATGAGAACATAAATTTGGGACGAGTCGGGAAGCGGAGTAATGGTCGAGAGGATAGCATTAGTAGTCCTCACTATTACATGAAATAGTGTGATAATAATTGTAATGAGGACTCCTTTTGAGTTTGTATAATATCTAGTAGATAATATTTGTATTCAAACTCACGGTTTATATAAGTATTGTACCACGGCATTATATTAGTAAGTTGTATTTAAATTACATACCATGTATCGGCTACCCAAGATGGGTGATGTATACCTAATTTTGGGGGCGTCGCGGTTGGTATCGAGCTTAGGGATATGATCCTGGCTAAGATGTGAGAATAGTACTAGGAGGGCAGGCGGGGAATTCCTTATTTAGTATGACCTACCTAAGTTTATGTCTTTATTTTATTGGTCGGTCGAATATAGGGATAATTTATTACATGTCGATTAACCTTTTGTTTTGTGGCGATGTCTGAAAATGACATCGAGAATGTTGAGAATAGCAATGGAGCACAGAGCGATCGTTGATTCGCCACATATCGATAATCGAGGATAATGTGCATCGGGAAGGCGACAATCCTCATGCAAACAACAACAACGACCAAATGATGAATGATCAAATGTTGGAGGCTTTATACGATTTATCAGCAATGAGCGAGGCGACTCTGTCCAAAATGTGGGTGGAAACACGGAAAACTCTCGGGTCACCATTAAACAATTCGAGGAGTGGGACCACCGGGAGTTTAAGGAAGCAAAACCACTTAGGCGGAAGCATGGATAAAGCAGATTACCAAGATATTTGATGTCTTGGGATGCTCAGAAGCAAAAAGGTTCCCTTTCTTAGCCTTTATGTTGCGCGGAGGCTGATTCTTGGTGGGAATCGGTGGCGTACTCGACTTCTTGTCTTGAAGATATCTTGGGAGAAGTTCGGGAGGCATTCAACGACAAATACTTTCACGAAAGTATTAATACATGAAGGAGGTGGAGTTTATCAAGTTGGAACAAAAACAATATGGCCAGTATCATGTCTGAGGCAAAATTTGCGGAGTTATCACGATTTAAATCCCCTTGGTGGATAATGAAGAAAGAATGGCGCGAATGTTTTTAAGAGGTTTGAAGTCGGAATCGTCGACATCTTATTTCTCATAAGCTGTGTTTGTATTGAGATGTTGTAAATAGGGCTCGATTAGTGGAGGCGCGATAACGAGTCAGCCTTGACTAAAAGAAAGCGGTAACAAAATTATAATACCGGTAGTAGTCGTGAAGCGGTGACAACAAGCGTGGAGGAATCAACGGGCGGATATGGTAACCACTTGGTGGTAATCGGGGCCAAAACAATAAGAATGGACATTTCAAAAGCGAAGATTCAACAATGATGGAAAGGCGTCGGCCTGACACCGTTGTTAAGGAAGGAGAAAGACCACCTATCGTATGCTTCAAATGCGGAGAAGAGGACACATCGATCAAAGCTACGCATGCGTCCAAAGCGTGTTATAATTGTGGAAGAGAAGGTCACTTAGCTCGATTTTGTCGTTTCTGAAGACAAATTCAACTAGGATGGAGGCACCAAAAGTAGTCCCGGAAAAGTCAAAAGCCCATTAGTCTGAGGAGGCGTTTGTTGTGACCTCCCAGAGAAGCAAGGAACCGAATGAGGTCATCACGGGTAAGCTTATCATAAACTCTAATGAAGTTTATACTTTATTTGATCTGGGTTCTACCCATTCTTTTATTTCTCTACTTGCGCTCATCGATTAAATTTGACTCAGGAGAAATTAGACTTTGACTTATCTGTGGAAACTCAGTTGGGAGAAACCTTCATTACATCCACTTGTTTATAAGTCTTGTTTGGTTCAAATCGGTACCCTCACATTACTGTCGATCTTATTTCATTAAAAATACTTGCATTTGGCGTGATTACAGGATTGATTGGTTAACTACTTATCATGCAAAAATTGATTGTTTTAAATAAGGTTGTTAGCTTTCATATTCTAATCAACCTATTATCTTGAATTCAAACGACCAAACCATTAAAATCAATCACGGTCATCTCAAGCCATAAAGCTATTCGTTTATTGAAAAGCGGATGTCGAGCTTTCTTAGCTCATATCACGATTTAAACAAAAATAAATCGATTTTGAACGATATTTCTATTGTTAATAAATTTCTGACGTATTCCCAGAAGAACTTCTGGCCTACCCAGGCGTGAAATTGAATTTTGTATCGACCTTGAACCGATCTGAAACCTATTTCAAAGCCCATATCGAATAGCTCTATTGAACTTGAGGAGTTAAAGACCCAACTACGAAATTGTTAGACATTGGCTTTATTAAGTCTAGTACTTCTCCTTGGGGTGCTCACTGTTACATTAAATGAAGAAGAAAGATGGGAGTATCGACTTTGTATTGATTATCGGGAGTTGAATCATGTCACCATCAAAATAGGTATCCATTGCCCGCGTATTGATGACTGTTTGACCCGATTCGAAGGCGAAATTCTTTTCAAAGATTGATCTTCGTTAGGATATCACCAATTGAAGATTAGAACCGTGACATTCAAAATGACTTTGAGAACTTCGATGCGGGCATTATGAATTCCTAGTCATGTCCTTTGGATTGACTAATGCTCTCTTTGCCTTCATGGATATGATGAGCCAAGTATTGAGGAATATTTAGATCACTTTGTGGTGCGTCTTTATTGATGACATCCTTATTTATTCAAAAGCCGTGAAGATCATGAAAGCAACACTTGAGGCGACACTCCAAAAGCTTCGTGAATATAAGCTTTATGCGAGTTGAAGAAATGCGAGTTACGGCAGAAAGTAGCATTCCTTGGGCACGTGGTATCAAGTCGTGGAATATCTGTTGACCCAGCCAAAGATTGAAGCTATTGGTAGAAGGAACAACCTAAATCGATGGCCAAAATCGTAGCTTTCTCGGTTTAGTGGTTATTATCGGAGATTCGTGGAAGGATTTTCTCGAATCGCTACTCCATTGACTTCGGTGACTCGAAAAGATCTGAAAGTTCGGTTGGAAGCGAAGAATGTGAGAAGAGTTTTCAAGAACTTCGAGAGGAGACTTATTTGGCACACTTGTTACGACGATACCATTTGGCTCGGAGGGATTTGTCATCTCTGATGATGCTTGAGGAAAAGGGTTGGGATGTGTTCTCATACAACATGGAAAAGTTATAGCTTTATGCCTCATGACGACTCGAAAGAATATGAGAGGAATTATCCTACTCGTGATCTGGGTTTAGCGGTGTTATCTTCTTGCTTAAAATTTGGAGGCATTACTTGTATGGGGAAAAGTGGAATCTTCTGGGATCATAAAAGCCTCGAATATTTCTTCACTCAAAGGAACTCGACATGCGACAACGGCGTTGGCTTGAGCTATTGAAGATTATGATCGTACCATCGATACCATCTGGAAAAGCGAGACGTGGTAGGCGGCGCGTTGAGTAGAAGATCGTATCTTGATCTGAGTGCGTTATTATCGACATGAAGGCCCATTTTGTGTGACTTGCAAAGGATGGAGATAGAGTTAAAGACTCGAGGGGACGCGTGTGATGATAGCGAATATCTGAGTAGAACAGACTTTAATCGATAAAGTTAAAGGCTTTGCTCGAAACTCTGACACTTGGGTGATCGTATGAGGAAGAAAGTCTGAAGAAGGTGCTTTATCTTTGGAAGCAAGAATCGATGAAGAAGGAATACTTGAGTCAACTCGGACTTTGTGTTCTAACGACCACGATTTAAAGTATAATATCATGATGGAGGCGCCTGACACACCATTTGCAATCCATCACAGGAGTACCAAAATGTATCGTGATATTAATCATACATTTTGGTGGAAGCAATATGAAGAGAGAGATAACGCTTTATTTATCTCGAGGTGTCTAACTTGTCGGCGAGTTAAAGCGGAGCATCAAGTACCAAAAGGTCCATTCTGACCACTTGAAATTCCGGAATGGAAGTGGGAGCACATTACCATGGATTTTTATTCTGCAGGTCTTCTAAGGTTTCTCGAGGCGTTGATGCGATTTGGGTCATTGTTGATAGATTGACCAAGTCTGCTCATTTCTTCCCATCGAGAAACTTATACACTTGAACGTCTTGCTTCGTATGTACATAAGCGAGATTGTAAGGCGCATGGTATCTTAGGTATCCATAGTTTCTCGATCGAGACCCAAGATTCACTTCACGATTTTGGGTTGGTTTTTGCAAAAAGCTATGAGCGCGGACTTCACGATTTAGCTTCGGCATATCATCCTCGAGACGGAATGGACGATCGGAGGGACTATTCAAACTCTTGAAGATCTATTAAGACTACTGTGTCCTTGATTTCAAGGGAAGTTGGGACAAGTTCTTACCATTGGTGGAGTTTTCCTCTGACAGCGATTATCAAAGCAAGTATTGGCATGGCTCCATTGAGCGTTGTATGGAAGAAAGTGTCGTTCTCGGTATCTTTGGGATGAGGTGGGTGAAACAACGTTGTTGGGGCCGGAGTTGATACGCGTGACTACGGGAAAAGATTCAAACGATCCAAATGACGTATAAAAACCTCACAAAATCGACAAAAGAGTTATCTTGATCTTCATTGAAAGGGCGTGGAATTCGATATAGGAGATCATGTGTTGTTAAAGTTGCTCCATGGAAAGGAGTTACAAGATTTGGAAGAGAGAAAACTTAATCCTCGATTCATCGGTCCATTTTAATCCTCGATCGGTAGGAGCGTAGCTATAGACTAAACTTTACTGCCAAATATGTCTAGATGTTCATAACGTTTTTCACGTATCCATATTACGTAAATATGTGAAAGACCCGAACCATATTATTGAGTTAGAAGCCAGGACGAAATAGCGGAAGATTTGGCGTATGAAGAGGTTCTGTTCAAATTTTGGATAAGAAGGAACATATTCTACGCTCGAGGTTATACCTCAAATCGAAGTTTTGTGGAGGAACCACGATGTTGAGAAATGACTTGGGAGTTAGAATCTGAAATGAAATCAAGGTATCCTTACCTCTTGACATACCGAGTGCGTTACCCTAATTTGAGGGAAAATTTCATAAGAAGGGAGGTTGTAAGACCCCACTTTTATAAATAAAGATGAATTTTCTATAAATATTATTTTTGAATATTATGGAATAAATTTGATATAATGTTATAGTTGTGGGTAATATTTATAAATTTTGCAAAATATCTGATGGTTATATTATTATTCGATTGGTGGGGAATATTCGGTTTAGCGAGGGAATATTAAATGCAGCGACTCAATCATTGGTGGACCCAGCGGAATTATTGTTGGATTGAGAAAACGACAAAAATATTTTATTGAAATAACGGCGGAAGTTTTACTGGTTAATCTTTGTTGAACTACTCGGTAGTAAAAGTACGATGTCGTGTGGTTGCGTAGTAGCACTGCAGTATTGATTATTGATGCTTATGTGAGAAGTCACTCGGTTTGATTCCATTATTGTTAATTAATAATATGAATTATTATAGCGATAATGACGTTTTGTTTTATTCAGTATTATTAGCGTAATAAAAGCGAAACATCTTTTTATATAAAAATGATACTTTATTAAAGTTATTACATAAATAAAATATATTATATTTTATTATGCATAGTATTGCATAGTGTTTTGCATAGTGTTTTGCATAGTGTTGCATAGTGTTTTGCATAGTAAAATGTTTTATATAAATAGAATATATTATATTTTATTTAAAAATTTTTCTTTAAATATGGACGTGGTCAGTTAAAGTAAATCAATGCTAGATAGTTCATGGATTAATTATTATCATTATTTTCCTATAAATAGAAGCTCGTTCCTTCATTATTTTCTTGCAATTCACTTGAAACTACAGAGAGAAACTATAGAAGAAAGAAGAAAAGTATTACTATACTTCACTTTGCCAATATTCGGTTCTTACAAGGTAGGGAATATTATTTATTGTACTAAGTAAGGGGTGTTATTCTTTTGTATTCATGAAGAGAACTTCTTTATTCCATTCTTATTATTACATTGGAATAAC
>CM035158.1:9221720-9351720 GCA_020205615.1 Panax quinquefolius
TTTCGATTCAACATTAAAAATTGTAATCAAATAAGTTCCGGCTACTCTCGATATCGATAAATTAAAAAGAACAAATTTAATTTTTTTTTTAAAAAGATAAGTGAAAAAGAATGAATGGAGTATTAATGAGAATTCTTAATATATGTATGTAATATGGAAGTATTATGTCTTGAAAATCATATTATTATAATAGTAAGGAGGGACTATTAAACAAAACAAAATTTACTGGTCTAAGTCAAACGCTGACCGAGGATCAGTCTCAACTCCCAATAAGAATAGCTGGAATGGAGTTAATTAAGGGCACAACTATTGCCTTATGGAGTATAACTTAATCGGTTGGAGGCTTTTCCACAACTCGGGGAAAAGGATAGACGAATGCTGGGGCCTTTTATAGAGAACTAAGAGGGCTTCATTTACGATTAAAGCCAGTAGTTTGACGATTTTTATTCATTTAACCGCCTTTCGTGTTCGCCTAATCATTAACTTCAAATCATATGCAAAGGTAGCACATTCGGCTGATTTTGTATATAATTATTCTCAAATATTTTATTTAACTAAATACGACCAAATAAACTCTTGAATCGCTACATATCCACAAACTTACGATTACAAATGCTATTCGGTTTTGGTGATTTAAGAATCAGGCAGCCATGTAATGAGTAATCAAAGCACCATCACGTTGTAATAACTGAGGCCATGAACGCCGCCCAAAATTTCGCCGCTGCTTATTTAGGCACGTTGGAGAACCACCATCCTCTTTATACTTGGGCCAAAAATTACCAATTTTATCGATTTTTTTTTTTCAGATCAGTATTTTCCGACCACAAGATCGTTAACGAGAAAAGAATTTATTCCTCGTGCCATTTCACCTTAACAAAGATCTCACTCTGGATACCCTCAAAGTTAAAAAGAACACCGCAACGAGGAGGAAACCATCTATTCTGGCCATTTCAATTCCTTAACAAAGATCTTCGCTCTCGATATTCTCAAAGAAAAGACAATATCGCAACAAGGAAGCATCTATTCCGCCATTTCACCTTAATAAGCCGATCTTGCTTTGATATTCTCAAAGAAAAAGCAACACCAACCAAGGAGGGAAAGATTTATTCCGCAGTTATTCACCCAATAACAAGGATCTGCGCCCTTGATATTCTCAAAGAAAGGACAACACCGCGAACGAGAGAAGAATTTATTCTGTGCCTATTTCACCTTAACAAGGATCTCGCCTGATATTCCCAAAGAAAGTAGCATTTATTCCAATCAGTGATTCAATGAGTAAGGAGAAGTTAAACGTAAGAGGAGAGAGTATTTAACCCTAAACCTTACGGGTTAACCCCTCAGGGAACCAACCTAATGGCCCCTCCTTCATATTTTGTCTAATTTCTTATCTAGCCACCTTCAGAATGGCAACCAAGATTGGATCAACGTAGATACTTCGAGGAATGTTGATTATGTGGATGTACTAAAGAAAAATACGTCATTGTGGATTTTTCGTTGCGATCCAATATGCATGTGGACACTTGTTCGATTCAATGTAACTGTGGTGCTCCTCCACACGTATATTCACACCACTTGGGGGTGAATGCACCTCACTCCTGAGGATGTCTATGCCATCTACCAAGAAGCATTTGCTCTTCGCTGTGAGTCACGCCTGGGTGAGATGATCGCAAGAAAAATATTTTTAAATGCGTGAAGTCTTCATTTCTTGAAGCTTAATGTTTTGGTAAGCCTTGAAAAACGAAAGTCCTAGGAGAGGAACCTCAGGGGAGCAACCCCAGAGGGCAAGCCCTAGAGGAGCTCTTCAAGGATATCTAGTATCTCCTAACTTTCCTTGACATGCCTCCTTCCATGCTAGGTCGATCTCTTTATTTCCAATCATCATGTTACAGACTTCGTCAAAGTCACTTCACGCCTCCATGAGAACGACTTACTTTATGTAAACTTTAGGAGCTTCAAGATGCCATAGATAAATTGAAGACCAAGCTTTTGGGAAATTGAGTCACCACCCAAGACCTTAAGGCCTCGACAAGCTTCCCATACAAGGCTCATGTACCACACCATTGTTTCGACTTGAAGGCTTTTAAATTCCCTCTTTTAGTTCGACATGTCACGGCCTTTTAGATCATGAGCTCATAGTTTTTTTCCATTTCCTATATCGTAAAATTCATGTACATATATTTCATTTATCAAATTAGAAGTTTCTTTTTATCCTTATTGATTGCCTTTAATTCTGGAATTTATTAAAACTCAATATTTAACATCGAATCTTAAGTTGTTCAATTAAGACCCAAGACAACAATAGTCTCATAAAACAAAGAAACACGAATCTTTCAAGAAAAAACATGTTTTTTTTATGCAAACTAACACTTAATCTATACTTTTTTTTTTTTTTTTTAAAAGATTAGAAAAATATTCAAGCATGTTCGAAAGTTTGACAATTTATTGATAATAAAATTGCTTTTAACGAAAAGCATAACGCTTTCAAATAATAAATCCTCGATTACTTTGAAGTCGAAAGTGATAACTTGTCTCGGTTCGAGGACTTATATCGTGCCTCGATTACTTTTTAAAGTCAGAAGTATAACTTTTCGTCTCGAGGACTTATAGTCAAAAGCCTCATTCACTTTAATGATAGTGTAACACCTGTGTGCCTCATTTTGGTCATCCAATTTTTTCGCAAGTGCAATCACGAGGACTTGAAATCGTGTGCCTTGCCACTTGGTCATCCAATTTCGTCATAAGTGCTTTTCATGAGGACTTGAAATCGGGTTCTGGCCACTGGTCATTCCAATTTTTTTGGCAAGTGCGTACTCACGAGGACTTGACCACCATTTAGAGTGGACCACCATCTTCGTGGATTTTTTATATATATTTTTATATATATATATTTAATTCACAATGTGTGCTCCAACCTCGGGTCATCCAATTACTTGGCAAGGGATACTCCTGAGGACTTAAACCACACTATTTTTTTGTGGACTACCATCTGGGTGGATTTTTAATTCATCCGTCAGAGTTCGTAGTTTTTTCGGCGGTAGCCAAGATTGGGTTCTTTGATTTCGGATCGCACTACGGGTGATAGGTTACACGCTTTCTTCTCCTAGTTCAATCTCCTGCCGCCAGCCTTCTCATGGTATATCCTCCGCAGATCAGAATAATATTTAGTGGAATGTCCCCGCTGATTGCGGTATACACAAGTCCTGGCCTCTCTTTTCATCTCTTCCATAAACTAACCGAGCCTTTGAGGCTTCACCACTCCACGCCAACCCATTGTTCAGACAGTTCTCGAATGCCTTCACGCGCATGTAATAGCCTCCGAATCGCATTCTAGCATACTTGTCCCCATGTTTTCTCTCGCTTCAAAATTTCTCATTCTTTTCCCTCTCGCTTCTCACACAGGTTTTGATCGAGAATCCGCCAAAGCCACAGCTATTCATCCTCTCGCCTTCCATGTAACCATCGCATGGTCAGGGAAATGTCATGATTCCTCCCAAGTCTTGTGCAAAAGATGAGAGGGTCGCAAATGAATCACAAGCTTTGTAATGAGGTGGGTCTTGAAGGCGCCTAAAGCACCATTGTCATACATGCTAACCAAGTTCTTTTCTTCAATCGCTCTGCACACTTCGCAGTGTCAGTCCTCAACCTATCCACGAATCCCGACAGCCCTCGCTTGGCTTCTCGCTTAAATCGCATTTAGCTCTACCGATGGTTACCTGCTTCAGACATAGAAAATTTCTTAAAATTGTAATTTTAGATCATCCCAATCACGGATCGATCCTTTCTCCAAATCAGTACCAACCAAGGCACTATCCGTCAAAGTCTTGTTAAATTCCTCATCAACAAGTTGTGGTTGTTTACTTCATCATATCCTAGCCACGGAGACATCGAATTTCACGTAACCCGCAATGTGTTCCCCGGCATTTCTTTTCTCCCTTTAGTATTTTAGAAATCACGGGATGCTCAATATACCCTGCTTGCAAGGTCATTCCGAATGTGTGCTGGTAAGGTGGAGTAAAATCTAACCCGGTGGGTCTGGATGTTCACCGCGAAGTCGATCGATCACATCGATCATATCATCCTTCGCCACGCATCGCTCGCAGGTATGAACTTTCCGGGTGTCAGTGAATATACCGTCAGATCAAGGTGCGTATGGTGAAGATATCGTCGATGTACACTTCAGATCGCGCAGCAAGCCGCATCGTGGCATGGCTCACCATCACCGGACATGCTCGGAATGGTTGGCATCGCACGTGGAAAATGTCGGGAGAGCAGCTGATGATGTTCGCCCCGAGGTCGCTTGCTTCCAACCCAGTCAGGGCACGCCACCACCGCCTCGAGCTCCAAGTCGATTATCGAACCGACCGATTTTCCGCCAATGGAGGTACAACTGCCCTCTTTGTTGTTGCCGCCATTGTTGTCCTCCACTCTTCGCTTGTTCTCCTCGCTAATCGCTTCGGGAATACGGCCAAGGTAGGATCGTCGATCAATCGGGCCGCGGAAGTTCCCATCTCCTTCGCTTCTCTCGTGATTCCAAAGATCATGGCCATCATCATCCCTTGTCCTTCCCAGCTGTTTCCTTTAATGCTCTCGAGATCTCCGCTTGCACAACATTGGTCCGCTTCTCCGGCCAGATCCCTCATCTGCTTTCCTCGCGCTATTTTGTTTGTTGATCGGGCCATGATATAGTAATGTCAACTCCCTTCTCAAGCGCTTCTTCAATTAAGTGGTTGGTCAAAATCTGATTTCCATGCTTACTTGGAAAGCTTGAGCGCGCTTCGCCTTTGAACCGGATTTGTGAGGTAATACTATTTGTTGGTGAAGCAAGGCTTCTTCAGTAGTTCTCCCACTTCGAGTTGTGGGTACCCTTCACGAATTCTACACCTCCCCAACAGAAGTCGCCAAAGAAATGTGGGCAAGGAAATTGCACTCGCTAGGGTTAGGGTTTCGTCACGAGGAGGAGAGAAACTAAGAATAGTACTGAAATCGACGATTGATCAAGAGGGAGAAGAATGAAGAAATGGACATCTAACGACATATACGCAAGTAACTCCTAAATCCGGAAACCGTGTTAGGCAGTAGCAAGGATTCCAAGAGCCTTCTTCGAGTCCTTCCACTCCTAGAACCGAAACCTCGTTGTAGGTTATCGATTCCAAGAGTCTTCATGAAAGTGCCGAGTAGAGAATGCCCAGTCCTCTCGGATCTTCCAAGAGTCCAAGTTCTCTGTCCGAAGAGAGGTCCCTTCCAATGGAGTGGAAGGTATTTATAGGTTTTTCGAGAGTGGTCATGTACCAGTACATGCACCTGAGAAATTCCAAATTTACCCTTAGTCATCAGAGTAATGCCCAGATCGTCCCGCCTTCTAGCCACCAATCCAATCCTCAATCAATTCCCAAAATGAGTCGCCCATCTAGGGTGTCTTCTCCGCCTCGGACACGTGGAGACTTCTCTCGGTCTCGCATATTTATTTCCGATTTTCCTGCATCTTTCACATTTAATAACAATGCTAACCTTAATTTGCATTTAATTTAATTAGCTTTATGAACCCTAATTTGTACTTAGCCCATACATACAAATTGACACAAAAGCTACATGGTAGCCTTATCGATCTCAAATCAAAGACATTAATCCAAACGGCAGAACATTTCATCCCAACAAGAAAATGTAATATTTATACAATAACTATAATCTTGCAGGCACTTAATGTAATCCAATTTCTTAACTATATAATAACAATCATCTAAAATAAATTAAAACCTAAAACATAAATTAATTATACTAACCTCAAAATGGGGTTAAGAAGAAGAGCGAGACAACATCAAGCAGATACAAGGGACAGAACCACCGTCGAGGGAGGGTAGGGGGATCGTGGGTGGGGGGGAGGCAGAGGACTCGTGGGAAGCGTGAGCAGGCAAGGGACAAGGTAGACAGCAGGTGTAATAACCCAAAACAGGTCCATTCCATCCAAACCCATTCTGAAAGTCGCCAAATACATGGTACAGTAAAAAATAATTACAACTTTATTACAAATAAATTGTCGTGGCAAAATACAACAACACATACGCTGTAAGGTCAGATTTAAAATATATACCAATCAGATTACGTCACAACGACACTTTATACAAAGGTATAGTCTAAAATCAAGCGAAATTAGGAATCTTCGGAAGTGCTCATGAAACCCTTCAGACATGGAGGCCATACTTTTAGGTTATGCGTATATATCATACGGCCAACAGTAATTATCCTTGGCTGACCCACAGAATTCCCAAAAAGAAACCAGAAGATTATCAATCATATTCTTCCTAAAACGGCGCAGTCTCTTTGACAGTTATCATTAATCTCCACCGGCCTCTAATCGGGTATTATACTCCAAACAAACATCAAGATTATAATAGAAGGTTTGTAAATATACTCAAGCATGTGGATGACATCACCCCGCCTTTATGATGACAGTAGTCATTGTCAATAGACATCTTGTACGATAGTGACAAAACACTCCTTCCAAAGCTCGGGTTCGCCTTCACCCTACGAATTTACCAAAAAGAACTATTAAATGACGTACGATAAAATACAATACACTAAAGCCCTCCAATAAAAATTCATTTTCATACTTTTTTAGGAGACCCTCAACAACCATAGTAATTCACCGCGTCAGCTCCTCTTATGTTATCCTCACAACCCGCCACACTTTTTATTACTCCAAAGTGAATTGTAGAAATAAAAGGTGAGTAATAATTCAGCCTTCAAAGAAAGAATATTATGAGACTGGTATAACAATTACCAATAGCCTTCAATTTAATCTAATCGTAGATTTGTATACATGGTAGAGCAAGATAAACCTTTTCAACCATAGTCACAAATGAACGAAAAGTAATCCATTAAAGAAATAAATAGATTCATAAAGCTTACTGCTTCTCCAATGCTAAAAGTCCACCAACAATATTTTATCCCCTCGTAACATCAATCAACAGCTTCCTTTTCCACAATCATATGAATAACTCATAATCATAATTGGTGATTCTAAATTCCTCTTCTCATCCGTGATCAAGATAATTTTCACACCTATCTTTACCTCAAACATCAAATATCACGGTTATACCAAATCACAGCCTCCTGCTCATAATCATACTCATTAAATTCATCTTCGCACTATCGCCAAAGATATTCATCATCAGCCCATCTTTTACACATGCTAGCAAAGATATTCAATAATGTGTCATCTTGTAGATACGAGCCAAAAGATATCATGAATAATTCATCACCGCACTACAAAGCAAAGATATTCAATAATGTCAGTCATCTTCAGACAACGAGCCAAAGATATTCATATATCAAAGAAATACATAATCATTTTCGGGGTTATATAACAATAATTATAACCACGCTGGATTAATTCACCTTCGCACTTAAGCTTAAAAATATTCAATTGTAAATTCAATGGTCACGATCATACCAAATACAATACCAACTTCTCGTACCATCATTAAAGAGAACCTACGGCCACCATCATACTGCTAATAATCTACCCATCTTCACACTCGTCAAAGAGAAATATCATCATTAGGTTGAAGAAATGTTATATAAAAAACAATATAATCAAAACATGGTTTTAATTTCAAGAGTAAGATTCATAAATCAACGATAATTCTTTTATGTTAACCAATTTTATCAGTGGAATAAGACTGTGGAATAGTAACTCAGTGAATAAAAAACTCGTGAATAAGAAATCTCATGAATAGTAACTCGTGAATAGTAGAACTCATGAATAACCCCGACATGAAAAGTTCCAAATTTGATAAAAACTTCAGATCAATATTTCAACATAAACGATATCAAGAAATAATATCATTACGAAAAATAATATCCCTTACCATCCCTTACCCTCAAAAGAGCAAAGACTTCTCGACAGTGATATCTGGAGCATTTATCAAGGAAACTTGCACCCGATGAATATCAACTCACCAAGCATTCAAATACCACAAAATACACTCAATAATCTAAAGAGAAAAGAGAGAAACTTATGCTTCGTGTGATTTTAATTCTAACTTAAATTTCTATTTATAGGAAAATGTTAAATACCAAGCGCATTTCGACCTCAGAACTCAATGGCTTTACTCAAGTACTATTCCACCCACCAAAATCAGCTATCTTCCCTAACAACCAAGAGTGGGGCCCACTCAATTCTAGAATTCTTCCACCAAAACCTAATTTCTCGAATCAGTTACCTCTTAAAATTCATAAATAAATCATAATGCTTCATTTTAAACGTGTTCAAAATTTGTGGACATATACTCAACTTATATATGTATAACATATCCAAAAATTACAACGATCCAACTACGGATCAAATTTATAACTCACGCAATATAGTCAGCAACACCGATTTTTGACTATTATCCTTTCTGACCCGCTTTCATTCAAAAATTCACCAATGTATGGACATCTACAAAGAATTTTGGGTGATTCAAATTTCATATTAGCTACTTCTAGGCTTTATTTTGATATATAGCTCAATCTCTTAACTCATTATATTATTATAAAGAGTTATGGATTTGGCTAAAATCAAGTAATAAACTAATTTTTCTCAAAATCCCATATTTTGGTTCTCCATTTCCCCACAAATAATGATAAGCAAAACACCTTACATCTTTAATTCTTCACTTATAAATACATAAATAACCATCATTATATTCATATAAATAAATATTTCTTATCATATGAATCAATAATTAATTATTCACAAATAATATTTATGTAATCACAATTATGATAAATACCAAAGCCCCTGTGAAAGAGGGGCTTTCTAACAAGAATTTCTCCTTACCTCAAGCGCAAATTAGGGTGAGCACTCAAACTCTCCCGATGTAACCTCTAGACATTGCCAACAATGCGTATCTAATAATATTATTCAATTAATAAGGAATTATCGATCCGATAAATTCGAGATATCAGGCAGTTGACAATTATCGAACAACAATAATATAAAAAATATCAACGATCAATTATCAATCAATAAAATAAAATATCAACAAGAATTACTATAATAATTATCAAGAGTAAAGGCTCACGTAAATATAAGAATCAACACTTTGCAAAAATAACGCTAAGTAACAATTGCATGAATGCACCGCAAACAACGCTGCATACATTTTACTTTAACAACCTATTCCAACAAAGTGTTAACTCGTAACGATACATTACAAGCTATTTATAAAAACTCAAATTTGTCGCTTTCCATCCGATAAATATTCGTTAAGCATAAGCCCATAATCGACCGCTACCGTCAGACTAATATTCTCCTGGCCAGAAAAATATTCCCACGACCAAACGAATATTCTCAATAAATAATAAGTATTTTATAACCACTGTGGTATTTTAAAAAAAATTATATATCACCCTTAACTTTAACTTTATCAATTTAACCATTTAATTTAATAGTAATTATAAGAAAATTGAATACTTTTATTTCATAAAATTCGGCCTTGCAGCGGGGCCTGGTAAAAGAGACGGGACTCAAGGAAGGCAAGAGTAGGGTGGGTGTGGGGTGGGGGGGCCTGGAGGAGTGAAGGAAGAGAGAGAGACAAAGGAAGAATGACGAGTGAAGATGAGAGAGAGAGAGAGTGGAAAGCGAGATATACCGGGTACCTGATTAGGTTTTAAGAGTTATTTTCAACTAAAATTCTCGGGTGACCACTTCCCTCTAAAATAAGTTATTTTATTAAACATTCCCCTGAAATAACTCTTTATTTCGTCGAGATTAGGTTTCATGGACGGAAAGACGGCGCTAAGAAGACCTAATATTCGACTTTAATCTCCGTATAAGCTATTTTGAGGGACTCTATAGTCAATTCGATTATTCCATCGAACTCCAACTTATTTTCTAGAGAATCGATTCTTTCACTGTAGGCTAAGGTTGCAAATGAACCAAACGGCTCAAGCCTGATTCTCGTAATTTCCGTTCACCAAAATTGATCCTAACTAGACTTGAAATATAAACGATTAAATACGGTTAAATTTTAAAATTGACAATCATTTAACCTTTTAATTTATAATTTTGTCGAGTACTTAATCATATTCATCAATAGCTTCAAACCGTTTACTGACCAGATCAAAAGGTAATCTCAAAGAACTAAACTACACTGTCTCAAATCTTATTTCAAATTCGATAAATTTTATTATTGCGTCTGACATTTCAATACTTGGATTCAACCTACCGGCTTCGTTCACACCCTTGTAACCATCCTTTGTTACAATGAGCCATCACTAAGCTAATTTAGATTTATCAGCCAAGCCAAGTAGCCAACTCCTAGCTCTTTCTTCATGCTTTTTAGGAGAAAGATTGTCTGAGGAAGAGGGAGGAAGGCTCTGACGATAAATTCTACCACGAATCAGGCCATAGTTGCCTCTACATCCAGAGCTGACTAAGTGTCAGAAAATTAATTATAGCATGTGGTACGTAGTTTAAAATGACTCGATCGACTACAAGCCAGTGCTACATCCTCAGGTGTGTCATTATGTCCTAAAGCAGGAGCCTAGCGCGCTTTCTTAGCCGGACTCCTTATTTCCGCTGCAAACTTACCCCACGGTCGCCCGCCTTTACGCCCCTATACCACTTCTCAATCTCTCGATGACGCATGATCTTCACGCACCACCAGTATCTCTTCTTTCTCTTTATCCTCACTTGTAAACTTCCACGGCCATTTCGGACCAAGTCATCCCCTTCAATATTTCCTCCCAATGCAAATTCATCCACAAGAAGCAAAGTTACTAACGCTTGAAGCCGAGCCATAATTTGTATTGCGCTGCACGGGCTCGGGAGCTCATGGGTAAGAAAATGTTCGAAAAACAGGTCATTGAGAAGTTGTTGATGTAAAAAGGATCCAAGAAGAGAGAGATCTAAGCTCCAGCATGGTTTCTTCAAACATTTTAAAAGTTGTGAGTTTTGATGCTTTAATCCCCAGGACTCTATATATATATATATATATATATATATATATATATATATATATATATATATATATATACACACACACACACACACACACACACATACACCTATACAAGGCTTACAAAGAAAGATTTCTAAGGGTCTCATTTTTTATTCTTTAATGTACATAATTTCTGTAAAGCTCGATTTTCCATGAAAGTGAGAAAAGGATCTTTGATCCCCTTGAGTTCACTTTTAATAATTTTTCTTATAAAATGTTGCTCAAAATTCTAGCTAAGTTTGTGTAAATGACAAGTGAATTGTAGGTAGAAACCATAAAATAACAATTTGTATTTGCCGTTTACGAAAACTACTTACAAAAATCTTGCGCTGTTATAATTCATTATCTTTCTTCTTGGAGTCTTCTTCACCGTAAAAGATGGATCCTACATGAAGGATTTTGTTTGATAGGAGGATTTTATATATATATATATATATATATATATATATAGATATAGATAATGTGAACACATTTCCGAAACTAATTGAGCTTTTGAGGTAGACTAAAACAAATAGTGTAATAATAGAGATTGTTTTTTAATCGTGAGCAGAATTATAAGTTCGAATAAGGCATAACCATAAAAAAATTAATTATATAAGTATGCATTAAAAATATTTTTATTTTTCATTTTTTATTTTTAACAATCAAGGTCTTTGGTATACATGGGTATTTGAATACTCGTAATAAGTACGTAATTATGCATATAGTAAAGTTTCAAGATTTTATTAATAAATAATATCCCTAAAATTCGAAAAACGTTAAATAAGCCCGATAAACTTTTGGCAATCAACGTCTTGTTACAAATAGGAATGTGAATGCTCGTAAATGATTTTACTTTACGAATATTCTAATGATGACTCTACTTTATTCTAATGGTGTTGATATTTAGGGTTTGCTCAATTATTAATATTTATAATATTTTTGTGTTGATAGCATTTGTAATTTAAATACATCACAATTCATTTTAATATGTTGTCTTGAGCTCCAAATATTATGTTTATTAATTAAATAAATTGTGTTTAAAATAATTTTTTTCTAAGCAATTAAGATTCTTAATTGTGTTTGAATTTTATACACATTTTAAACACTAAATATTTCAAATCGTTGCGGTAAACGAAACATCACTTAAAAAAATCCAAGCTAATTATTTAGTTAATTTTATATTTTTGGTATGAATATATTTTTTTAAGTTCACATGTTTTATAATCCGCACCTCAGTCGCCCATGTGAAACGGGAACCCACCAACCAGATAATATAGTTATGACAGATGAAAGACTAGGGCACTTGGACCCTTTAATAAAATATATACTGTGATTAAAGCTGGTGCATTTTTATAATATTATTATAAAAAGTTGGTGCTTGTATTTTGGGTATTATACTGTAGGACTCATTGACTATAAAGAGTATTCTGTAGTCACACGTAATTAGTTTAATCTATCAGAAAAGTAACTAGGAATAGAACTACATGGGTAGGCAGTGCCTGATGGACCTTCCTTTTATTTTTTAATATCTTCATGTATTTTGGAATTGATGAAATATTTTTTCTTTAAAATACATATGCATAAATTTAATTAATTATATGTTTGAATTGATTTACATGACATAATAGCCCTAATCTATATAATATATAAATGCAGTAAGAGAAGTTATCCTCACAGAATAAAATACTCTTATATACTCTAATATCATAAATTTTCTCACAATACGAAAAATAATAACAATAAACATACCCAAGTAGTAGTAGAAATGCGTAGACGTAGTAGCAGTACTAGTAGTAATAATAATAAAACATACCTAAATTTAATAATTATCTTTATCTTTCAATATTATGTAGAGTCTAAAGTCATTAATATTATAATCATTAATCTTATGAGTAACCTCATAATATTAAAATACGTGATAATAAAAAAGTATTAATATATTTCCAAATATCACATCTAATATGAAAAATAAATTTAAATCCATCTTTCTTTTTTTAATATTATAAAGTCTAGATGATCATAATATTAAAATACGAAAGAACGTAATGTATATTAATATCTTTTTAAATATTTTAATATAATATAGAAAATAAATTTAAATTCATCTATTTTCTATATTTTTATAATTACTATAATATTAATGAGTAGAGATAAATTCAATCCTAAAGTCAATAGTCATTAGTTGATTCAATTGAATATTCATAAATATCTACAACATCTATAAAATAATATATTAGTACTTGTATTTTACAAGTTATTTGTTAATTGATTTATTGATGATTGAAGTTTATGTATATTTGTAATGTCGAGTAGTTTTGTGGAATTCTTATGAAAGTATTATGTAAAGGACTTAGTTTACGATCAAATTTATTAGGTTGATTCAAATTGTAAAGCATTTCCTAGTAACAGCTAACTTGTGCTTGGCTTAGAAGATTTCTAAGAGTTAAAGATAAAATTAACCATACTCTAAGATCACATAAAACAAATTGAAAAATCAGTGAGATTATAAGTCATATCAGAAAGTTAAAATCAGAGTCTCACCATTGGTAGACGCAATATAACAAGGGGTAGACAAAACTACTCTAATGATGTTACTCTTATCTTTAGCCAAAATCATAGAGTATTGTCTACCGACATGTCATGGACAAAAGTTATGACAAGGGTCACCTCAAAGTTGATCCTTATAGGAGCCGTCATGATGTTAATTTGGACGCCTATCTAACGTGTAAATGGTTTGAGAAAGGGTAAAGACGCAGTGAAAAGCCATCGTGACTTTCACATTACTAAGAAAAGAGACCGAGGGTGGTCTAAGGCATGCCAGCAGAATTCAAAGTCAAACAATTGAAAATTGACAAGTGTTCTAGGTGCACGGATCGAACAATCTGTAATTTTCAACTGGAAGATCTCAGGAGAACTATGTCGACAACTTCAAGCATTAACACAACATATTCTATCAGAGTCAAAAGTGGCTGACATTCTGAAGTTCTTAAAGATTCAATCATTTAAAATAATCAACTATTGCTAAGACAATTCAAGGAGTGCTTAACATCACTTGGCAAAACTCAAAATAACTTTCTTCTTCCCTGTGTTTTGATCTTAGGACTTGTTTTAATCCAAATTTGTGTGATGACTTGAAAGATTCATTAATGTGAATCATTGTTGTAATAGTTTTTTGAAGTGAACTAAAATCTTAGTAATTTTCATTCTTAGTGGAATATTGCTACTCTCAGAGTAGAAGACAAGATTATGATACTTTTGGGCTCTAAACCTCTTAAAAATCTTAGTGTTTTTATCTTTCTGTCACTTTGCTACATAACTTTGCTCCGTGACTTTTTTCTATGTTGTTCACTAAATTTGGAACTTTGAGTTTTTCCTTTAATCTTTGAAGGAATTTCAAAATTATATTCTGTTGTGCATAACTTAATTAATTAACCTGCTTTAACTTATTTGGTAAATAATCTTTGAACGAAAACTTTTAATAGATCTATTTAACCCCTCTTTCAAGTGCTTTTTAGGAATAACACAATATATTTACTCAATGTTGTATTATTTTTTATAGTATTTTTTAATATCTCTTTAAATATAGTATATTGAAATAATAAGAGTTTAGTAAATATAATTTTTTTGTGGATTGGTTGAATTCCATGACATGTAATTACTTCTTTTAATCCATACTTTTGTAAGGAATTACTAGTTTTGAATTTATTAAAGTACATATATATACACACAAAAGTGATACTTGTGTCCTCTATAATTTTTATTAAATTCAAAACAATACGTAATGTCTCTTTTATATAAATTTATATAAAATAGTAATTAAAACTTAAACTATAAGTTTCTCATTATAGAGTTTAATTTTATAAAAAATTATATCTATATCTATATATAAATACCCCCTGCCTACCTTTTCTATAAGATAATGCAAACCCTCTCCTTTTCAATCACTAAGAAAAAAAGACCAATCAAAATCTTATCTAAGTTAAGCTTCGTTCATGATTTTCCGACCTCAAAGGGACTTTACCTCGATCCATTCCTAATTTCACAATGCACAATTGTGCGACTCCATGTGAGAACTTTTATGTTAAAATTTGAGTCAAAATTAAAGTGGATTTAATTTAATATTTAGCTTTAATTACGCATATCAACGTATTCTACTCTACATGAGCGAGTATTAAATTAAGATTTTAGGCTCAAATCCGTGGAGTAATAAATGATATATTCTCCCCATCATCCTAGAAATAAGAAATAATAAATGATAATAAATCGTGTACGGAAATCGTCTCAGCATCTACAAGAATCAAAAGCTTAATACGCTTATATACAAAGAAAATTGTTATTTGCTCTAAATTTCATGGGTAAAGGCCTACTTTTATAGAAGGAAGGGACCCAGCCAATACTTGGTTTGTGCTCACACGCATGCGTCTTGTCAGCTCGCCTTTGAGCTCCTGGGCTCAATGCGGTGGACTATTAATATATAATTTTTTAGACAAAAAATTTATTTTAAATTTTTTTATTAAAATTTAATTTCAATTTTATTTTATTTAGTTTTATAATTAGAATTGTGTCGCTTGATCACATATTTAATATCAATAATCTTGTCGTTTTGGGAGGCGATATAAAGCAAGAGACGGCGTCTAAACTATGTGCAGTTTGGGGAAAGGCTATCATACCAACCAACGCTTCCCAAAACCATATTGTTGAATCGTAACGATGGGCGCGCCCTTTACTGCATTAAGCACAAAACTCAGTGTCGCTTTTGGTTCTCAAGTTTAAAAGCATATAGATTCATGGTCTTCTAACGACGCTTTTTTCTGTTCGGCTAAGCTTCAAAACTACATCGATGGGTTACTACCCTCCTCGGTAAATAGATAGGAGGAAACGTATTTCATTCATTCAAATCAACAAAGCATAAGCATTCTATTCTTCTTAACATTCATTTCATGTGACAGCTTATAGTTCATTAATTTTTATAGAAGTTTTGAGCATTTTTTTGGTTCGTTGAGTATACTTTTTTGTCAGAGTTTGCAAAATTATATTTAATCAGATTTTATCTTGGGAGGCAAGAGTGTTATAAACTTTAAGCTGAATATGGATAGCAATAATTCTTAAGTACATAGTACAAAGTACTAGCTCGACATACTAATTATTAACTCCCCCAACCGAGGTCCCTCAAACCCTGTGTCTCGGTGCATCACCAAGACAACATCTTTTTTTACTATCTGTATAACTAATGTTGGATATAAACATAATGCTATTCATTTGAAATAATTCTCTTCCACATTTCTACAAGGTCTACAACCTTAACTCATTATATACCTTAAACAATTAAAAAAGGTTTACATAATCCTTTCATTTAAGGTAACATAATAGTTAACAGCGTAATAAGCCTACTCTTGAAATTTTATCCTTGTCATTATGTTTTCTTCGAACCTTCCCGTCTTAATCTCAAAATGTTATGTTGATATAACAAGAGTGAGCAACTTCTTACCCAACAAGTTTCTAAATATAAGAAGAATATATCGCCGATTGAAAAGAATAAGTTTTCAGTTTTCAATAATGTAATATAATCGTGGAAAGTAATGAATCACCACGATCAAATGATCAATCAATAATAATGCGAGTGGTCAAATAATGACCAGCTGACAAATTTAATCGAACCTTATGGTAATGAAGGTGATCGTACTTTTCATCACGATGAACATAAGAACTTTTATCAAGTTCGAATCAATAATCAAAGAAGTGAAATAATAATAATTAAAAACCATCAGATGTTTGAAATATAATAACTTCGAGTTAGTTACGGAACTTGCTCATGATCAAATTTAATACTGCGACTCAATCTAATCTAATTTCTATGGAGAGCTATCCAATATTAAGATAATAAAAAATGAGTCATTTAGATGGCTTAAAAATTCATCACAGTAGAAAATCATCATTAAAGATTTACGGATATTTTAAGTATCATCAAGATGATCGTATTATGAGCACACGCATCATGAAAGATTTTCATGTGATGGTTTAAGCAATCACGTTAAACGCTTAGTGCTTTTGTGATGATTAATAATAATCTCATTAACATATAACCTATTGTGGATTGTCAAATTCATCACAAAAAAACAAGACTTGGTGGATCAAATGTTAGAACGTGAATCTCTATTTACGTATATTTTATTTCACCATATTAATTATATCTATATTAATTGTGATCAAATGATACTTGTGTAGGATTGGAACCTCTCCCATTTGTAAACTAAATAAATCGAGTATTACCACTATACCAAAGTCCGCATCCTTGATTATAATTTTAGCATAAATATAAAAAGAAAGCATGTATGTGAGTTGGGATTACTAAACAAAATTACTTCCACATACGATTAGTTGATTGCAACGGCAAATACAAACACTTTCTATAATGATGGTAAAATTAGTCATCACTAAGAGCCATCATATATTTTATTATTTTCAGACGGCTGACGAAAATTCCATCACAAAATACCTTCTTTTTGTAATTGTAAATCATGCAAGGAAATCGACTTGTTAGAATTAGGGTTTTATGTCAACAATAGAGGAAATGTGACGCCCCAAAATTGGGGTATACATCACCCATCTTGGGTAGTCGGCATACATGGTACGTAATTTAAATGTAACTTCTTAATATAATCGCAATGACAATACTTATATAAATCCTATAGAGTTTGAATACAAATATTGTCTCTTTAGATATTATAATAAAACTCAAAAGGAGTCCTCATTATAATTATTATCAACAATTATTTCTTGCGTAATAGTGAGGACTAATTAATGCTATCCTCCTGACTATACTCTGCCTAGACTCCGTCCTGCCTATATTACTCATTTCACGAAGGACAAGTTGAAAGAAAGGTGAGCTCAACTAGCTCAAGAAGTTAAAATATTATGACATTAAGATAATCACGTAATAAATTATCATTAGCCCACAGACAGCAGCATAAACCTGATAAATATAACGAACATCAAGTTTAACTCTGACGGAACCAACCAATCCATTAAAGAGTCGCAGAAATAAAATCTACTATCTTTATGATTTAAAAGGTTTTTCATCACTTTTGCTCATTGAGATTCACTTAAATAAATAATCCACATCATCCACGCATTACGCCAAGGATATTCATTAGTATTTACGACCATAAAATTCGGCTTAATTACACTACGAGGATATTTCAGTGTATTCATCAATGGTTAAATTGTCATGCTGGGCACAACTGGTCCATCAATCGACGCTACAGACGAATGAGGACTTTTACCACATCACTTGTAAGTATTACGATTATGATTACACCGGATAATCTCTGATCATGAAAAATCATACCAAGTCCATCTACGCACATACACTCTGAATACGGATGCATTTTCAAAAATATAAACATGAGGATGATGACAATGATAAGAATTCAACAAAACAAGTTGAAGAATTAATTTATGCATAGGAACCAATAACATCCAAACCGGGCCAACATGATATTGCTTTGGTAGGTAAAATTTCAAGAATAATTGTAAAGAATATTTCCATGAAAGGATACTTGGATGAAGCGTAAATATCGAGGATATTCCACCATTTAAATGAATTATAAGCCGTTGATTTTAACGGCTGGATATAACCAAAAGAATAGAATAACAAAAGAAATCACCATGCATGCGAAGGTATCGCATGCACAAAAGTTGGTATTCCAACAGTAATAATAAATAACGGAACCAGTCCCACAGAAAACGCATGCAGGTGATATATTCCAATAGTATAATAAAGAATGGAACCAGTCCCACGTAAAACACACAAACAGGATGTTCAAACGTAATAATACAAGATTTAATCAGTCCTAGGTGTAAAAATACCGGATGGGGATGTTCTAAACAGAATAAAGATTTGGAATCAGTCCGGCAGAAAAGGTAAGGTTCCCAACACAATGTACAATGATGTTCAAGTAAAATAACAGCGAGCGGGTGTTAGCGGCAAAGTAATAGGTATAAGATATCAAGAATAGGGTATCCGCGTGCTCTGAATTTAATAATAATGTCGATGGAATAACAATGCTTCTTATTGAATAAGAAGAATAACACCCTTACTTAGTACAAATAAATAATATTCTACCTTACAAACTGAATATTGGAAAAGTAAATGGTTAGAATACATTTCTTCTTTTCTCTCTATGCTTTCTGTAGTTTCGCAATTCAGATGAAAATAATGAAGGAATGAGCTTTCTATTTATAGAAAACCGAGGTGGTGGCTCTTGTCTTGTACTTGAGGGGTCAAAATGACTCTTTCGTAATATTTAAGAGACAATTCACTATTTGTGAAGGGGTAATTAACCCTTGGAAATCAAGGAAAAGTGCTAAACTCTCGTAATATCATGGGACAACTACTATTTGCGAAGGGGTAATTATTGTGGTAATTACGTGAAGATAATTACTATTGAAGTAAGATAATTACTATCAGTGAAGGTAAATCATTAATGATGCAAATACTATTATGCAAGGTAGTTCTGTGGCGAAGGTAAATCTTTTATCCATAGTACTATTCATTATCGAATTACTATTGTGAAAGACTCTTAGATGATGTGTATATTTATAAAAATAATGACTTACCACAATGTATGAGACTCTTTATATACATCGAGGATTGAATAAATATTACAAAATTATTTTATTTTTAATGTTATATTTAATCTTTCCAACGAATTATTAATCATTTATAACATACGTCTCAATTAATAATATAACATATTATCTGAGATGATCTTTGTGATAATTAAATCAGTAATATAAGAGATATGATCGTGATTCTTGTGCTTGATAATTGAGTATAATAGTGACTTCTCCGTAAGCATCGATAATAAATCTTAGTATTATACTATGCAACCGCAGCGATGATACTTTGTGTACTTTTACCATAGGGTAGTTCGGCGTTTCTTGACCTCAAATAGATTATTTTTATAGAAAAATGTAATTTTGTGGTTTTAACTTTCGTGATATACATTAATAGAGATCCTGATGATTGGTAGTCGTCGCGAATATTCCACGAAACAAAGATATTCCCCAGGCCAAACAAATATTTATAATAACAACTTGCTTGCTACGAAAATTTATAATATTACACTTATTTACTCTTGATATATCAAATTTATTATAATATTCAAAATAATATTTATAGAAAATTCACTCTTTATATACATCAAGTGATCGAATAAATACCTACGCAACGCTAATGTATTTTATTTTAATCGGAAGCGTATATTTAATTTTGAGCAGGAACTTTCAACAAGGTTCAATAATCATTTATACGTATTTCGTAACATGGATATGAAAATGTTATGAATTGCAGGGCGTATGGCGGTAACCCAATTAATTATATAACATATTATACCACTCCTTTCCCCAGTTCATGACAATACTTAAATAGAATAATACAATAGATTTAGTGACGTTGGCGGATCGCAAGTTAAATTCAACCGCGTTAGTTCAATACGACATCTTGGAGGCAGTATTTCTTGGTTGTGGGGTCGAACACTCATTTATTGTGAACGATGGCCAAGAACACCTCCGACTCCCCTTGAAATCATTTAATCAATATTCTCCCGTCAAATGCAAAAGAATATTCCCCACTTTAAAACAAATATGAATTTCTTTAATAAACCATCTACACGTTGTACATACGAGCAAGGCGTTCCAGGTTTACAGATCGGTGAAATGGCTTGAACAGTCACGTAATGACCCGAAATTTATTATGAAGAATACTCCCAACGCCGTGCTTTCTAACTATTTAAATACTTCGATTCGCTTTCTTTCGTTGACTAACGTTTGGACGATAACGTTATCTCTCTCTTAATATTAACTTCAAAATGTATGGCCGAATATCTCGATACATTTGATACTCCCGAGATGGATATTTTTGTCGCCTCCATATACTAAATTAAGGGTCACCTTCAAAATTTACTCAGTATTCCTTCTTCGCCGATTCTTATATAGCAGCTTCTTTCTTCCTCATGCAATCATGCAGCGGCTTGGCGGCTTTAACTTTGTCGATTAAAGTCGGTTTCTGATACCGCTATTCACATCGTCCACCAATGACACAAAATGTTTTGCTTGTGATACTTGGCGCTCGTGCTACTTACCTTTCTACTGGCTACGCCTTCGCTTCCATCGCCCTTTCGATGAAGCATGTTGAAGGTTCCTTTGGTCTACTTGGGGCTTTTATAATCCTCACTTTCTCCCAATTTTTAGGTCACCGAATCGCAACATGTTGGGACGTCCTATAGCTTTCCATACATGCCCATCGACTCAAGCATCGCGTAGAAGAATGTCCTCACAGGATGGTATCGCCAAATCTTCTTCATTTTGAAAACTCTTCTCATTCTTAGCCCAGCTTCTCACAATCTTCCGGTCGGTGATCGATGGGTGGCGATTAGAAAATATTCCACCGAATCTCGAATAGTAAGCCAAGAAAAACTTCCTTAAATCAAATTTGAATAGCTTGATTCTTTGCAACATCTCTTGATCGTGCCCAGGAATGCACCTTTTTCCTGATATTTATTCCGCGAAGCTTTTTAGATGTCGTCCTGGTTGCTTGCACTTTATTGTAAATTGATAAAGGCAACAAAGATCTAATATTCATGATACTCGGTTCATCATATCCGCTTAAATCATGACACAAGTTGAAGGAGTTAAGAAGCCGGTGGATTATCTGTTTCGAAACGGGTCATCGTGGCAATGATTTGTCTTCCTTCGTGATGATTAACTCCGGATTCAATAATCATATCTCCATCTGTTTTGGCAAAGAATGAAACTTGAGACACCCGAATCTTTCACAATAACGCCAAATGCCACGCTTTTGGGTAACTGCTGACGTTCAATAGGAGCCACTCGTTTTTGTCTGCCTTTAATTAATCAAACATATTTTATCGGTCAGGGTAGGCGACAGTCAATCGATGGGAAGTACCGCTTCGTTCCAAGATAGCTCGTGGTTCAATAAGTTTTATGGCAGCATTGTAGCTTGATTCTGTCGTAATTGGTTGATTAGGAATGAACGCCTGCAATCAACAGTATTAACGATTATTCAAATCCAAGTTTAACATAAGATGTAATTCTGCCAAATCTAGACGCAGACTCGCTGCTATTCGAAGGTTTCGCCTGAGCCAAGTCACTGTCTCAAAAATTTCTCCGTCGAATTTAAGCGACGGCTGACGCCTCAGATTCCCCAGCAGTATTGACTCTTTTTCGCTCTCTGAGGAGGTCACAACAACTGCCTTTGCTTAGGTTTGACTTTTTTCATGCCCTTTTTTTCCCTACATCTTAGATTGAATTTTTTTTGATGGCTTTTTTTTTTTTTTTTTTTTTTTTGCTTTTTTTGAATTTTCTTTCATTCCCTCTCCTCCGCAATTTTCTATATATGCCCGTGATCGGTTTGATGCTGAGTCTTTTGATCATTTTTGAATCAACTTTAATTCAATTGTCGACAGGCCACGATTACCAAGAGTAGTTCGAGCTGATCTTCACTACTTCACCGCACATTTCATATTATGCGTTTGTATTATAATTTGCGACATACTTGTTGGTCTTCTCATCGAATGCCACCTCGTTATGAACTTCTATTTACTGTTCAACCCGTGATCATAAATTTGTTCGTATTGCGTTACGTCAATAAACTCGCTTTATTCCTTACAACTCTTGGTAATATCAAAGGACAACTACTATTTGCGAAGGGGTAATTACTATCGACGAAGGTAATTACTATCGACAAAGATAATTACTATCAAGAAGGTAATTACTATCTATTGGCGATCATGGGTAAATACTATTCACAAAGGTAGTTACTATTGATGGTAAGGTAACATTATCGATTTAAGGTAATTACTATTCACAAAGGTAATTACTATCGACGAAGAGACTATTAGATGATGACATATACGCCCCCCATAAAATAATCAAACTTACCACAAACGTCTTATAATGTACTTTTTATATACATCAGGATTGAATAAATATTACCACAAATCATTTTATTTTAATCAACACATATTTAATCTTTCAACAATTATTAATCATTTATAACTTGTTGTCTCAATTAATAATATAACATATTATACGAGATGATAATGTGACAATAATTGAATCAATAATATAAGAGATATGATGCGTGAATTACTTATCGTAAGACCCCAACTTTTATAAATAAAGATGATTTTTTCTATAAATATTATTTTTGAATATTATGGAATAAATTTGATATAATGTTATAGTTGTGGGTAATATTTATAAATTTTGAAAAGTATGCAAGTGGTTATATTATTCGATTGGTCTGTGGAATATCTTGCTTAGCGAGGAATATTCGTACAACGCGACTCAATCATTGGTGGACTCCACAATGTAATTATTGTCGGATTGAGAAAAGATAAAAAAATATTTTATTGAAATAACGGCGAAAGTTTTACTGCTGATACTTTGTTGAACTACTTCGGTAGTAAAAGTACAAAGAATATGTGTGTAGTTGCATAGTAGCACACTGTATTGATTATTGATGCTTATGTGAGAAGTCACTCATTTGATTCCATTATCACGTTATTAATAATATGAATTATTATAATGATAATGACGCTTTTGTTTTATTCAGTATTATTAACGTAATAAAATGCGAAACATCTTTTTATATAAAATGTAATACTTTATTAAAGTTATTCTATAAATAAAATATATTAAATTTTATTATGCATAGTGTTGCATAGTGTTTTTGCATAAAGTGTTTTGCATAGTGTTTGCATAGTAAAATGTTTTTATATAAATAGAATATATTATATTTTATTTAAAAGATTTTTCTTTAAATATGGACCGCCGATTAAAGTAAATCAATCTGGACTGCTCATGGATTAATTATTATGCATTCTATTTTCCTATAAATAAAGCTCATTCCTTCATTATTTTCTTACGAATTAACTCAAACTCTGAGAGAGAAAACTATAGAAAGAAAGAAGAAAAGTATTCTCGCTACTTCACTTTGCCAATATTCAGCCCTTTTAAGGTAGAATATTATTTGTTGTACTTTCGTAAGGGATATTATTCTTTTGTATTCATGAAGAGAACTTCAGTTATTCCATTCCTTATTATTACATTGAATAACTCGTATATGCCAACTACCCTATACTTGGTGACATTCTTCTATTATTCATCTTTTATTATTCTCGTTGGAACATCCTATCTCGTGTTTTCACCGACTGGTTCCGCTTTTTATTATTCGTTGGAACATCCTACGTCATGTGTTTTACACACCGACCGTTCCGGCTTTATTATTCTGTTGAACATCCTGTTTGTGTGTTTTACACCGGACTGGTTCCGCCTCTATCATTCTCATTAGAATATCCTATCTGCGTGTTTTTACACACCGGATCCGGTTCCATCTTTATTATTCGTTGGAACATCCTCGTTGGTGTAATTTCACGACTCGGTTCCGCTATTATTATTCTGTTGGAATAACTCATCTACATGCGCAAGCACCGCATGCGGGTGATTTCTTTTGTTATTCCATTCTTTATTATACCCGGTTGGTTAAAACTTTGACTTATACTCTATGAAATTAGTAGAATATCCTCGATATTTGTGTTTCATCCAAGATCTTTTCATGGAAATATTCTTCCGATCATTCTTGAATTTTACTCTACAAAACAAAGATCATGTTGATAATTTGGGCGTTAATAATTCCTCGGATAAAATAATTCTTGAACTTGTTTTATTGAATTCTTATATCATTGTCATCATCCTCATGTTTATATTTTTTAGAGTCATCCATGGCCCATGAGTGCGTAGATGGACTTGGTATGATTATGACCAGAGACTATTCGGTGTAATCATGACCGTAATGTTACAAATGATGTGGTAAAAATCCTCAGTGACCGTAGTGCATTGATGGACAGTTGTTAGCATGATCATGACCATTAATGAATACACAATTATTCTTGGCCCGTAGTTCATGAATAATTGTGGTCGTGATACTAAAGAATATCCTTGGCCGTAGTGCAGGGGTGATTCGATGATGTGGATTATTTATTAAAGCTGAGTCTCAGCTATAACAGTGATGAAAAACCTTTTAAATCATAAAAGATAGTAGATTTTATTTTCTACTTGACTCTTTTAATGGATTGCTTGTTCCATTAGCAGTTAAACTTGATGTTTATTATATTTTATCGCTTTAACACTCTTTGAAGGCTAATGATAATTTATTCTCGCATTATCTTAGTCATAATATTTCTTCTTTGGGCTAGTTGAGCTCACCCTTTCTTTCACTTTTCTTTGAGAAATGAGAACATAGGTGGGACGAAGCTCTGGGATCGGAGTAATGGTCCGAGAGGATAGCATTAGTAGTCCTCACTATTCGTGAAATAGTGTGATAATAATTGTAATGAGGACTCCTTTTGAGTTTGTATAATATCTAGTAGATAATATTTGTATTCAAACTCACGTTTTATGTCGATTGCATACCTACAGCTTATATTAGTAAGTTGTATTTAAATTACATTTCCATGTATCGACTACCCAAGATGGGTGATGTATACCTAATTTTGGGGGCGTCACGATTGGTATCGAGCTTAGGGATATGATCCTCGCTAAGATGTGAGAATAGTACTAGGAGGGAGAGCAGGGAATACCTTTTCGCCAGTAGTATGACTACCTAAGTTTATGTCTTTATTTTATTGGCTCGGTCGAATATAGGGATAATTTGTTACACGTCAATTAACCTTTTGTTTTGTGGCGATATCTGAAAATGACATCCGAGAATGTTGAGAATAGCAATGGAGCACAAAAGCGATCGTTGATTCGCCACATATCAATAATCGTGATAATGTACATCAGAAGGCGACAATCCTCATGCAAACAACAACAACATGACCAAATGATGAATGATCAAATGTTAGGAGAGGCTTTATGAATTTATGCAACAAAGAAAGCGAGAGCGACTCTGTCCCAAAACGAGGTGGAAACACGGAAAAACTCTCGGGCGGCCACCGCTAAACAATTCAAGGAGCTGGGACCACCGGAGTTTAAGGGAGAGCCAAAACCACTTCACGGCGGAAGCATGGATAAAGCAGATTAACAAGATATTTGATGTCTTGGGATGCTCCGAGGAGCAAAGGTTCCTTTCCGCCTTTTTATGTTGCGGAGAGGCGATTCTTGGTGGAAATCGGTAAAACGTACTCAACTCATTAGATCAAGATAACTTGGGAGAAGTTCCAGAGTCGTTCAACGACAAATACTTTCCTGAAAGTATTCGCCACATGAAGGAGGTAGAGTTTATCAAGTTGGAACAAAACAATATGACCGTATCACAATACGAGGCAAAATTTACGTAGTTATCACGATTTGCGTCCCACTTGGTGGATAATGAAGAAAGAATGGCGCGAATGTTTTTAAGAGGTTTGAAGTCGGAGATACGTCAACATCTTATTTCTCATAAACTGTGTTTGTATTCAGATGTTGTAAATAGGGCTCAAGATTAGTGGGCGCGATAACGAGTCAACGAACTAAAAGAAACGGTGAACAAAATTATAATACCAATGAGAGTAGTCATCGAAGCGGTGACAACAAGCGTGAGGGAATCAACGGGCGGATATGGTAACCACTTGATGTGGTAATCGTACAAAACAATAAGAATGAACATTTCAAGAAAGAGATTCAACAATGATGGGAAAGACGTCAAAGACCAAAGACCGTTGTTAAGGAAGGAGAAAGACCACCTATCATATGCTTCAAATGCGGAGAAGCGGGACACATCAGTCCGAACTGCACCATGCCGTCCGAAGCATGTTATAATTGTGGAAGAGAAGGTCACTTATCTCGATTTTGTCATTTGCCGAAGACAAATTCAACTAGGATGGAGGCACCAAAGGCCGTCCCAGAAAAGTCAAAACCGGTAGTGCAAGGGAGAGCGTTTGTTGTGACCTCCCAGAGAGCAAGGAACCAAAATGAGGTCATCACGGGTAAGCTTATCATAAACTCTAATGAAGTTTATATTTATTTGATACCGGTTCTACCCATTCTTTTATTTCTCCTACTTGCGCTCATCGATTAAATTTGACTCCGGAGAAATTAGACTTTGACTTATCTAGTGGAAACTCCGTTGGGAGAAACCTTCATTACATCCACTGTTTATAAGTCTTGTTTGGTTCAAATCGGTACCCTCACATTACCCGTCGATCTTATTTCATTAAAAATACTTGCATTTGACGTGATTCTAGGGATTGATTGGTTAACTACTTATCATGCAAAAATTGATTGTTTTCGTAAGGTTGTTAGCTTTCATATTCCTAATCAACCTATTATGCGAATTCAAACGACCAAACCATTAAAATCAATCACGGTCATCTCAAGCCATAAAGCTATTTGTTTATTAAAAAAGCGGATGTCGCTTTTTTTTAGCTCATGTCACGATTTAAACAAAAATACGCCGGTTTTTGAACGATATTTCTATTGTTAATAAATTTCTGACGTATTCTCAAGAACTTCCCTGCCTACCCCGGCGTGAAATTGAATTTTGTATCGACCTTGAACCCTAGACAAAACCTATTTCCAAAGCCCCATATGGAATGGCTCTATTGAACTTCGTGGAGTTAAAAACCCAACTACGTAAATTGTTAGACATCGGCTTTATTCGTCCCTAGTACTTCTCCTTGGGGTGCTTATGTTCTATTCGTGAAGAAGAAAGATGGGAGTATCGATTTTGTATTGATTATCGGGAGTTGAATCATGTCACCATCAAAATAGGTATCCATTGCCACGTATTGATGACCTGTTTGACCCGATTGCAAGGAGCCAAATTCTTTTTAAAGATTGATCTTCGTTAGGATATCACCAATTGAAGATTAGAATCACCGACATTCCAAAGCGGCTTTTTAGAACTCCGATGCGGGCATTATGAATTCCTAGTCATGTCCTTTGGATTGACTAATGCTCCTCTTTGCCTTCATGGATATGATGAACCGAGTATTCAAGGAATATTTAGATCACTTTGTGGTCGTCTTTATTGATGACATCCTTATTTATTCCAAAAGCCGTGAAGATCATGAGCAACACTTGAGGTCGACACTCCAAAAGCTTCGTGAATATAAGCTTTATGCCAAGTTGAAGAAATGCGAGTTCGGCTTGAAGAAGTAGCATTCCTTGGGCACGTGGTATCAAGTCATGGAATATCTGTTGACCAGCAAAGATTGAAGCTATTCAAAGTCGAACAACCTAAATCAATGGATCAAGTGCGTAGCTTTCTCGGTTTAATTTGGTTATTATCGGAGATTCGTGGAAGGATTTTCTCGAATCGCTACTCCATCGACTTCATTCTTTAACTCCGAAAAGATACAAAGTTCTGTTGGAGCGAAGAATGTGAGAAGAGTTTTCAAGAACTCAAGAGAGACTTATTTCAAGACTGTTACGACAATACCATTTGCCTCGGAGGATTTGTCATCTACAAATGATGCTTGAGGCGGGCAAAGGGTTGGGATGTGTTCTCATGCAACTTGGAAAAGTTATAGCTTTATGCCTCATGACAACTCAAAGAATATGAGAGGAATTATCCTACTTTCATGATCCGGAGTTAGCGGTACATGTCTCTTCAGACTTAAAATTTGGAGGCATTACTTGTATGAGGAGAAAGTGGAGATCTTTACTGGATCATAAAAGCCTCAAATATTTCTTCACTCAAAAGGAACTCAACATGCGACAACGACGTTGGCTTGAATCTGTTGAAAGATTATGATCATACCATCCAATACCATCCCGAAAAGCGAACGTGGTAGTGACGCATTGAGTAGAAGATCATATGCAAATCTGAGTGCGTTATTGTCAACGCAAAGGCCCATTTTGTGTGACTTGCAAAGGATGGAGATAGAGTTAAAGACTCGAGGGACGCATATGATGATAGCGAATATCACGAGTAGAAACCGACTTTAATCGATAAAGTTAAAGGCACGCTTTCGAGCTCTGAACTTGGGCCGATGCGTCATGAGGAAGAAAGTGCAAGAAGGTGCTATCTGGGAAGCAAGAATCGATGAAGAAGGAATACTTGAGTCAACTCCGGACTTTGTGTTCCTAACGACCACGATTTAAAGTATAATATCATGATGGAGCGCACACACACCATTTGCAATCCATCTGGGAGTACCAAAATGTATCGTGATATTCATCATACATTTTGGTGGAGCAATATGAAGAGAGAGATAACACTTGTTTATCTCAAGGTGTCTAACTTGTCGGTGAAGTTAAAGCGGAGCATCAAGTACCAAAAGGTCCATTACAACTACTTGAAATTCCGAATGGAAGTGGGAGCACATTACCATGGATTTAAGTTCTGGGTCTTCCTAAGGTTTCTCAATGCATTGATGCAATTTGGGTCATTATTGATAGATTGACCAAGTCCGCTCATTTCTTCCGATAATCGAAACTTATACACTTGAACGTCTTGCTCGTATGTACATAAACGAGATTGTAAGATCGCATGGTATGCTCAGATCCATAGTTTCGATCGAGACCCAAGATTCACTTCACGATTTTGGGTTAGTTTGCAAAAAGCTATGGGCACAGACTTACGATTTAGCTCGGCATATCATCCTCGACATTTAACCTGACGGTGGAGAGGACTATTCAAACTCTTGAAGATCTATTAAGACTACAGGTCCTTGATTTCAAGGGAGTTGGGACAAGTTCTTACCATTGGTGGAGTTTTCCTACAACAACAGCTTATCAAGCAAGTATTAGCATGGCTCCATTCGAAGCGTTGTATGGAAGAAAGTGTCGTTTCTCGATATCTTTGGGATGAGGTGGGTGAAGCAACGTTGTTGGGGCCGGAGTTGAATGCGTATGACTACGGTAAAGATTCAAACGATCCGACAACGTATAAAAACCTCACAAATTGACAAAAGAGTTATCTTTGATCTTCATCGAAAGGACGTGGAATTCGATATAGGAGATCATGTGTTGTTAAGAGTTGCTCCGTGGAAAGGAGTTAAGAGATTTGGAAAGAGAGGAAAACTTAATCCTCGATTCATCGGTCCATTTTAATCCTCGATCGAGTAGGAACTGTAGGCTATAGACTCGCTTTTCTGCCAAATATGTCTCGTGTTCATAACATTTTCACATATCCATGTTACGTAAATATGTGAAAGACCAACCATATTATTGAGTTAGAACCGGACGAAATAGCGGAAGATTTGACGTATGAAGAGGTTCCCTGTTCAAATTTTGGATAAGAAGGAACATATTCTACACTCCAGGTTATACCTCAAGTCAAAGTTTTGTGGAGGAACCACGATGTTGAGGAAATGACTTGGGAGTTAGAATCAAATGAAATCAAGGTATCCTTACCTCTTGACATACCGTCACGTAATTCTAATTTCGAGTGCTTAAATTTCATAAGAAGGGGAGGTTGTAAGACCCCACTTTTTTATAAATAAAGATGATTTTTCTATAAATATTAGTTTTGAATATTATGGAATAAATTTGATATAATGTTATAGTTGTGGGTAATATTTATAAATTTTGCAAAGTATGCAAGTGGTTATATTATTCGATTGGTCGGGGAATATTCGGTTTAGCGAGGGAATATTAATAACTACTCAATCATTGGTGGACCCTACAATGTAATTATTGTTGGATTGAGAAAACGACAAAAATATTTTATTGAAATAACGGCGGAAGTTTTACCGGTTGATCTTGTTGAACTACTCGGTAGTAAAAGTCACAATGTCATACGTGGGTTGCATAGTAGCACACGGTATTGATTATTGATGCTTATGTGAGAAGTCACTCGGTTTGATTCCATTATTACGATTAATAATATGAATTATTATAGCGATAATGACATTTTGTTTTATTCAGTATTATTAGCGTAATAAAAGCGAAATATCTTTATATAAAATGAATACTTTATTAAAGTTATTACTATAAATAAAATATATTAAATTTTATTATGCATAGTGTTGCGTAGTGTTTTGTAGTGTTTTTGCATAGTGTTTGCATAGTAAAATGTTTTTATATAAATAGAATATATTATATTTTATTTAAAAGATTTTTCTTTAAATATGGACCGTCGATTAAAGTAAATCAATCTGACCGTTCATGGATTAATTATTATGCATTCTATTTTCCTATAAATAGAAGCTCATTCTTTCATTATTTTCTTACGAATTCAATTTGAAACTCTAGAGAAACTATAGAAAGAAAGAAGAAAAGTATTACCTACTTCACTTTGCCAATATTCAGTTCTTCTAAGGTAGGAATATAATTTATTGTACTTTCGTAAGGGATATTATTCTTTTGTATTCATGAAGAGAACTTGATTTATTCCATTTCTTATTATTACATTGGAATAACTTTGTATCTGCGGACTACCCTATACTTGGTGACATTCTTCTATTATTCATCTTTATTATTACATTTGGAACATCCTGTACATGTGTTTTTACACCTAGGACTGGTTCGATCTTTATTATTACATTGGAACATCCTATGCATGTGTTTTACACCGGACACGGTTCCGCTCTTTATCATTCATTGGAATATCCTATCCATGTGTTTTACACCGGATCTGGTTCCATCTTTATTATTACATTTGGAACATCCGCTTGTGTTTGTGAATTTCACGACACAGTTCCGTTATTATTATTACATTGGAATAACTTTGTCATGCAAGTCTGCGCATGCATGGTGATTTCTTTTGTTATTCCATTCTTTATTATACCCATTGGTTAAAACTTTGACTTCTATACTCCATGAAATTAGTAGAATATCCTTGATATTTGCGTTTCATCGATATCTTTTCATGGAAATATTCTTCCGATCATTCTTGAATTTTACTCTACAAAACAAAGATATCATGTTGACAATTTGGGCGTTAATAATTCTTGGATAAAATAATTCTTGAACTTGTTTTATTGAATTCTTATATCATTGTCATCATCCTCATGTTTATATTTTTTTTAAAGTCATCTCATGTAGCACATGGTGCATAGATGGACTTGGTATGATTATGACAGAGACTATTCGGTGTAATCATGGTAGTAATGTTACAAATGATGTGGTAAAAATCCTCGATTGGTAGTAGTGCATTGATGGGCCGATTGTTGGCATGATCATGACCATTAATGAATACACAACTATTCTTGGCCCGTATTGCATGAATAATTGTGGTCGTGATACTAAAGAATATCCTTGGCCGTAGTGCAGGGGTGATTCGATGATGTGGATTATTTATTAAAGTGAGTCTCGGTCTATTATAATGATGATGAAAAACCTTTTAAATCATAATAGATAGTAGATTTTATTTTCTACTTGACTCTTTTAATTGATTGCTTGTTCCGCTGCAGTTAAACTTTATGTTTATAATATTTTATCAGTTTAACACTGTTGAAGTCTAATGATAATTTATTCTGCATTATCTTAGTCATAATATTTCTTCTTGGGCTAGTTGAGCTCACCTTTCTTTCACCGTTCTCTTGAGAAATGAGAACATAGTTGGACGAGTCGGGGAACGGAGTAATGGTCCGGAGGATAGCATTAGTAGTCCTCACTATTCTCGTGAAATAGTGTGATAATAATTGTAATGAGGACTCCTTTTGAGTTTGTATAATATCTAGTAGATAATATTTGTATTCAAACTCACGGTTTATGTCGTATTATTGCATACGATAGTTATATTAGTAAGTTGTATTTAAATTCTGTACCATGTATCTGACTACCCAAGATGGGTGATGTATACCTAATTTTGGGGACGTCACAATTACTGTAGCAATAATTGAGTATAGCTAAGTGACTTCTCACGTTAGCATCAATAATCAATCTGGTGTGTGCTACTTATGCGACCACACGCGATATTCTTTATTTCTTTTACCATTAGGGTAGTTCAACGGTTTTAACGGTAACACCTCCTCTAGTTATTTTTATAGAAAGATAATTTTGTCATTTTCTAACTACGACAATACTTCCGTTGTGGGGTCCACCAATGATTGAGCCTTCTTACGAATATTCCCCGATAAAAAGAATATTTCCCGACCAAACAAATATTTTATAACAACTTGCTTACTTTGCAAAATTTATAAATATTACCCACAACTATAACATTATATCAAATTTATTCCATAATATTCAAAAATAATATTTATAGAAAATTCATCTTTATTTATAAAAGCTGGGGTCTTACAAGAAATACACAAAAAGTACATAATTGATTGATTGATTGAAGAGGGGAGAAGAACAGGTGAGCGATTACTCCAACGACACGTGGCAGAACTCTTAGAATCCGAGAACTTTGTTAGGGTAGCAAGGATTCAGAGAGCCTTCTTGAGTCTTCGGGTTGAGAGAGAATCTTCAGGTCTCCTAGTCTTCTAAAAGGTCCAAGTCCTAAGTCTGAAGAGAAGTCCAAAGTGAGGTCCCCTTCCTAATGGAGTGGAAGGGGTATTTATAGGGTTTTTTAGAGAGTGGTCATGTGCTAGGCACATGTCCTCGGGGAAATTTTAAATTTACCCTTAGTCATCAGAGTAATGCCCAGATCGTCCTGCCTTTCAAGCCACCAATCTAATCCCTCAATCAATTCCCAAAATGAGTCGCCTCCACGTGTCTTCTGCCTCGGGACATGTGAAAGATTCTCTCAGGTCTTGCTTCTTTATTTTCGGCTCTTCCATCTTTTTATTTAATCATAATGCGAACCTTTATTTGTGCATTTAATTTAATTAGGACAAGTGAACCCTAATTTGCACTTGGGCCCACACAAATAAAAGTCGTCACAAAAATCTATCTTTTTAATGATTGTCACAACCGTCATAAAATATTGTTTTGATTATTTCTTATATTAAAATATTAGTGATAGCTTAAATGCAATAACAAAAAGGGTATATCTATAAGTGATGACTTATTGCGTCACAAAAAGAAATTTTATTTTGCGTGAAAAAATTGGTGTGATTGACATGGTCATCACAATTATAATACATTGATAGCAAGATTAGTCATCACTAAAAGCCATCATATATACTATTATTTTGTGATTACTTAAAAAGTCCATCACAAATTACTATCTTTTGTGATTGTTTTTAAAAACTGTCACAAAATTTCGTCACGTATTCTTATTTTTCTAGTAGTGATATTGTTCTTTCAATCAAGATATCATATTATACATCATAACACCATTATTCTTATAATAAATTATCTAACATGTAATCATGTAATTAAACATTCAATAATACCTTACTCATTAGGAATATTATCATCTCTTGATAATATTATTATCATATAATCATTGTCTTAAACTCTTGTCTAATATTATTAATTATTTAATAATATTTTAATCCCTTACTAATATTATTAATCAATTAATAATATTTTAATCAATCTTTAATATCATAACCATTCACAAATATTATTAACCATTTAATAATATTTTAATCGATTAATAATATTATTAATCATTTAACAATATTTTAAATCATTATCTAATATTATTAATCATTTAATAATATTTTAATTTAGCTTTAATCTAACATTATTAATCATTTAATAATATTTTAATCCGATTTTTAATCTAAATATTATTAATTACTTAATAATATCTTAATATAATATTATTAAGCTTTTAATAATATTTTAATCATTTATTAAAATAATAAAAATTTATTCTAATTATTTATCCTTTACTAATTCATTTATTTAATAGTCATAAAATGCTATAAATATAATATCTCATCAAAAATTACCAAAATACCCTCCATAAATCTGCACCTATAATCTTTAGGGTCTTTAAGCCATAAAATTATATTTTTGTCATTTATGACATCACATTACTTATTTTATTCATTTATTCATAACTCAATCATTTAAATAAAAAATATCAAATACACTCCCAAAATTTTAATTTTTTGGGAAACATCAGTTAATATTACCCTTATGAACATATAATTTTTCTGGAATTTTTCAGTTTCGTTTATTATGCTTAAAATGGCCAAAACAGACGGATCTTGCAACAATTTTCACGAACTGAGTTTTTGTCAAAAAATTCCAAAAGTTTCAGCGGATGCTCCTGTTATGTATATGTGCTTCCAGTAAAAACTTCATAATATTTGGAGTTACACACTAAGAGTTATTCTCTTTTACTTTTTAAGTAGTCTTTGTTCTTAAAATCCATAACTTTCATTCTACACATCCAAAAATCTCCACCTTTTTACAGCACTCATTTAACTCATCATATTATAATTCCAAATCTTTCCAGAATTTTTAGAGCACAACAATCGGATGAAATTACCCCTGGAATGGACTTCCCTAAAAGGTGTATTTCCCCCCTTTTTCTTTTTCTGAATAGTTTTGCTTAAAACAACCACTATGGCTTGTAAAATCATCATGTTTGAGTTCTACCACTTGGGTTTGAAAGCTAACTTACATATCTATCACCCCTATTTGACGGATCGCAAAAAAGAATGTTTAGATTTTAAATGGTAGCTTTTCAAAGCAGAGCCGGCCCTGGGCAAGGGCTACCAGGGCTATCGCCCAGGGCCCACAGTTGAGGGGGGCACAATTTTTTTTTATAAATTTATGTATTTATGTGTATAAAAAAATTAGCGATATTATGCATTGTAAATGATATGTTAGAAAATATTAAATATGATAGTATAATTGATGATTATGCATCTAAAAGTGCAACAAGAAGACATTTTAAATGATATTTTGTGGTTTAGATTTCATTGGGCAAAACTAAATAAATACCCATTGTAATCGGTAGGTTTTACTGATTACAACATTGAACTTTTAATTTTTTAATTACACCACTAAACTAATAATTATTTTGAAATTGGGTCATTCCGTTTAAAAAAAAATAAATGGACGTTAATTTTTTATCTACAAAACTAATGAATTACCCACTGTAGTTGGCACAATTTACTGATTACACCATTGCACTTTTAATTTTTTAAATTACCCCATCAAACTAATTAAAAATAATTATTTTAAATATTTTAAAAATAATTATTATTCTAAGTAAAAAATATTAGAAACTTGTTTTCTTTCATAAAAGGAGTAGAGTTTCATAAAATATAGATTCAAAAAATTAAAGTGATTTTAAATTAAATTAATGTCTACTTAATTTTTAATAGAATGACCTATTCTTAATATTAGAATTTTTTAAAAAACTAAAAATAGAAATTGAAATTCAAAAAACAAGAAAAGATAAATAAAAAACACAGATTCAATTTTTCCAAAAAAGAAATTAATAATTTTATAAATAAATATTATTTTCAAGAAAAAATTGGAAAATTCTTCATATTTTAAAAAATGAGTAAAATTTTATAAAATATAGATTCAAAAAAATAAACTTTATTTTCAAAAAAAGATTTTTTTTTAAAATCGATGAGTTTCATAAAACTTTAATTTTTTAAATCTATATTTTATGAAACTTTACTCATTTTGACTAAAAAATTAAAGTTTCAATATTTTTATCGAAAATAATAATTATTTTTAAAAATATTTAAAATAATCATTTTTTAATTAGTTTAATAAGGTAAGCTGAAAAAGTAAAAGTTCAATGGTGTAATCAGTAAAACGTGCCAACTACAGTGAGTAATTCATTAGTTTTGTAGATAAAAAAAATTAACGTTTGTTTATTTTTTTTTAACGGAATAACCCAATTTTCAAAGTAATAATTAGTTTAGTGTGGTAATTTGAAAAATTAAAAGTTCAATTGTGTAATCAGTAAAATTTGCCAACTACAGTGGGTATTTCATTAGTTTTACCGATTTCATTGATATTTTTATTTTGTAGGTTGATGATTCTTTGCTTCGATGACATTTTAAAGTGTTCTTCCTTATCTTTTATAAATTCTTATAATTTTAATAAAATTAATTAGTTGATAATTTATTTATTTAATTTGTATAAAGGGGCACACTTGACAAAATTTGCTCAGAGCCTTAGAAAACCCAGGACCGGCTTCTGTTTCAAAGTATACTAAAGTTAGGGTTTTCTAACTTTTAAAAACATGGTTTTTATTTCTTTGCTTTTGATTAACATTCTAACACTCAAAATGATTAGATCCATACATAAAACACTAGAAAAAAAATGTAGATATAAAGTTTTGAAGTTCAAAAATATCAACTCTCTATTTCATCAATGTAAGACCCCAACTTATTATAAATAAAATTAAATTTTCTCTATTCATTATCTTGAAATAATAAGGAGTTAATATGATATAATGCTTTGGTTATGGATGAAATGTGCAAATTTTGCAAAATAAACAAGTGGTTATAAAATATTCATTTTGTTGGGGAATATTCGTTTGGTCGTGGAATATTCTTCTTTGTCGGGAGAATATTCGTATGCGGCAAGTAGCCCATTTAATGGGCCCATAATGTAATAATCGCTTGGGATGAAGAAAACGACAAGTTTGAGTTTTTATAAATAACGACGTAATTGTTACCATTAACACTTTGTTGGATTATCCGGTGGTTAAAATACGATGTCTGGCGTGGTTGCGATGAAGACCACCAGTATTTCACAAAGTATTTTAAATTATTGATTCTTATGTAAAAGCACTTACTTTCAATAATTGTTACATTAATTCTTTATTCAATATTTTATTTTATTGATTCAACGATTCTTTGCGTTGATATTTTATATTATTGTTGTTTCAATAATTGTCACTGCATAGTAGTTCCCATTATCAGATCAATAATTCATATTATTTGAATAATATTATTAGATAGTATTATTGACAATGTCTAAGGACATTCTGTTAAAGGAGAGGTTTGATCACCTAATTGCGTGCCAGTAAGGAAAGCCCCCTCTTTCCTGGGAACGACCTGGTTGTCATAATTGTGATTCTGTAATATTATTTGTGAATAATTAATTATTGATTTATATGATAAGGAAATATTTATTTTATGTGGATATAAATGAATGATATATTTATTTAATGTGGATATAAATGGAGGAATTTTTAGAAAAAGTGGCAATTATTGAAAATTGATATTTTATCTTTACGATAAAATAATTTATTCAAATATATTATTATAATATTACATTATAATAGTATAATGTGATAATATAATAGTATAATTTTTATAATTTAAATGGTAATATTGTTATATTTTTTTGTATGTGAATTATATGGAGTAAAGATGATCAAATTGAATTAGTTTTCAAATTGAATTTGAATTCTTTTATTTTTTTTTCAAAAACATGTGATAAATGGGGTGGGTGAGCAAAGTTGGAAAATCTTGGTTCAAGTAAGGTGTGCGTAGAAGAGAAGAAAATAATAATATTATTTTATTATTTTAGTCTCCTTTGGCGTTCTATCATTTTTCTATAAATAGGTGCTTAGGTTAGAATTGAAAATCACACCAGAAATAAGTTTTCTTTCTCTCTATATTATCGAGCGTATTTTTGTGAGTATTTAGATACTTTGAGAGTTGCTATTCAGTGCAAGTTTTCTTCAGCATTACATTCGATATTCCAATCAGAAATACTGTTCTTTTGAGGTAAAGGATGTTATTTTCTTCTTAAATGATATTATTTCATCAATATCATTATGCTGAAATATTGATATAAATTTTATTGTGGAATTTCTACCTTTTTGTGTTGGAGTTACTATTCACGTATACGACACTATTCACGTATCGACACTATTCACAAATACGACACTATTCACCAAAAAATAAAATTTTCTCTTCTTTGTCCTAGATGTCTATTATGGTTACTATCTTTGATTGTATCCATGTTTTGATCTTCATTCTTGAATTTTATTCATTATGATTTATTATGGAGTATTTTTAAACTTGAATTATCTAAAGTACGAATCTTTAATCTTTCTCCTTTTATCTCACTGGATTATTTCTCTAAAATATTTTTCATCATCCTCAGTCTTTACTGGTGATACTTGATAAATATCTTTGGCCTGTAATGTAAAGATGAATGATTACCTGATGAATATCTTTGGCCCGTAGTGCAAAGATGAACATGTGTTGAGATGAACATGACCAACTGGTGATATAAATGAATATCTTTGGCCCATAGTGCAAACACTACTACAAAACAGTAAATAGATAACACGGAAAAAATGTTGTGGTTTCAGTCAGGAAAACGTCGTGGTTAAGGGTGTCATCTATTTGACACCCTTACACAACATTTTAAAAACGTTGTAGTTAAGAATCATACACAACATTTTTTAGTAAAAAAATGTTGTAGATTTGTTTTCCAAAAATTAGCAGATGCTTAAAAACGTTGTAGAAGGTATGATTCCACAACATTTTTTGGATAAAAATGTTGTTGTTTAGTATATTACACAACGTTTAGGCACATTTACACAACATTTATAATGTGTCATCTATTTAAACAAATTTATATAACAGTTTTAAAACATTGTAGTGTGACTTAAAAATGTTGTAATACATGCATATAACATTTGTTTTTAAATATCGACCATAGAAAGCAACAATATACAACGTTTTTAACCAATTTATACAACGTTTAAAAGGTGTCATTTATTTATACAAATATACAACATGTTTTAAATGTTGTAGATAAAAAAAAAATGTTGTGGTTCACCTGTATCACTAATGCACCTGTAATACGCTAATGCCATGATATATAACCAAAATATATCAACCATTCAAAATACATTCTAATAATACCATTCGTTTATAGTTTCAAATTACTACATCCACAAAATTTATACCAAAATGTATCCATATATGCATCTCAAATTCACTTTTCAATATAAATTACTATTATATTGAATTGTGAATTTGATTGTATGCATCCACAAAATAAACTAAACTATCCAAAATACGTATATTCATCTAACATATTCACCGTTAACTCGAGGCTCTACATATAGCTGCTCGCATACGTTGCCCACTCATTCCGTACTTCGTCAATTTGTTCTTGTGTGTACGTTAATCCACATGCCTTATCCCACTGAAATAAAAGAACAACAAATTTAGTATTCAACAAAGATACCAAATAACATACCAAATCTGACCTGCTATACAAATTTAGTATTCCACATTCCTTGTATTTGTAACATTGTACCCATGTTAGCCACATAATTCTAATCAAAACTAAGTACATGTTTACAAGAAAATTACTTCAAAGAGGATTCCTTGATCATTCCATTTACTAGCCACATCATTCCATTTACTTATTTATATTCCATTTGCAAGATTGGACCATGTTTCAAATTCTAAGAAAATTTTATTAGATCAAGACAGAACAATGTAGTATATGAAGCAAATAATCTAAACCAAACAGATCAAGTATATAACACTAATAATGAACAAAGCGGATCAAGTAGCTCAATAAATTTTAATATGTAATTTTTTGCTAATTTAGTTTAATGACCGGATCATGGTGATACATGCCTCATTTAAATGGACTAAAAAGTAGCACTATGCAAATTAAGGATGCTGATGCTTAAATGAGAGCTGTTGAAAGACATAACATAACTAGAAACCCATGTTAGCCACATAATTCCTAATCAAAACTAGTACATGTTTAAAAAAAATTATTCGCATTCCGATCATTCCATTTACTAGCCACCACATCATTCCATTTACTTACGCAATATTCCAGTTGGACCATGTTTCAAATTCCAAAAAATTTTATTAGATCAAGACAAACAATGTAAATTTATAAAGCGAATAATCTAAACCAAACAGATCAAGTATATAACACTAATAATGAACAAAAACTAAATCAAGTAGCTCAATCTTAATTTGAATATGTAAATTTTTCTAATTTAGTTTAACGACCCATGGTGATACATGCCTCATTTAAATGGACTAAAAAGTAGCACCATGCAAATTAAAGACAGAGCTGAAATGAGAGCTAGGAAAGACATAACATAACCAAAAACCCATGTTAGCCACATAATTCCTAATCAAAACTAGTACATGTTTACAAGAAAATTACTTTTGCATTCCAGATCATTCCATTTACTAGCCAGATCATTCCATTTAATTAGAGGAACAACAATAACACCACCCAAAAAATCATACATTTTCCAGTTTCTTTTACTACTTGGAATGAAAAAGCACACAAACAGTATAATTCTTATGATAACATTGTAACATTGTAACATAGTCAGTAGGATGCTCATGCTTACAGAAAAAGGTCCTCATTATTATCTACCATCATCACTCAAGCCCAACAGTTTACTTTCCACTCAATTAAATATGACATAACACACACACGTTATTAGACTATACTGCTATTTGACCAATAAAGCTGACAAAAAAGCTGACAAAAAATAACTAACCTTGACTACAAAGTCCAAACTACCATCCTCAACTATCTCCTTCATAAAACGCATCACAAAATACCCGCACTCCTTGTGTGTTGGCTGTACAGAGTTCCCTAAACACAATTAGTAATTATGTCATGATAAATCAATAAAAATAACAAATGTCCATAAGTAAACATCTTATGCACATACCACCAAGATTCTCAATTGTGGTGATTTTCGCATTTGATTATTGTTTTGCCCATTGTAAGCTTTAATGGCACTGAATGAGCAAGAGGGTGACACATATAACATCATGAACATAATTCCAGAGACGATTTATTAGAAGAAATTGTATTGTAAAACTTTCCAATTGAACTATTTAAAAACAAAGTAATTTGGAATAACATACGTGTTCACAACTTGTTTCCACTCCTCATCGATTCTACAGTACTTGAGGGAATCCATGAAGTACACATTATTATTGTCCAGATTGACAATGGTCAACACCCAATGATATCTATACAAAAATCACCCACAAACACATCACTATAGTTAAACCAACAAGTTTTTTAGAATCAGGAGTTTTAATAAAAAAAGGTAAAGAAATTTACCATTCCAGATCGAACTAAATATAATAAGTACTAACCCGGAGTTGTAAGGTATCAGGAAATACGTGCCAGGATGTCCTCTTGAAAACTGAGATGCTATGTAATGTGTTTTTTGAGAAATACTTCCACAACCTTTAGCACCAACCCGAGCAGGGTCCACAAAAGTAATCATACTTAACATATTTGTCTTCTTCAACACATCATATAAGTACCTAATAATTGAAAACCGTTAACTCAATTTTATTTCACAGTACCAAATAAGATTTATTTAATTATACCTCATGTACATCACTATGCAAGTGCTTGATATTTCTGACATGGTACCAAATTGTATAATGTCTTCATACAAAATATGGGTTGGACGAGCAAACCCAAAAATTTCCTCCTCCATCACAATTTTTATGGTGTCTCCCTTCAAGTGGAGGGTATTTTTGGCTTATCCACACAACACCTTTAATGAGCTTGGCATCGGGTGCAAGTTATTCGATTTAGAACTTTTCTTGTCAAACTTTAAGCATTTTCCATGTTTCTAGATACAAACACAAGAATATATATTAATGAAATCAATAATATGTAAAACTTTTTGTTATCTTAATGAAATCATTAATGAAATTTATGAAATCAATGACATATACCTTTAATGGTGGAAGCTTTTTGTTATCATTGTCATTGTTCTCACCATTGTCAACATCCTCCTTCTCATCAATCCAAATTTTAGTTTTTTTAACAACAGAACAACTAGCTTTGTCTGAAAAATGTGCACCGTTAAGGGTGGGGGAAGTCAAGTAGTGACCTGGGGGAATTATTTCACCTGGGGTCGTACACTTTCCATCCAGTTTTGCCTCTATTTGCATAATCTTCTGCACCCAAAAATCTCGCTCCTCCAATATAAGTTTTGCTGCCACAAGTTACCCCTTATCTCGCTCTTTTTCAAGAAGTTTTTGGACAGTTTGTTTAATACTCTGGCTCACATTCTCGGTTTGGCATCTTGGTAGGTGAAAGTAGGAACTTGGAGTCACATAACCTCCGACACCTCTAACTCGTCCAGCACGCTCAGAAGTCCCCAATGCCATTGTGAGAACATCATGGCTGCCGATCACAGTCAACGAACCTTCATGTACTTTTTTCTTGAATTCATCCTAATGCATTAACAAATAATTCACATTACCAATAAAAACAAATTATTGCCACAAAGAAAGAATTCAAAACATCAATTAATTTTCTTACTATTTTCTTTGCTTTCTCAGCTGTCTTATCATCTGGAATTTTCCCATGCTTATCTTCCCGGCCTTTCCTCCACAATATTGCTTGATCCATGTCACCTTTCGCCATTTTTTTCAGCTGTTTCATATAAACAAACATTAATCGTTTCATAATAATTTTTTTCCAGTTGTTTCATATAAACAAACAATAATTATCTTACAAAATTATTACTAACCAGTTCATCCTCCAATCCACCATATCCTTTGCATGACAAGCGATGATTATACTGATTTTGTGGACGTATTATTGTTTCTTATGTAATGCCTTCAAAATATGAAGGGAAAAGTGGTTATGTAATTTGAGAAGCAATGATTTATTTGCAATTAAAATGGAGGAAAATGTACCCTAAACTCTTCAGTAAACCTATGGGCTACAAAGGCTCTCCAAGCATCGGAGTTCAATGAAAGGATATTCTTCAGGGGGTCACATAAGACTTCTGCTTCATTTTCGAAAGGATAAACATAGGTATTGGTCAGTCTAGACTTGAACTCTCGCCATTTACATGCTGCTGATCTTAAAACCATTTTCCTGCTTTGAGGAGCTATCACAAACGCCATCTACGCACAAGCAGATCACACGATTAAAAATATCAATACATGTGACAATAAAGAAAAATAAAACTAAATGGGGAATTTAATCAACTTCACGTACCTCTACAGCTTCCAAAATCTTCTTTTTTGTATCTAACTCCACAACTTTCCATTTTTAATGTCAATTCGGACCTTCGTGCGTGCTAATACCCCAATGTAAGACTGCATTTCATTTGCTGTCTTCCCACGAGGTTGCCCATTTTTATTGTACTCCACAACCTTTCTCACGCCTTGTACTTTTGGCTTTCACTATTCACGCATTGTGTTAATGCCTCGTTTTCTTTTTGCAGATCTTTTGAGATTGTCTCAACTTGATTTCGTATTTGTTTTGAGTCTTTAAAGCATCTTCTTTGCATCGACTTAGCCCCGACAAGTTGGTTCTTTTCATATTTTGAACTAGCTTTCTTCTTTTGAGGGGAGGAAATAGCTTTCTTCTGTTGAGGGGAGGAAATAGCTTTCTTGGTTGAAGGGGATGAACTAGCTTTCTTCTCTTCAGGGGATTGAATAGCTTTTTTTGTTGAAAGGAATGAAATAGCTTTCTTCTTTTGAGGGGATGACATAACTTTCTTCTTGCGAGGGGATGCCATAACTGCCTTCTTTATTCTGCACAAAAATAAACATGGAGTTAGAAACTCTCAGCTGGAAGTTAAACAAGCTAATAACTGCTAGAAAATTAACATTTTCAACTGCTAAAACACATCGTAACTGCTGGAAAAGTAACATTTTAAACTGCTAAAATTAACATTTTCAACTGATGGAAATTTACACTGCTGGAAAATATAAATACATGTGAAAAGTAACATATTGCTAGCAAATAAACATTCAGTTCATAACAGAAAACTGCTGGAAGTTAAACAAGCTAATAATCATTGAAAAAGTAACATTTTAAACTAAAATGTAACATTATTAATCTAAGAAAATTTATCTTCTTTGGAAATATAAATTCATGTGAAAAGTAACATCTTACTAGCAAATAAACATTCATTTCATCACGAAAAACTGCTGGAAGTTAAACACATCGTAACTGCTAGAAATACGGTTGTTAAACTGCTGAAAATTAACATTTTCAACTGCTGAAAATTTAAACTGCTAAAATTAACATTTTTAATTGCTGGAAATTTAAACTGCTGGAAAATATAAATACAACTACTGGAAATACAACTGTTAAACTGCTGGAAATTAACATTTTCAACTGCTGGAAATTTAAGCAGCTAAAATTAACATTTTCAAATGCTGGAAATTTAAAAAACTGACAAATATAAATACAACTGCTGGAAATACAGCTGTTGGAAAATAATTCAGATCATAAATACAACTGCTGGAAGTTAAACATTCAGTTCATTAAGTTCTATTAATTGCCACAAGAGTTCCTATTCCTTATCAATCCAAATATCCTCACAGTCAGCTCTCATTTATTATGAGTTGTCCTCGTGAAAAACATCATCAAATGTCTCAACTGTGGGCATACCCCTTGTAAAGGGTTCGTGGTCAATTACAATGTCCCCTAACTCATCATCACTGGCACAATCATTATAATCCCTATTTGGGGGTGATAATACAACTGACCACATAGAATCTAAAGGATCTTCAACATAAAAGACTTGTTTGACTAGGTTAGCCATAACAAATTGATCATTTCTAAAACCTATCCTACCAAGATTGACCAACGTAAATCCAAGTTCATCTACTTTAATGCCATTATTGTTCTCAACCCAATCGCACTTAAACATAGTTACTCTAAACTTATGATAATCTAGCTCCCATATTTCTTGAATGACCCCATAGAAACTCATGTCTCCCACAACAGGATTTTTATCCTTTGCACTAGAAAGCTGCATTATCTTTGCCACTAGGTGCACTCCACTATTTTGAACAACTCGCACATCATCACGTGACTTGGTGTTAAAGTGCAGACCATTGACAATGTAGCTTTTATAATTTAGTACTTCCATACACGGGCCATCCAAAAGCCACCGTAAAGTCTCCGTTATGTCATTGGATGCTTGGGTAAGTTCATGTGAAACCTGAATCCAAAATAATATAAATCAAGAAACAAACAAGAGCAACCATTAAACAATTAGAAAGATAAACACAATTTTACCCTTTTGCGAAACCAATCAATGAATGTGCGATTGTGCTTATCTTGTAGCCACTTTGTTCTTTTTTTGAATCTTGGATAAGTTTCTTTCAGATGTATCATATGTTCACTACATGAAATAGAAGACAATCAAATTTTAGTCGTTGAATTATAAGACAAAATTCTTCTATCTTATATAGAAAAACGTTTAAATCACCTGATATATGGTTCAACTTCATCCGTGTTTTCTAATACACAACGATGTGATTGGTCTAACATGTCACGCTTCGTAGATTCTACGGTAGCACCAGATAAGGGTTATTATGCGACCCATTCTTCGCTTCGATGGGATCCCAATAAGATTAACATCGGATAAATATTCCTCGCAAAACTCTGAAGCTTCTTCACTAATATAACATTTAGCCATGCAACCTTCAGGCCGAGTACGATTACGTACATACCCTTTTAATACTTTCATGAATCTTTCAAATGGATACATCCATCTAAGGTAAACTGGCCCACATAATCGAACTTCTCTAACAAGATGCACCACGACATGAGTCATGATATCAAAGAATGATGGTGGAAAATACTTCTCAAGCAAACACAAGGTTACCACTACATCAGCTTGCATTTTATCTAGTTTTGAAATGTCGATAACTTTGTCGCATATCTCATTAAAGAAAAACACAATCGATTATTGCATACCTCATGGGTCTTTCCATCACCGAACGAAGGTAAAACAGGGAGCAATTGTTGCATTAAGGTATGATACCGTGAGACTTAAGCCCATAGAGTTTTAGGTCTTGCAATGATACAAGACTTTTGATATTAGAAGCGTAACCTTCTGGGACTTTCATGTCATACAAAGAATTACATACAACTCTTTTCTCTGCCCTCGATAGATTCCAAGTACTTGGAGGCAAACGTGTTTTTTTTCCCCCAAAATCTGGTCGTAAATAAGTCTTAACCCCCATTTCTAAGAGGTCTAATCGAGCTGCAACCCCATCTTTGTTTTTCCCCAGAATCTCCAATAATGCTATCGCATATATTTTTCTCAATATGCATAACATCAAGACAATGTCTAATATGAAGAAACTTCCAATACTCTAGTTCAAAGAATATTGACTTGCTCTTCCAACAGTGCTTGTTATCCTTGTCATCAACAGCATGAGTCAAACCATCAACCTTTCTAAATACTTCTTATCTTGTTAGTGACACAGGAGGTGGTCTAAATTCTTGTTCTCCATTAAATGTTACTCGCTGCTTCCGAAATGAATGATCTTGAGGTAAGAATCTTCGGTGGCCAATGTAACAAACTTTGTTACCATATGTCAACCTATGGCTAGGTGTATCATCGCAACATATAGGACATGCTTTATAACCTTTTATAACATATCCGGATAAGTTCCCATAGGCAGGAAAGTCATTAATAGTCCACATTAATTGGGCTTTGAGCATGAAGTATTCTCCTCTAAATGCATCATACACCCCTGGAACCCCCTTCCACAAACACTTCAAATCATCAATCAATGGTTCCAAGTAGACATCTATATCATTACCGCCTTGTTTAGGACCCGAGATCAACAAAGTCAACATCATGAACTTTCTTTTCATACATAACCAAGGCGGAAGATTATAAATAATCATTATAACAGGCTAACAACTGTATCTACTACTAAGAGAAGCATGAGGATTGATCCCATCAGCTGAAAGAGCAAGTCTAAGGTTTCTAGGGTCTTTACCAAACTCCAGCCACTTATCATCCACTAGCTTCCAAGATGGTGAATTTGATGGATGACGCATATGACCGTTGCTCATTTTATTATTAGCATGCCAAGTCAAACTCTCAGCTGTCCTGCTAGATTTAAACATACGTTTAAACCTCGGGATAGGAGGAAAGTACCACAACACCTTCACAGGCACCCCTTCTCTTACATGCCCATTCTTATCCGTCTTCCACCTTGAGAGAGAACATTTTGGGCAATTAGTTACCTGGTCAAATTCCTTTCTATACAAGATGCAGTGATTAGGGTAAGCATGTATTTTCTCATAATCCATTCCTATGGCATGTAAAGACTTCTTTGCCTCGTACAAGGAGCAAGGTAATTGGTTACCTTCTGAAAGAAGTTCAGTCAGAAAAATCAAGTGCATTGTGAAACCAACATCACTCAACCCATGCTTTGCTTTCAAATTGTAGAGTCTAACAAGTGCACCTAACTTTCTAAATTTACAACCAGGGTAGAAGGGTTCATCTCCATCCCCAATCACATTAAGAAACTCACAAGGATCATTTGAGAAATCCCCAAAACCATTATCTTCCATATCTACTGTTTCAGAGCAATAGCCTTGTTCAGTAGTGCCTACAAAAGGTTTATTAATATCTGCATCTAACATATTAGGTTCTCCATGCCATATCTAAGTGTGATAACTAGTATCAACTCCATTACAATACAAGTGATCCCGTATAATTTTGGCACCAAATTTTAAAATGTTTCCATATTTTACGTAAGGGCAATGAATAAGATTCACATTTCTCGCTTTGTCTACCGCAAACCTCAAGAATTCATCAACGCCTAGTTCATATTCTCGTTACCTTCTATCAGCACACATCCATGACTTGTCCATCTTAAGAAAAAACAAAACATGTCATCCAAAGTCCAACATTAAATATAAAACACTGAATAAGAACTCAATTAATTATCAATTGGCTAAACTAGATAAAAGAAATGTTACTATTTCACCCAATGAATAAGATGCAAATTACATTAGAATTTGTGTCCACTTTGATATCAGTATCAACCACACAAGAGAAAACAGAGGCAAATGCTAGTTAGAAAACCAAAAATTAATGATTATACTAGCATATAAATCTACAATTCTGGATTCCAAAAGAAAAACCACCATTTAAGAACCACATTTACAGACAAATACAGTCAACAAATCAGACCCTATGGCATTTTTGAAGAGAACCCGATATTAAACTTCAGAGCTAAAAATACAGTCAATAACACTTAATGTAATCCTCTAGATTTAAATATAAAACACTGAATAAACACTCAGTTAATTATCAATTGGTTAAACTAGATAAAAGAAATGTTACTATTTCACCCAATGAATAAGATGCAAATTACATTGGAATTTATGTCCACTTTGATATCAGTATCAACCACACAAGAGAAAATAGAGGCAAATGCTAGTTGAAAAACCAAAAACTAATGATTATACTAGCACATAAATCTACAATTCTGGATTCCAAAGTAAAAACCTCCATTGAAGAACCACATTTATAGACAAATACAGTCAACATATTAGACCCTATGGCATTTTTGAAGAGAACCCGATATTAAACTTTAGAGCTAAAAATACAGTCAATAACACTTAATGTAATCCTCTAGATTTAATTAGCCTTCAATAACACTTAGAAGCTCCAAAGTAGCTCCAAATATCAAAAAATTTCTAATTAAAACCTAAATTTTAGGGAAAATTAACAAGTGAGAAATTAAAACCTAATTTTAGTGGAGGAGACAGAGAAACCACCGCCGCTTTGCCGCATGACCACCACTATGCTACCAATATGAAAGCGAAAAAACCATTATAACAAAACAAATGGAGCACCTCAAACACGTTTATATACAAAGACTGTAAATGGGTTGAAAATAAACACATGCAAGAACAAATCCAAAGAGATGAAGAACTTACGATGAACTAGCCCCAAAACAGCTTATCTTCAAACTCAAATTTCAGCCTCAGAGAGAAGGTACACCCAATCACCGAACGTAAGGCAACATGGCATAAGGAGAGAAGAAAACTGAAAGAGAAGGAACGAAGAGAGGAAGCTCTGCACGCACTCGGGACATAAGGAGAGAAGGAACGAAGAGAGGAACCTCTGCAAGGACTTGGGAGAAGGACTGAAGCTCTGCACGGAGAACGACGAACACAGAGATAAAAGAATGAGACGAGCCTCGGAGAGAAAAAGACTAAGTCTTTTAATTTTAAGTGAGCTCCGTGTTTTATTAGATAGACAACGTTTAAAAAAAACGTTATTTAGTTAAAACTAAAAAAAATTCCCTTTTAAATAGATAACGTTTTTGCATATATATCTACAACATTTTTTTTTAAAAACATTGTAAAAAAAATTCCACAACGTTTTTATAAAAAACGTTGTGGCTTAAGTGTTGTCTATTTACTGTTTGTAGTAGTGAAAGATGAATATTTGATGCAAGATGTTTATTGATTGATGTTACAGGGATAAAATATTGATGATGTACTTTTAAATTCAGAGATGATAATAGATTTTATTCTCTACTTAACTCTTCTAATGAAATGTTATTTCCGCTGCGAATATTGATTTAAAACTGGTTGTCCATTATATTTTATCTGATTTGTTGAAGCCTAACGATAAATTATTGTTCTTTATCTTAGTCATAATATTCTTTATTGGGCTAGTTGAGCTCACCATTTTCTTTTTTGTTCCATTTTTCTTTTCAGGAGGTGAGAATATAGCAGGATCTAGCTGGGGTATGGAGTGGCGATTCTAAAAAGTTATTTTAGCAGTCCTCACTATATTTGTAAAGTGTATCAATAATTGTAATGATGACTTATTTGAGTGTTGATATTGTCTAGAAGATAATATTTGTATTTAAACTCACAGTATGTGTTGTCATATTTTGCACGACAATTATAATAATAAAGTTGTAGTTGTTTTCTGTACCATGTATTTGGCGACTCAGAATGAGTGATGTATATCTATTTTGGGGGCATCACAATCAAATCATCACAAGAAATGAAAACAAAAGCTTAAGATCTAGAGTTTTTACCTTGATTTAATGGCTACCATTCCTAGATCTTCCAAAGTAGTTGATGAATCTAGGGTGTATGAAGATGAAATCCCCCTCTCCCGTTACCTCCTTGTGGCTGCCGAAAATACCCTCTTCTCTCTCTCTATTTCTTTTATTTAGCAAATTTGGAGATGAATGAAAGAGAGATGAAGTAAAGTTTTACTAACAAATGAGATGATAGTTTTTATTATTAGTAAAGATGTATAGATATACTATATGTATATCTATACTTAATCTCCCAACTCTTCACTCTCTTATCTTTTCCTTCATTAGTAATTTTGGAGAAATAAGGTGTGTTGGAAGAATGCATATTGTGATTTGATGTTTATGGAAAAGCTCATGATTATGTAAAGTCCTTCAAAGAATATATGTACAAGGACTTAGTGATAGATCAAAATTGTTAGGTTGATCTGAGCCTTTAATGTTCACTTGTATAGATAAAGAGATCAAATCTGTTAGGTTTATCTATCAGTAGAAAGAAATAGATAGGCTCGTAGTCTATCCGGCTAATCAACAGAATGCAGAAGCCAAGGCAGGATCGTAGTGCTGAGATGATCGTAGTGTATCTGCCTTGAAGGGCCTCTCTAGTAATCGTAGAGTGGTCCAGACATTTGCCAAAGCTAACTCAGAGATCGTAGTGTGCTCTCAGAAACGCAGAGTCTATAAGACGAGCAAGTGAAGATCGTGGTGTTAAAGGATCGTAGTGTGCAAATCTTTGTGAGAAATCATAGTGATCTCTTAAGAACAAGCACCAATATGACAAGACACTACGATATGGATAGTAGAGTGTCATCTGCCTTGTGTCAGAAATATCAAGCCCTATCGTTCATTTGAAGATAGACTCTGTAAGACCCCGAAATTTTTAAATAAAAAGGAATTTCCTTTATTTTGAAATAGTAAGGGTTGATTTGATTAATGTGGATAGTTAAGGGTTAAATACGCAAATATTTCAAAATTAGCAAGTGGTTATAAAATATTCATTATCGTCGGGGAATATTCGTTTGGTCGTGGAATATTCGTACTGTCAGGGAATATTCGTACGACGGCACAGCCATGTGTGGGCCCCATAACGGAAAGTGATTGGATGAAGAAAACGACAAATATAAGTTGTTTTTAAATAACGGCGTAGTTGTTACCGTTAATACTGTTGGAATACCCGGTGGTTAAAACACACTAATACGCGTTGTTGAACAAGAAGACACCTGTATTGCACCAATTATTGATTCTTACGTGAAGAAGCTTTACTCAATAATGGTTACGAATAATTACTTCAAATATTTTATTGAGTTAATAATTCTTTGCGTTGATATTTTATATTCTTTGTTGTTTCAATAATTGTCATTACACAAGATCTTTCATTATCGAAGCAATAATTCATATTATCCTGAATAATATTATTAGATAACATTATTGGCAATGTCTAGAAAGTTCTGCATCAAGGAGAGGTTTGATCATCTAATTGCTTGGCACCAAGAAGAAGAAATTCTTATTGGAAAGCCCCTCTTCCTGAAGCTACACGTTGTCAATATTGTGATTCTCAGAATATTATTTGTGAATAATTAATTATTGATTTATATGATGAGGAAAATATTGATTTTATGTGGATATAGATGGAGAAAATTTTTAAAATGACAATTGTTGAAAATTAATATTTTATCTTTTTCGATAAAATAATTCATTTAAATATATTATTTTAATAATATATTAATCGGTGATATTTTTATAATGAATGTGGGATATATGAGTATATGAGGAGGAAGAGTATTTTTGTGGCATTAAATGTTTAACACATGTTTTGTGTGTTGGTGGACACAATTATCGAATCAAATTTGATTATAGCACAGTAAAATCGCTTGGTTTGTGGATTTCGGTCGATTTTTGTTTGGAATTTGGAAAAACTTTCTTCTGCAAAGTTGTAGAGAATTGAATTTCCTATAAAAACTCGCGAGATTCGAATTTTTTGATGAAAGGGCTATTTATTATGAATTATTGAAGTTCAGAAGCTCAGAAATAATTGATTTTTGGGAGTTTAAATTATTTTTGTTAAGAAAAACGTTTTTTGTATTTTTTATGGACATCATTAACATGTGTGGCTGGTGTTTTGACCAAAAGGTGGGCTAAGGAAAATTTGTATAATTATATTAATATTATATTAAATTTTCTGCTTTGGTGTTCTAAGCATTTTCCTATAAATAGGGTGCTTAGGTTAGAATTGAAAATCACACCAGAAACTGAAGTTTTCTCTCTATTTCTCTCGATATTTTAAGCGTATTCTTGTGAGTATTTTGAGTATACTTTGAGTATTGCTAGAGCGGTGCAAGTTCCTTGAAAGACTATACCCAGATTCTAGCTAGTAAGTAATCTTGATCTTCGAGGTAAGGGATATTATTTTTTTGTAATGATATTATTTCTTCAATATCATTATCTTTGAAATGTTGATCCAAGTTTTTATCAAATTTGGAACTTTTTCATGTCTGGGTTACTATTCATGGGTTACTTATTCACGAGTTACTTATTCACGAGTTACTATTCATGAGTTTACTATTCACGAGTTACTATTCACGAGTACTATTCATGTGTTGCGTGAAGATGTTTTTGTGAAATTTCTATCTTTTGGTGTCTGAGTTACTTATTCACGTATACGGCACTACTATTCACGATCTGGTGATTATTCAATTTAAAATGAAATTTCTTCTTTTAAATCTAAAACATCTATTACGGATACTAACTCTCGATTGTATCCATGTTTTGATCATTCTTGAATTTTACACCACTATGATTATTTTTGAGGTATTTTTGGGCGTGGATAAAACCAAGTACTGAATCCTTAATCCTTAATCCTTGTCATTTTGTTTCAATGGATTCGCTTTCTTTAAAAATATTTTCATCATCCTCGGTCTTAAATGATGATATTATTGAATATCTTTGGCCAGTAGTGCAAAGATGAATGATTTTTGAAGAATATCTTTGGCCCTGTAGTGCAAAGATGAACAGTGTTTAAATGAACATGACCGATTGATGAATATCTTTGGCCTCAGAGTGCAAAGATGAACAGTGTTGAGATGAACATGATCGATTGATGAATATCTTTGGCTGTAGTGCAAAGATGAATATTTGATTTGAGATGAATATTGATTGATGTTACTGAGGATAAAATATTGATGATGGATCGTTAAATTCATAGATTATAGTAGAATTCATTCTCTACGTAACTCTTCTATGAATTATTATTTCACCACGAATATTGATCCGAAACTTGTTGTCTATTGTATTCTATCGATTTTTCCTGTTGAAGACTAACGATAATTTGTTGTATATTATCTTAGTCATAATATTCTTTACTGGGCTAGTTGAGCTCACCCTTTTCCTTGTTGTTCCATTTTTCTTCTCAGGAGGCGAGAATGTAGCGAGTACTAGTTGGGGTATGGAATGAAGATTCTAGAGAGAGTTGTTTAGTAGTCCTCACCATTTTTGTAAAATAATGAATCAATAATGTGATGAGGATTTATTTGAGTATAGATATTGTCTAGAAGATAATATTTGTATTCAAACTCACAGTTTTACTGTTGTAATAATAAAGTTGTAGTTGTTTCTGTACCATGTATTTGGCGACTCAGAATGGGTGTTGTGTATACCTATTTTGGGGGCGTCACAGTTGGTATCGAGCTTAGGATATGATCTCTGGCGCGAGATCGGGAATAAAACTAGGAGGGGAGAGAGAGTAAATCCTTCGCTAGTGTGTCCTACCTAAGCTTATTTGTTAGTTAATCAAGATATAGGGATATTATGTGATATATTGATTTCCTTAATTAACCCTTATTTTATGACGGTGATTTGAGAATGTCGATTGAGAATATTAACAAGGGAGTAAATGAGACCGTGGAGATGCCTGTATTCACCAACGAGGAGAACGTGCAACAGTCGGCAATGTTCCTCCTGTGAACAACAACACCGAGCGCGATGATGAACGAGGGATGTTTAGAAGCTTTTGCGCTTCATGCAAAATCGACGAGGAGAGACTTCGTGTTCAAAATACGTGGAGGAAATGATAGCAATTCACGAGTGGTCACAAAATGCCCAAGCGCTTCAAAGAGTTGGGACCACTGCACTGCAGGAAGCCGGATCCGATTAAAGGCGGAGACGTGGGTCAAACAAAATTACCAAGATATTCGATGTCTTGGGATGCACGGAGGAACAGAAGTTCCATTCGCCACCTTTATGTTCGTGGCGAAGGCGAGACATCGTGGGAATCAGTGAAGCGTACCCATCCAATTGCACTCAAAGATGTCATGGAGACGTTTGAAATAGGTTTCAATGACAAGTACTTCCTCGAAAGTATTCATTATATGAAGGAAGTGGAGTTTATTAGACTAGAGCGTAATAACATGATTGTCCCAAAGACGAGGCGAAGTTCATGAGTTATCCGTTTCGCACCTCATTTGGTGGAGAATGAGGAACGTATGACGCGATGTTTCGAGAGGTTTGAAACCCGACATACGTCAAGATCTCATTTCTCATAAATTTTCTCTCTATTCGAGATGTTGTCAATGTGGCTCAATTGTTAGAAGCGAGATAACGAGTACGTTCAACCGAGGGACCATAACCGAGGATCATACCAGAAGATAGCGATCATCGTAATAACGATAACCAAATGGAGAAAGAAGAATACAGATTAAAGGCGGTAACCACTCCGGTGGTAATCGTGGCCATGAAAATAGAAGAAGCGAGTCGGGAGGAGATTTTAAAAGAGGAGATTCAACAACGACCATGTGAAGACGTCGGCGCCTATAGCAACTAGTTTTATGGAGGAGAACGACCACCCGTCGTATGTTACAAATGCGGAAAGAGGGACATATCATTGGCGCCCACAACAGTTTAAGGTATGCTATAATTGTGGAAAGGAAGGACATATCGCTTTCGAGATTATGCGGTAGCGAAACCTAGTTCATGGGGGACGGTGACTCAAAAGATCGTCCCGTAAAAGTCAAAGTCAACGATTTTGGAAGAGCGCGTTTGTCGTGACCTATTAAAATGCAAGGAACCCGAACGGTTAGCACACGGTTAGTCAATTATAAATTCTTGCGAAGTATATACCTTACTAGATATCGGTTCTACCCATTCTTTTATCTCTCTTACTTGCGCTTCAACGCTTAAACTTGACTCGAGAAATTAGACTTTGACCTATCTCGTGGAAACTCCGTTAGAGAGAAACTTTCATCACATCCACTGTTTATAAATCTTGCTTGATTCAGTTGGCACTATCACATTACCGTTAACCTTATTTCTATAGAGATATTTGTTTTGATGTGATTTTAAGGTTAACTACTCATCACGCCGAAATTGATTATTTTCGTAAGGTTGTTAGTTTTCATATTCCTAAGCAACTCGTTATTCAATTCAAGCAATCAAACCATTGTAGTCAAACATTTTCATATCAAGTCATGAAGTCATTCGTTTATTACGGATGTCAAATTTTCTTAGTCCATGTTATGGATTTGAATAAAGACACGCCGATTTGAATAATATTCCTGTTGTTATTGATTTTTCCCGACGTATTTTCTCAAGAATTTCTTGGCTTACTCCCAAAGCCCGATATTAAATTTTGTATCGACTTTGAACCCAGACAAAACTCCTTTCTAAAATCTCATATCGAATGGCTCTATTGAACTTCGTGAGTTAAAATTCAACTATAGAATTTGGTACCGAGCCTTTATCTTGTGACTTCCTTTGTGGAATTCACCTAAGCCGCACTCTCTCGTAGGGGACGCCATATTCGATGCGATAGTAAATCGATAGGTGTCATTGTGACGTCTATCCAAGATTGGGATATGAGTCACAACCGGAGAGCAACCTAAGTCAAGAATCGAAATACGTAGCTTTCTGAAGCTTAGTTGGATATTATCGGAGATTGGTTGAAGGATATTCTCGAATCGCCATTCAGCTAACTTAGTGACTTAAAAGATACAAAATTCGTATGGAGCGAGGAATGCGAGAAGATTTTCCAAGAGCTCAAGAGGCGATTCATTTCGCACATATTCTAACCATACCATCTTGGAAAAGCGAACGTGGTAGGCGACGCGTTGAGTAGAAGATCATATGCGAGAACGAAAAGCGATGATGTCAAGTATACGTGACAGAGCCAACTTTAATAGAAAAGTTAAGATTGCTCAAGCCACCGACTTCGGAGCCGATGCGCATGTAAGAAGAAAGTACAAGAAGGAGTTATTCCTAAGCGAGAATTGATGAAGAAGGAATACTTGAGTCCACTCTAGACTTTGTGTTCCTAACGACTGATTTGAAGTACAAGATTATGATGGAGGCACACAATACGCCATTTGCAATCCATCTCGGGAGTACCAAAATGTATTATGATCTTCAACATACATTTTGGTGGAGCAATATGAGGAGAGAGATCGCGTAGTTTATCTCGATGTGTTTAACTTGCAACGTGTAAAGCGGAGCATCTTGTACCTAAGGGTCCGTTGCAACCACTTGAGATTTTGAAATGGAAGTGGGAACACATTACCACAATTTCATTACTAATCTTCCCGCGGTTTCTCAAGGCATCAATGCTATTTGGGTTATTTTTGATAGATTAACCAAGTCTTCTCATTTCTTACCGATACGAGAGACTTATTCCCTTGAACGTCTTTCTCGTATGTACGTAAATGAGATTGTGAGATTGCATGGCATGCCAGTATCCATAGTTTTAGATCGTGACCCAAGATTCACTTCATGATTTTGGGTTAGTTTGTAGAAAGCTATGGACACGAATTTACTATTCAGTTTGGCATACCATCCTCAAACGGATGGGCAATCAGAAAGGACTACTCAAACTCTTGAAGATATATTAAAACTCTGTGTCCTAGATTTCAAAGGAAGTTGGGATAAGTACTTGCCATTGGTGGAATTCTCATACAACAATAGTTATTAAACAAATATAGGCATGGTTCCATTCGAAGCATTATATGGACAAAAATGTCGTTCTCCAATATGTTGGGATGAGGTGGGTGAAGCAACATTGTTGGGGTCCGAGTTAGTACGTATGACTAATGATTCGACAACGTATACAAACGGCACAAGATCGACAAAAGAGTTATGCGGATCTTCATCGAAAGGACGTGGAATTTAATGTAGGGGATCATGTATTGTTGCGAGTTGCTCCATGGAAGGGAGTTACAAGATTTGGGAAGAGAGGAAAGCTCAATCCACGATTTATTGGTCCATTTCAAATTCTTGACCGAGTAGGAAATGTAGCCTATAGACTTGCGTTACCTCCGAGTATGTCTCGTGTTCATAATGTGTTTCATATATCCGTATTTCAGAATATGTGAAAGACCCAACCACGTTATTGAGTTAGAACCCATGACGAGATAGCCAAGACTTAACGTATGAGGAGGTACTGCCAAGATTTTGGATAGGAAGGAGCATGTCCTACGCCATGAAAGGTTATACCACAAGTTAAAGTTTTGTGGAGGAATCATGCTATAGAGGAAATGACCTGGGAATTGGAAACGAAAATGAAAGCGAGGTATCCTCACCTTTTCAAAACACCAGGTACGTACGTCAATTTCGAGGACGAAATTTCATAAGGAGGGGAGGTTGTAAGACCCCGAAATTTTTAAATAAAAAGGAATTTCCTTTATTTTGAAATAGTAAGGGTTGATTTGATTAATGTGGATAGTTAAGGGTTAAATACGCAAATATTTCAAAATTAGCAAGTGGTTATAAAATATTCATTATCGTCGGGGAATATTCGTTTGGTCGTGGAATATTCGTACTGTCGGGGAATATTCGTACGACGGCGCAGCCATGTGTGGGCCCCATAACGGAAAGTGATTGGATGAAGAAAACGACAAATATAAGTTGTTTTTAAATAATCTACAGTAGTTGTTACCAATCGTTGGAATACCCGGTGGTTAAAACACACTAATACTGCGTTGTTGAACAAGAGAGCAGACACCCAGTATTGCACCAATTATTGATTCTTACGTGAAGAAGGCACTACTCAATAATGGTTACGATAATTACTTCTCAAAGATTTTATCGAGTTAATAATTGCTTTGCGTTGATATTTTATATCAGCATTGTTTCAATAATTGTCATTACACAATCTTTCATTATCGAAGCAATAATTCATATTATCCTCAATAATATTATTAGATAACATTATTGGCAATGTCTAGAAAGTTCGCTCAAGGAGAGGTTTGGTCATCTAATCATGGCTACCAAGAAGAAGAAATTCTTATTGAAAGCCCCTCTTTCCTGAACCGCACGGTCATTCAATATTGTGATTACAGTAATATTATTTGTGAATAATTAATTATTGATTTATATGATGAGGAAAATATTGATTTTATGTGGATATAGATGGAGAAATTTTTAAAATGACAATTGTTGAAAATTAATATTTTATCTTTTTCGATAAAATAATTCATTTAAATATATTATTTTAATAATATATTAACTAAGGATATTTTTACAATGAATGTGGGATATATGAGTATATGAGGAGGAAGAGTATTTTTGTGGCATTAAATGTTTAACACATGTTTTGTGTGTTGGTGGACACAATTATTGGCCCGAAATTTGATTATAGCACAGTAAAATCGCCTGCTTGTGGATTTCAATTCGATTTTTGTTTGGAATTTGGAAAAACTTTCTTCTGCAAAGTTGTAGAGAATTGAATTTCCTATAAAAACTCAAGAGATTCGAATTTTTTGATGAAAGGGCTATTTATTATGAATTATTGAAGTTCAAGCTCTCAAATAATTGATTTTTGGGAGTTTAAATTATTTTTGTTAAGAAAAACGTTTTTGTATTTTTTTGACATCATTAACATGTGTGGCTGGTGTTTTGACCAAAAGGTGGGCTAAGGAAAATTTGTATAATTATATTAATATTATATTAAATTTTCTTGCTTTTGGTGTTCTAAGCATTTTCCTATAAATAGGGTCTTTGGTTAGAATTGAAAATCACACCGTAAACCTGAAGTTTTCTCTATTTCTCTCTCGATATTTTAAGCGTATTCTTGTGAGTATTTTGAGTATACTTTGAGTATTGCTAGATTTGCAAGTTCCTTCAAAGACTATACCCTAGATTCTAGCTGTAAGTAATTGAACTTTCGAGGTAAGGGATATTATTTTTTGTAATGATATTATTTCTTCAATATCATTATGTTGAAATGTTGATCTGAAGTTTTTATCAAATTTGGAACTTTTTCATGCTCTGGGTTACTATTCATGGGTTACTATTCACGAGTTACTATTCACGAAGTTACTATTCATGAGTTACTATTCACGAAGTTACTATTCACGAGTACTATTATGAAGAAGCGTGAAGATGTTTTTGTGAAATTTCTATCTTTTTGTGTTTGAGTTACTATTTCACGATACTACGGCACTATTCACGATATCTGCACTATTCAATTTAAAAATGAAATTTCTTCTTTCGTCAAAACATCTATTCGGATACTAACTCTCGATCAGATCCTTGTTTTGATCATTCTTGAATTTTACACCACTATGATTATTTTTGAGGTATTTTTGGGCGTGGATAAAACCAAGTACTGAATCTTAATCCTTAATCCTTGTCATTTTGTTTCAATTGGATTCGCTTTTTAAAAATATTTTCATCATCCTCGCCTTTAAATGATGATATTATTGAATATCTTTGGCTCGTAGTACAAAGATGAATGATTTCTGAAGAATATCTTTGGCCTGTAGTGCAAAGATGAACAGTGTTTTAAATGAACACGACCGATTGATGAATATCTTTGGCTCAGAGTGCAAAAAAGATGAACAGTGTTGAGATGAACATGACCGATTGATGAATATCTTTGGCTTGTAGTGCAAAAGATGAATATTTGATTTGAGATGAATATTGATTGATGTTACAGGATAAAATATTGATGATGGACCGTTAAATTCATAGATTATAGTAGAATTCATTCTCTACGTAACTCTTCTATGAATTATTATTTCATTGCTTGAATATTGATCCGAAACTTGTTGTCTATTGTATTCTATCGATTTTTCCTGTTGAAGACTAACGATAATTTGTTGTATATTATCTTAGTCATAATATTCTTTACTTTGGGCTAGTTGAGCTCACCCTTTTCCTTGTTGTTCCATTTTTCTTCTCGGAGGCGAGAATGTAGCGAGTACTAGTCGGGGTATGGAATGAAGATTCTAGAGAGAGTTGTTTAGTAGTCCTCACCATTTTTGTAAAATAATGAATCAATAATGTGATGAGGATTTATTTGAGTATAGATATTGTCTAGAAGATAATATTTGTATTCAAACTCACAGTTTTACTGTTGTAATAATAAAGTTGTAGTTGTTTCTGTACCATGTATTTGGCGACTCAGAATGGGTGTTGTGTATACCTATTTTGGGGGCGTCACAGACTCTAACAAGTATGGAATAGGTTTTGAATGTTGAAGTTCTCACCAGTCCCAACAGTACAAAAGATATCCTTAGTATTGATTAAAAGAAACGTATTCAAGAAGCTAAGAAAAGGACCATTGGGCAGAGGAAAACACCTTTTGAGGTGTTAGGTGAGAAAGCGGTCTGCTGTGTTAGTGGGCCAGAGTGCAATTCAGAAGATGTGCAGAAAAGTCTCCATCAAAGCTCAGAAATGTCAAACGCATTTAATGGCTCACAGATGACTTCAATGGATAGATTTCAAGATCACATATATACAGATCAAAGACAGATGAGAAAAAAGAGAGATAAACAATTGACCAAAAACGCACAAGAACACTCAACGCTCAACTCTACGATCTGAGAAAAAGAGAAAGCTTGCTCAGCTACTCAGTTCTTTCGAACAAGTGCTTAATAGCAACTGAGTAGCATCGATAACGATCTAAACAACATTTCAATCAACTGAAGTAAGAGAACCAAGTCTGCAGGACTTGAAGAGTTCTAAGTGAACTGTGAGAAACCAAGTCTGCTGGACTTGAAGAGTTCAAGAGTGAACTAAGAAGTACCTAGACTGCTGGTCTAGAAGGAATCTTTGAGATTCAAGAAGTATAATAGACATCCTTAGTAGATTTCCTACTCAAGGAGTAGAAGAGTGGATCAGGAGCTTAAAGTGCTCTGAACCACTTAAAATTGTTGTGTTCATTATAACTGCTATAACTGCTATAATTGTCATAACTGCCTCACTCTTATTAACTCAAGATATCTAACAGAAGGCGTATTAAATACTCATTCCACTGTGCACTAATTATCATCATTCTAAATAAGTTAAAAGAAAAAGTTTTAATTATCTATTCAACCTCCCCCCCTTTTAGATATCTGTCGTGCCTCCGGGAACTAACAATTGGTATCAAAGTAGGTTCTATAATACAACCTACAAATCTTGAGTAGATCTAATGGCACACTTACCAAGCGAATCAAAGACTGGAGGAGGCAACAAGCCACCAATGTGCAACAAATAAAAATTTGCTAACTAGAAGGTTAGGATGCAAGCTTATATGGATGCAATAGATGAAGACCTATTTGAAACTATTCAGAATGGGCCCTATGTTCCTACAAAACTTGCACCAACTACAAATGACCCAAATAGAGTACAGATCAAGGTTAAGGAAGAACAGACAGAGAAAAAGAAGAGAGCTGTCCAGCTCGACAAAAAGGCCAAAAATATCTTGTTCCAATCTTTAGAAGATGATCTGTTTGAAAACGTGGTCAACAGCAAAACAACAAAGGAGGTTTGGGAAGCACTGCTCATTATGCATGAAGGAACAGAAGAAGTCAGAGAAAACAAACAATCTCTCTTAACTCAGCAATATGAGATGTTCGCTCACGTTCAAGGAGAAAATGTTACTGCCACTTACGAAAGATTCAATGTAATGCTCAACTCTCTACGAGCCTATGGAAAGGTCTATCCAAATAAAGATCTTATCATAAAGTTCATGAGAGCTTTACCAAGCAAGTGGGATGCCAAAACCACTGCCATCAGAGAATCAAAGAATCTACATAAAATGACTGTTCAACAGTTATATGGCAACCTCCTCACGTACGAATTGGAGCTGACACAACGAGCAGAAACGTTGTCTGAATGAAGAAAGAAGGATAAAGGTGTTACCCTTAAAGCAACAGATAATGCCTCCAAAGTCAGCACTGAAATTGATTCTGACTACGATGAAGACGATGATGAGGACCTTGCAATGCTAGTGAAAAGACTAAAAAGGTTCATGCGACGAGGCAAAACCAACAAACCGAAGAAAGTCAGCAACTACAGCAGCCATGAGCAAATAAATGACATATGCTATAATTGTAAGAAACCGGGCCACTTCATTGTAAATTGCAACAAACCTCTTAGAGAAGAACTCAAGAAGAAATCTCACTCAAAGAAAGAATACAGAGGCAACAAAGGGCCACAGAAGAAAGAAAAAGGCCTTGTAGCTGGAGGATCGTGGAGTGACTCAGACAATGACTCAACTCTTGAATCTGGGGATGATGAAGATCCTCAAATAGCAAATCTTTGCCTGATGGCTAAAAATGCAAGGGACAAACAGAACTCCAACATACACGAAGTAAGTATCGACGAGGTATTTGACTTTAAGTCTCCTGATGTAGATATTGATGATCTTAGAACTGCATTACATGGCATAACATCTGATCTACACCAATACATGAAGTGGTTTAGAGTTCTGTCTAAGGATTATTCACTTCTTCAAAATGAGAAAGAAAAGGTTCAAGAAGAACCGGAAACAAATTTCTTCTCAAGATTAATTCTTTCTCTCGAGCTCGTCGAGAATAATCTATCGAGACAAACAAATGAGCTTAGTGCAAAACGAGAGTCTAGTCTAACCTCAAAAATTGAGGATCTAAAAAAGACCATCTGTACATGGAATAAATCTTCTTCATCCATGGACTCCTTAATCTCTAATCAGAGAAGTGTCTCTGATAGAACAGGGCTAGGCTTTGGGGAATCTATCTCAGAGCCATGTGTGGAAAAAATAAAGGAAAATAGCATGAGTGATGCCTCAAGGTTAAGTAGGGGCATTATATTTGTGAAATCCTCACAAAGTGATGAGCCTGTCAAACCCTGCCCGACTGATTCAATTCATATTCCCAGGAGTAAGAGATCTCATGCTGGTCTAGGTTTCAGAAAAGAGAAAAGTAATCTAGCTACTACTCATCAAACTCGAAGGATCGTAGAGTCCAATAAAATCAACTCTACGAACCAGCCAGGAAGATACAGTAGAAGTAAGATATACTCTTCTCAATTAATGAAATAAGAGAACACATGGAAAAGGGAATATCAGCCTAGCAGGAGGATGGCCAATAACCCACAAAAGTCCAAATGGAAGAAGAACTTTCACACACACACTAACATGGATCATATCAAATGCTTTGAATGCCACAGAGTTGGTCACAAGGTTGCGAATTGTCATTATAATTCCATGCATGTGAGACCTAAAATAAAGCAGATTTGGGTTCCCAAGGGTACTAACATAGTAGGACCCATGCAAATATGGGTACCAAAATGAAGGCTTAATGTTACCTCAGGAAAGGAGCTCCACGAACACAACTTGGTATCTGGATAGTGGATGTTCAAGACACATGACTGGGAACAAAGCCCTTCTGTCTAACTACATAGAAAAGGAGGGTCCCTCGGTCATCTTTGGAGTTAATGGCACTGGCAAGACATGAGGTTATGGCTCAGCCGGAAATGGTGCAGTATCATTCAGTAGAGTAGCCTATGTGGAAGGACTACAACACAACCTTCTAAGCATTAGCCAACTCTGTGATAAGGGTCATCAAGTAACATTAATCAACAATCAATGTCAAGTCCGAGACCTGAAGACATCTGCAGTAAAGCTAACTGGAACAAGAGAAGGAAATGTGTACACAGTAAATCTTGGACAACTAAGCTCAGACAAGACAATATGCTTTTTTTCAAGCTAAAGCATCCAAGAAATGAGTGGCAATGGCATCAAGATTATCTCATCTCAACTTCAAAAGCATGTCCAAATTAGCTTCAAAAGATCTAGTTGCGAGCCTACCCAAATTCAACTTCAAGTAAAGAAAGGCCCTCACAATGCCCGCCAACTTGGGAAATGCACTGTAAGCTCATTTAAGAGCAAAACCATCAACTCAATTGGCAAGCCTCTGCAAATACTACATATGGATCTTTTTGGACCAATTCTAACGACGAGCCTTGGGGGAAAGAGATACTCACTGGTCGTAGTCGACGCACTCACACACCGCATTTACATAGGTATTCTTGTAAGACCACAACTTTTATAAATAAAGATGATTTTTTCTATAAATATTATTTTTGAATATTATGGAATAAATTTGATATAATGTTATAGTTGGGGTAATATTTATAAATTTTGCAAAAGTAAGCAAGTTGTTATAAAATCTATTCGTTTCAAGTCGGGAAATATTCTTTTACTTGGGAATATTCGATTAAGACGACTCCTTATGAATCATTGGTGGACCCTTTTATAAATGGAAGTATTGTCTATAAATATTAGAAAAGGACAAAATTATCTTTATAAAAAAAAATTTAACAGCGCAAGTGTTACCGCTAAAATTCTTTTGTTGAACTACCTCAATCAGTAGTAAAAGTACACGAGGTGTTACCGTTAAAACTCGCTGAAGAATGCTACAGTAGTTGAGTATATAGAAGCACACGATATTGATTATCGATGCTTACGTGAGAAGTCACTCACCTATGCTCAATTATTGCTACAAAGAATTGCACGATCATATCTCTTATATTATCGATTCAATTATTGTCACAAAGATCATCTCAGATAATATGTTATAGTATTAAATCAATAATTGAGACGACAAGTTATAAATGATTAATAATTGTTGAAAGATTAAATATGTGTTGATTAAAAATAAAATGATTTGTGGTAATATTTATTCAATCCTTGATGTATATAAAGAGTCCATATGTCAGACGTTTGTGGTAAGTTTGATTATTTTATGGGGGCCCATATGTCATCATCTAAGAGTCTCTTCGTCAATAGTAATTACCTTCATTGATAGTAATTACCTTTGTGAATAAGAATTACCTTCGTCGATAGTAATTACCTTTGTGAATAGTAATTACCTTCAAGTAATAGTAATTACCTTTACCAGATGTCAAACCACTTGTCGTTTCATATTTACAAAGGCCGAACCACTTGTCGCTTCACATTACAAAGCGCCGAACCACTTGTCGTTTCACATTACAAAAGCCAAACCACTTTTCTTTTTACATCACCCGGTAAGCTAAGCTAGAAATCTTCTATAAATAGAGGCCTAGTGCTTCATTATTTTCACGAATTCATTCAAACTATAGAGAGAGAAAGTATAGAGAGAATAAGAGAGAAAGAAGAAGAGTATTTTGTTACTACACTCATCAGCAGATTCAATCTCCTACTAAAAGTAAGGGGTGTTATTCTTTCTTATTCATGAAGAGATAACCTGTTGTTATTCCATTACTTATTATTCATTCTTCTTGAATAACTTTGATATCGTGGTTTACCCTATACTTGGTGACATTCTTCTTATTATTCTGCTGGAACATCCTCGCTCTGTGTGTGTTTTACACCCGGATCGGTTCCGCCTTTATTATTATTCTATCGGAACATCCTCGTCATGTGTTTTACACCGGACCGGTTCCGCTTTTTATTATTATTCTTTGGAACATCCCATGCATCCTGTGTTTTACGCCGACCGGTTCCATTCTTTTTATTATTCTCGTTGTTGGAACCTGCTCTGAATATCATCATATATTATGCGTTTTACACCGACCGGGTTCCGTTATTTATTATTCTGTTGAATAACTCTGTTCGCGTTTACACCCGGATCCGGCCATCCCGCTCGGTGATTTCACCCGACTCCGTTCCGTTATTTATTATTCGCTGAATAACTCCGTTGCAAGGCCTATCGCACGCATGGTGATTTCTTTTGTTATTCCATTATTTATTATACCCAAATAAGTAAAAACTTTGACTTCTACACTCCATGAAATTAGTGGAATATCCTTGTTATTTGCGCTTCATCCAAAGATCCTTTCATGGAAATATTCTTCTCGATTATTCTTGAATTTTACTCTACAAAACAAAGATCATGTCGATAATTTGATGTTATCGGTTCCTAGATAAATTAATTCTTGAACTTGTTTTTATCAATTCTTATATCATTGTCATCATCCTCATGTTTATATTATTTGAAAGTCATCTCCGGCCCAGTAGTGCATAGATGGACTTGGTATGATTACGACCAGAGACTATTCTTGTAATCACGACCGCAATGTTACAAATGATGTGGTAAAAATCCTCAAGTGGCCTGTAGTGCATCGATGGACGATTGTTGGCATGATCATGACCATTAATGAATACACAAATATTCTTGGCCCGTAGTGCATGAATAATTGTGGTCGTGATACTAAAGAATATCCTCGTCAGAGTGCGGGGGTGATTCGATGATGTGGAATATTTATTAAAGCCGAGTCTCAAATTATAACAAAGTGATGAAAAACGCTTTTAAAATCATAAAAGATAGTAGATTTTATTTTCTACTTGACTTTTTAATGGATTCTTTGATTCTCCACCGTAGTTAAACTTGATGTTCATTATATTTTATCGCTTTAACATCATTTGAAGGCTAATGATAATTTATTCGCATTATCTTAGTCATAATATTTCATCGAGAGCTAGTTGAGCTCACCCTTTCTTTCACTGCTCTCTTCAGAAATGAGAATATAGCCGGGACGAAGCCTGGGAAACGGAGTAATGGTCCCAGGATAGCATTAGTAGTCCTCACTATTCTATGAAATAATGTGATAATAATTGTAATGAGGACTCCTTTTGAGTTTGTAGATGATCTCTAAGTAGACAATATTGTATTCAAACTCACGCTTTATGTCGATTATACACCTACAGTTATATTAGTAAGTTGTATTTAAATTTTGCACCATGTATCCGGCGCTACCCAAGATAGGTGATGTATACCTATTTTTGGGGGCGCCACAATTAGGTATCGTAGCTTAGGATATGATCCTGCTAAGATGTGATAATAGTACTAGGAGGGAGAGACGGGGAATACTTTCGCTAGTATGACCTACCTAAGTTTATGTGCTATTTTATTGGAAGGTCGTAATATAGGGATAATATGTTACATGTCAATTAACCTTTTGTTTTGTGGTAGTATCTCGAAAATGACATCCGAGAATGTTGAGAATAGAATGGAGCACAGCGCGATCGCCGATTCACCACATATCAATAATCGTGATAATGTGCATCGTGAAGGCGATAATCCTCACGCAAACAACAACACCGACCAAATGATGAATAATCAAATGTTTAGAGGCTTTATGCAATTCATGCAATAAAGAAAGTAGAGCGACTCATGTCCAAAACGTAGGTGGAAACAAGGAAAACTCTCAAGCGGTCACCGCTAAACAATTCAAGGAGCCGGGACCACCGGAGTTTAAGGGAGAGCCAAAACCACTTCTAGCTGGAAGCATGGATAAAGCAGATTACCAAGATATTTGATGTCTTGGGATGCTCCGAGGAGCAAAAGGTTCCTTTCACGCTTTTATGTTGCGCTGAGAGGCAGGACATCGTGGGAATCGGTAAAACGACTCAACTCGACTGCTATCAAGATATCTTGGGAGAAGTTCCAGAGTCGCTCAACGACAAATACTTTCCCGAAAGTATTCGCCATACATGAAGGAGGTGGAGTTTATCAAGTTGAACAAAACAATACGACCGTGTCGCAATACGAGGCAAAATTTGCGAGTTATCACGGTTCAAGGCCCCACTTGGTGGATAATGAAGAGAGAATGGCGCGAATGTTTTTAAGAGGTTTGAAGTCGAGATACGCCAACATCTTATTTCTTATAAACTGTGTTTGTATTCGATGTTGTAAATAGGGCTCGCTTAGTGGAGCGCGATAACGAGTCAACGCAACTAAAAGAGAGCAAACAAGAAAATTATAATACCAAATGAGAGTAGTCATCGAAGCGGTGACAACAAGCGTGGAGGGAATCAACAAAGCCAGATATGGTAACCACTTCGGTGGTAATCGTACAAACAATAAGAATGGACATTTCAAGAAAAGAAGATTCAATAATGATGAAAAGACGCCAAGACCAAAGACCCATTGTTAAGGAAGGAGAAAGACCACCTATCATATGCTTTCAAATGCGAGGAGAGGGACACATCATCCAAATCACGCCATGCCATTCAAAGCATGTTATAATTGTGGAAGAGAAGGTCACTTAGCTGGATTTTATCGCCATCAAAGACAAATTCAGCTAGGATGGAGGCACCAAAGGCCATCCCGTAAAAAAGTCAAACCCAGAAAGTGCAAGGGAGAGCGCTTTGTTATGACCTCCCAGAGAGCAAGGAACCCGAATGAGGTCATCACGGGTAAGCTTATCATAAACTCTAATGAAGTCTATACTTTATTTGATACCGGTTTCTACCCATTCTTTATTTCTCCTACTTGGCGCCATCGATTAAATTTGACTCGAGAAATTAGACTTCGACTTATCTCGTGGAAACTCCGCTTGGGAGAAACCTTCATTACATCCACTCGCTTATAAGTCTTGTTTGGTTCAAATCGGCACCCTCACATTACTCCGTCGATCTTATTTCATTAAAAATACTTCCATTCGACGTGATTCTAGGATTGATTAGTTAACTACTTATCATGCAAAAATTGATTGTTTTCGTAGGTTGTTAGCTTTCATATTCCTAACCAACCTATTATGCGAATTCAAACGACCAAACCATTAAAATCAATCACGGTCATCTCAAGCCATAAAGCTATTCGCTTATTGAAAAACGGATGTCAAGCTTTCTTAGCTCATATCACGTGATTTAAACAAAAATACGCGGCTTTTGAACGATATTTCTATTGTTAATAAATTTCCGACGTATTCTCAAGAACTTCCCGGCCTACCCCCGAGCGTGAAATTGAATCTTGTATCGACTTTTGAACTCGGTATAAAACCTATTTCCAAAGCCCCATATCGAATGGCTCCTATTGAACTTCGTGAGTTAAAGACCCAACCGCAGGAATAGTTAGACATCGGCTTTATTCGTCCCAGTACTTCTCCTCGGGGTGCTCCTCGCTCTATTCGTGAAGAAGAAAGATGGGAGTATGCGACTTTGTATTGATTATCTGGAGTCAATCATGTCACCATCAAAATAGGTATCCATTACCACGTATTGATGACCTGTTTCACCAATGTAAGGAGCCAAATTCTTTTCAAAGATCGATCTTCGTCCGGATATCACCAATTGAAGATTAGAACCACCGACATTCCAAAGACGGCTTTAACTCTAGACGGGCATTATGAATTCCTAGTCATGTCCTTTGATCGACTAATGCTCCTCCCCGCCTTCATGGATATGATGAACCGAGTATTCAAGGAATATTTGGATCACTTTGTGGTCGCCTTTATCATGACATCCTTATTTATTCCAAAAGCCGTGAAGATCATGAGCAACACTTGAGGTCGACACTCCAAAAGCTTCGTGAATATAAGCTTTATGCCAAGTTGAAGAAATGCAAGTTCGCTCAAGAAGTAGCATTCCTTGGGCACGTGGTATCAAGTCATGGAATATCTGCTAACCCAAAAAAAGATTGAAGCTATTCAAAGTCGGGAACAACCTAAATCAAATGATCAAGCACGTAGCTTTCTCGCTTAGCCGGGTTATTATCGGAGATTCGTGGAAGGATTTTCTCGAATCGCTACTCCATCGACTCACCGACTCGAAAAGATACAAAGTTCTATTGAGCGAAGAATGTGAGAAGAGTTTTCAAGAACTCAAGAGGAGACTTATTTCAAGACCTGCTCGACAATACCATCTGCCTTGAGGGATTTGTCATCTACAAAGTGATGCTTTATGCAAAGGGTTGGGATGTGTTCTTATGCAACATGGAAAAGTTATAGCCTATGCCTCATGACAACTCAAAGAATATGAGAGGAATTATCCTACTCATGATCTAGAGTTGGCAAATTTGTTGTCTTTGCACTTAAAATTTGGAGGCATTACTTGTATGGGAGAGAAGTGGAGATCTTTACGATCATAAAAGCCTCAAATATTTCTTCACTCAAAAGGAACTCAACATGCGACAACGACGCTGGCTTGAATCTGTTGAAAGATTATGATCATACCATCCAATACCATCCTCGAAAAGCTAACGTGGTAGCCGACGCATTGAGTAGAAGATCATATGCAAGCACGAAAAGCGATATTGTCAACGCAAAGGCCCATTTTGTGTGATTTGCAAAGGATGGAGATAGAATTAAGGACTCAGGACGATGTGATGATAGCGAGTATACGAGTAGAACCGACTTTAATCGATAAAGTTAAAGCTGCTCAAGCTACAGACCTGGAGTTGATGCGTATGAGGAAGAAAGTGCAAGAAGGTGCTATACCGGAAGCAAGAATCGATGAAGAAGGAATACTTCGAGTCAACTCCAGACTTTGTGTTCCTAACGACCCTGATTTAAAGTATAATATCATGATGGAGGCGCACAACACACCATTTGCAATCCATCCTGGGAGTACCAAAATGTATCATGATATTCGTCATACATTTTGTGGAGCAATATGAAGAAAGAGATAGCGCTGTTTATCTCAAGGTGTCTAACTTGTCAACGAAGTTAAAGCGGAGCATCAAGTACCAAAAGGTCCATCAGAACCACTTGAAATTCCGTAATGGAAGTGGGAGCACATTACCATGGATTTCAAGCACGGCCTTCCTAAGGTTTCTCAAGGCATAGATGCGATTTGGGTCATTGTTGATAGATCGACCAAGTCTCGCTTCATTTCTTACCGATACGAGAAACTTATACACTTGAACGCCTCTTGCTCAGATGTACATAAACGAGATTGTAAGATCGCATGGTATGCCTAGATCCATAGTTTCGATCGAGACCCAAGATTCACTTCACGATTTTGGGTTAGTTTGCAAAAAGCTATGGGCACAGACTTACGATTTAGCTTGGCATATCATCCTCGTGACGGACGGACAATGAGAGGACTATTCAAACTCTCAAGATCTATTAAGACTCAGTCCTTGATTTCAAGGGAAGTTGGGACAAGTTCTTACCATCGTGGAGTTTTCCTACAACAACAGCTTATCAAACAAGTATCGGCATGGCTCCATTCAAGCCAGATGGAAGAAAGTGTCGCTTCCAATATGCCGGGATGAGGTGGGTGAAGCAACGTTGTTGGGACCGGAGTTGGTACGTATGACTACGTAAAAGATTCAAACGATCCGACAACGATAAAAACCTCACAAAATCGACAAAAGAGTTATGTTGATCTTCATCGAAAGGACGGGAATTCGATATAGAGATCATGTGTTGTTAAGAGTCGCTCCATGGAAAGGAGTTACAAGATTTGGAAAGAGAGGAAAACTCAACCTCGATTCATCTATTCCATTTTTAATCCTCAATCGAGTAGGAACTGTGGCCTATAGACTCGCTTTTACCGCCAAATATGTCTCGTGTTCATAACGCTTTTCACATATCCATGTTACGTAAATATGTGAAAGACCCAACCACATTATTGAGTTAGAACCGGACTAAATAGCGGAAGATTTGACGTATGAAGAGGTTCCTGCTCAAATCTTGATAAGAAGGAACATATTCTACGCCCCAAGGTTATACCTCAAGTCAAAGTTTTGTGGAGGAACCACGATGTTGAAGAAAAATGACTTGGGAGTTAGAATCAAATGAAATCAAGGTATCCTTACCTCTTCAACATACCAGTACGTACTCCTAATTTCGAGGGCAAAATTTCATACAAGAAGGGGAGGTTGTAAGACCCCAACTTTTATAAATAAAGATGATTTTTCTATAAATATTATTTTTGAATATTATGGAATAAATTTGATATAATGTTATAGTTGTGGGTAATATTTATAAATTTTGCAAAGTAAGCAAGTTGTTATAAAATATTCGTTTGGTCTGGGAATATATCTTTTGTTAGGGAATATTCGTGATTTACGGCTCAATCATTGGTGGACCCTATTAACGGAATTATTGTCGTAGTTAGAAAACGACAAAATTATCTTTCTATAAAAATAACTACGAGGTGTTACCGTTAAAACCGCTTGAATTACCCTAGTAGTAAAAGTACAAAGAATACGCCGAAGTTGTATTGAAGCACACTGATATTGATTATTGATGCTTACGTGAGAAGTCACTCAATATGCTCAATTATTGCTACAAAGAATTGCCGCATCATATCTCTTATATTATCGATTCAATTATTGTCACAAAGATCATCTCAGATAATATGTTATAAGATTAAATCAATAATTGAGACGACAAGTTATAAATGATTAATAATTGTTGAAAGATTAAATATGTGTTGATTAAAAAAAAAATGATTTGTGGTAATATTTATTCAATCCTTTATATAAAGAGTCTCATATGAGATCATTGTAAGTAAGTTTGATTATTTTATAATAGGCCCACCTGTCATCATCTAAGAGTCTACTTCACATAGTAATTACCTTTGTCAATAGTAATTACCTTTACCGTAATGTCACCCACTTGCCGAATAGTATTTACCTTCTTCAATAGTAACCACTTGTCGTTTCACATTACCGTATCGAACCACTTGTCGCTTCACATTATAAAGCATCAAACCACTTTTCTTTTCACATCACCAAAGGCCAAACCAACAAGCCACTTGCTTTTTTCACACTAAAGTGCTAAGCTAGAAATATTCTATAAATAGAGGCCTAGTGCTTTCATTATTTTTCACTTAATTCATTCAAGCTATAGAGAGAGAAAGTATAAAGAGAATAAGAGAGAAAGAAGAAGAGTATTTTGTTACTACACTACCGCAAAGATTCAATCTCCTACTAAAAGTAAGGGGTGTTATTCTTTCTTATTCATGAAGAGAACTGCTGTTATTCCATTGCTTATTATTCTGCTGGAATAACTCAGTATACATGGTTTACCCTATACTTGGTGACATTCTTCTATTATTCTCATTGGAACATCCTGCGTCTGTGTGTGTTTTACAATTTACCGGTTCCGCTTTTTTATTATTATTCTATTGAACATCCTCGTCTCAGTGTTTTACACCCACCGGGTTCCGCTTTTTATTATTATTCTCGCTGGAACATCCTCGCCTGTTCCGTGTTTTATTATTCGCGGACTGCTCGGTTCCATTCTTTTTATTATTCTCGTTGAATATCCTATCTCGTGTGCTTTTACACCGACCGGTTCCATTATTTATTATTCTGGTTGAACATCCCGCTTGCGGTGAATTTCACCGACCGTTCCGTTATTTATTATTCTGCTGAATAACTCGTCTGCATGGCTTCACCGCATGCATGGTGATTTCTTTTGTTATTCCATTCTTTATTATACCCAAATGGTTAAAACTTTGACTTCTATACTCCATGAAATTAGTGGAATATCCTCGATATTTGTGCTTCATCCAAAGATCCTTTCATGGAAATATTCTTCTCGATCATTCTTGAATTTTACTCTACAAAGCAAAGATCATGTCGATAATTTGGATGTTATTGGTTCCTAGATAAATTAATTCTTGAACTTGTTTTATTGAATTCTTATATCATTGTCATCATCCTCAAGTTTATATTATGTTGAAAGTCATCTCATGGCCTGTAGTGCATAGATGGACTTGGTATGATTATGACCGTGAGACTATTCTAAGGTAATCATGACCGTAATGTTACAAATGATGTGGTAAAAATCCTCAAAGGTCCGTAGTGCATTGATGGACAGCTTGTTGGCATGATCATACCATTAATGAATACACAAATATTCTTCTTGGCGTAGTGCATGAATAATTGTGGTCGTGATACTAAAGAATATCCTCGGCCGTAGTGCGGGGGGTGATTCGATGATGTGGAATATTTATTAAAGTCGAGTCTTAGCTATAACAAAAGATGAAAACCTTTAAAATCATAAAAGATAGTAGATTTTATTTTTACTTGACTTTTTAATGGATTCATTGGTTCCACCAGTAGTTAAACTTGATGTTCATTATATTTTATCGCTTAACATCATTGTGAGGCTAATGATAATTTATTCTTCATTATCTTAGTCATAATATTTCTTCTTGAGCTAGTTGAGCTCACCCTTTCTTTCACTCGTTTCTCTTCAGAAATGAGAATATAGTCGGGACTTAGTCTGGGAACGAGTAATGGTCCGGAGGATAGCATTAGTAGTCCTCACTATTCGTGAAATAGTGTGATAATAATTGTAATGAGGACTCCTTTTGAGTTTGTATGATCTCTAGTAGACAATATTGTATTCAAACTCACGCTTTATGTCAGTATTGTACACCAGCTTATATTAGTAAGTTGTATTTAAATTACGTACCATGTATCCGACTACCCAAGATGGGTGATGTATACCTATTTTTGGGCGTCACAATTCTTTCGAACCTCAAAAGATGAAACAAGCCCCGAATCGATCAAGATGTTCAAGCCGGTGATGAATGAGAAAGGAGAGAAAATCAAGGCCATAAGAAGTGATCATGACAGAGAATTGATTTCTCGAAAATGGATCGATTACGCATGCGATAATGGATTAGTCACAACTTCTACATTCCATGAACTCCCCAACAAAATGGAGTTCTTTGAGAGAAAGAACGAGACATTAATAGAGGTTGGAAGGACTCTATTAGTCATGACTCATCTACCGGGTACTTCTTACGCGTAAGCGGTCAACACTGCATAATATACTCAGAACAGATCACTCCTACACTCTACGATTAAGAAGACTTCTTTATGAACTTTGGAAAGGAAGAAAGCCAAATGTCAGCTACTTTCATGTGTTCGGCTGTGCATGCTACATACTCAACAATGGAAAATAGTACTTGACAAAGTTTCAATCGAAATTAGACGAAGGAATCTTTCTTGGATATGCCACAGACAGCAAGGCTTATAGAGTGTTCAACAAGAAGACACTGAGTGTAGAAGTCTCGATTCACATCATCTTTGATGAAACAGACTTAGACAAAACAGTGCTCCAAGACACTACGATCAACAGTGAAGACACTACGAACGAAGTCATCGAGCTCAATACTACGATCATAGTACCAGACAGCGAAATCGTTGAGCAAGGGAATGAGATCGTAGAGAGGCCTGTGCCAGACAATGAGCCTCCACATCAAGAAGAAGAAATAGATCTTGAGGATCTAAGACAAGAAGACATAAGAACGGATGTTCCAATAGAAAGCAGATGGGCAAGAGATCACACTCAAGATCTAATCATTGGAGATCCGAATGCAAGAGTCAAAACAAGAGCTGTTACTCAAAATGAATGCTTCTATCTAAGCTTCCTATCTCAAATAGAACTGAAGAAGATTGAGGATGCTATGGAAAATTTCTACTGGATAGAGGCCATGTAGGAAGAACTTAATCAATTCGAGAGAAGCAAAGTTTGGAGATTGGTTCCAAGACCAAAGAACCATCCTATAATTGAAACCAAGTGGGTCTTCAGAAACAAGATGGATGAAGATGGGGTGATAACTAGGAATAAGGCTAGACTAGTAGCCAAGGGTTACTCTCAGGAAGAAGGCATCGACTATGATGAGACATTTGCACCTGTTGCCAGACTAGAAGCCATCAGAATATTCCTTGCCTTTACTGCTCACATGAAGTTCAAAGTCTTCCAGATGGATGTCAAAAGTGCATTCTTGAATGGTGAACTTCAAGAAGAAGTCTATGTAGAGCAGCTTCCACGTTTCATCAATCCATCTCTTTCTAATTATGTCTTTAGATTAGACAAAGCCTTATATGGTCTTAAACAAGCACCTAGAGCATTGTATGAAACACTAATTAATTTTTTTATTGAAAATGGGTTCACTAGAGGTAGAGTAGATACCACACTATTCCTTAGAAAGCATAAAGATAAAGTCTTATTAGTTCAAATCTATGCTGATGATATCATATTTGGTTCTACTGATGAAAAGTTATGCAAGAGATTCTCCAAGCTTATGCAGAGAAAATTTGAAATGAGCATGATGGGTGAGCTGAACTTCTTTCTTGGACAGCAAGTAAAGCAGACTGATGAAGGAATTTTCATAAACTAAGCCAAGTACATTAAAGACTTACTCAAGAAGTATGGCATGGAATCAGCTTCTCCCATGAAAACCCCAATTGCTCTTGCAACCAAGATTGACAAAGATAAAAAAGGTAAAAGTATTGATATAACTCAATACAGAGGTATGATAGGCTCTTTTTTATATCTTACTGCCAGTAGACCAGATATAATGTTTGCAACATGCATCTGTGCTAGAATTCAGGCTTGTCCTAAAGAATCTCATTTAACTACTATAAAGAGGGTTTTTAGGTACCTCAAAGGTACACCCCACTTGGGGCTTTGGTATCCCAAGGAATCCTCATTTGAGCTAACAGATACATGATGTCGATTGATTTTGCAGGTCGCAAAATAGATAGAAAAAGTACCAAAGTGGCACTTGTCAACTACTAGGTAATGACTTGTGTCCCGGTTTAGCAAGAAGAAAAACTCAAAGATTCACCTCAATTCGCAGGTCGAGTACATTGTCACCGGGCAATTGCTATGCTTAGATCCTATGGATGAAAAATCAACTAGCGTATTATGGGTTCAATTCAAATCCATACCTATTCATTGTGATAACACAAGTGCAATTGCTATAACTCATAATCCCGCCATGCATTCTAGGACTAAGCATATAGAAATAAGATATCACTTTATTAGGGGATCATGTACAAAATGGAAATATATCTTTATAATATATCCCTACTAAAAATCAACTTGTCGATGTTTTTAAAAAACCTCTGGGATGAATCCAGATTCAACAAATTGATAAGTGAGCTAAGCATGCTTAAGTTACAAACCTGAAATATTGTGCTTTAGTTTATGCTAACCATACAGATTTAAGGGCTACGTCAAATCAAAGACACGATCAAAAGGAAGTCCACGATCAGAGAGCCAAAGTGTCATAAAACTCAACGAACGCCGAACAGAATCAACGATCGTAATACAGACTCAACGATACCAGAGTTACATCAACAAAACCAAAGGAGCACCTTATATTGATCAAGCATAAATCAAAGCATTCTCTCTGATAAGTGCCTCAGGGACAAACCTAACCCTTGTTTCATTCAAGAGGTTGGCCCTTCCTGAGCTACCTTAAACCAAGGAGAATGCTAAACCAAAGGTTCATAACGAGAACTTGATCGACTCTACGATTGCTAGTCGACTCAATGATCGCAGCTCGCACTCTACATTTTACAACTCGTATTACACATTTATCGCTACACGACTCAACGATGGTAGAATGCAGACTCGATGACTCCAAGGACCATCTCAACGATCGTAGTCCCACTAAAGAATACATCATCCCGTAAGTTTAAGGGCAATTCAAGACAATCCTCTCTCACAAAATTTGTAGAGCCAAGCAAAATTCGACACCTGTCCCACTAAGCAAAATAGAGAGAGGAAGTTTCAAGTACAAATTAAAATCGCTTTTTTTGAAATCAAGTTCAAAAGACCATCTCTCTTCCTCTCTCAAGCAAAAACCCTAAATCAAGAGTAAGCTCAATACCTCACTTCCTACAAAGAAATCAATGGCGCCTTCCAAAGGTTGTCTCCACCATGCACTCTGTTTCGATTTAATTTAAATCAAATAACCCCAATTTCACAAGACATTGTCGCCATCAAGAAGGCAAGTCTCAAGAAGCCTGGGTACGAACATATCGATCTACCCAAAGTCGGTAAAAGAGTTCTACAATAATGGGGTATTTGAAAACAACACTATCACGGCAAAAGTGAGAAACGCCCAAATCAAAGCTAAAGGTCAAGATATCAATCTAGCCCTAGGCCTCAAATCCGGGGGTATCCTTCCTTAGATGGCATATAACTTCCATAAGGGTCTCAAGAAGATGCATCACAAGAAATCACCCTCAAAGGATACAAAAGAAGGAGTTTCCACAGAGGTATGAGTTTCTAGTCGATATTGTTGGAAAATGCATATGTCAGAAGAGCTCAGTGTCACGACTCGCTGAATGAGGTACAACTCAAACTCATGACTGCCATATGTTACAAGATACAACTCAACTATGGGGCTCTATTACTTGAGTGGATTAGAAAATGGTTAATCATTTCAAAGAAAACAAAGATCTCACAGAAGATGCTTTACGGACGACTTATCAGCATTATCCTACAGGCTGCTCTTGGTGACCTAATTGAGGATGATGAAGGGGAAGCCATAAATCCAAATCACCGAATGACCCAGCAGTTGTTTGAGAACTTGAAAAGAAATCCAGCTGAAAATGTGAAGATGATGTCTGAATCCAGTGGTCGAACTGGTGAAATAAAGGGAACAGGAGTGCCAGGAAATATGTCTGTTGTCAGAGAAACTGAGGAAGATGAGGAAGAAGAGGAAGAAGCTAGCAAGGAAGAACCCATTGCTTTGGTCAGAAAAAGAAAGGGTAAAAGAAAACTGAAAACCAGAAGTACAGAAGAACCTCAGGGATCCTCTACCAACAAGCCTGTAGAGTCCTCAGATATTGAGACTCTAAGGATCCTAAGAAGAAAGGAACACCAGGCTGAGGTAGAAGAAGATAGAGCAACTATATCTCAATTGCTGAAGATGAGTAAGATCAGCCATAAGAACAAAAAGCCATCAATCTCTTCAATCGTAGAGTCTCTTCCGATCGTAGAGCCCATACCACACAAGGAAGCAACTGCATCAAATATTTTGGCTGATCTGAAGGACAAAACTAAATAAAGTCCTGAGGCTGTGGCATAGCCTAAAAAGCCAAGAAGGAAACTGGTAAAGAAGTATATTCTTGTCAATGAGAAAGCTCTAAAGAGGGAAGACAAAGAACTGTCTGCTGAAAAGGAACCAGCTGAGGGGGAGACACCAAAAGATCTGATGATAAAAGATACCCCTGTTGAGGGGGAGATGCCTGAAGATCTCCTTCCAAAGGATGCTTCAGTTGAGGGGGAGCTATTGACTTTACACAAGGATGATCAAGCTGAGGGGGAGGATCATGACACCTCCATAGCAGAAAAAGAGACTTCTGGAAGAGATAATGAAGAACCAAAGGCAAGAACGCTACGAAGCCATTGACATAATGGAATACTCCAGTGACAACAGAGAAGAAGATGATGAGATTGAGATCATAGTTGTATGCATTGATGGGCACAGAAGAGTCAACTATGAGCAACTGTTTGCATATCTTGCTATGATGCCCTTCCTCCGAGCTCAAATTCTGAACTCTTGGGATCACATGTTCTTGAGTTTCAAAGAATATCCTGCTATCTCAGTACTAGCCAATGGATTCCCAGGGAAATTTAATTTTTTCAAGAAGCTTCTCACTAACAATTCCTCCTCAAAGAACAAACTCGAGGTACTATCTATCCCAACTCTTTTCAGAGTTAATCTTTTGCCATCAGCCTCATTCAATCAATTTTATGAAATCCCACAATGGTTGGAAGTGATTCTTCATCCACTGAATCAATTTTTAGTTGGAGAATCCCAAAATTCTGTAACTGAGGAACCAAATAAGATCAACTCCCTAATGCTCCCATAACCTATCATCTCTACGATCACTGACTCTAACCCCATTGTAGAATCTATACCTCAAATCGTAGAGCCACCAACATTAAACATCCAAACCCAGGCTCCTCCCTCAGATATTCCCTCCTCATCCAACAACGAATTCTTCAATCTTGATCTTGCCCTCTACTCTTTGTAAGATAAATTCAAAGGCACATCACCTACCTCTTCAAAATTTCCCCAACTGGATGAAATTCTTTCAGAGTTGTCCACAAAGGTCGATCTCACAAGAATGTCTCGCGAAAGTAGTCAAGGAACTCGACGAAAGTCTTGAAGATCATACTGCTCTTATTCAGATGAGATTAACATCAATGATCAATGCTGCAAACAATCTTCCACTCTCCCTAAGCTCTGAGCTCTCTAAAACAATGAAAGAAATCATCAAGGAAATGATTCAGAGCATAAAGGATAGGGATACCATTCATTTTCTAGCAGCCAAAAGATATAAAGATGTTGTTCTTGTTTTATAGTCCACTCAGGATGCCCAAAATAAACTAATGATGGAGAGCTTTCTCAATCTGCAAACTGCAGTAAGAGAGTTCCAACAATTTTACGTCAGCCAAGGTCAACAAACAGACAACATACTGGCCGCTCTTCAACAACGGGAAGTTCGATCTAAAGCTCTGATCACCGAAAATCGAGAAGACATTGCTCACACTTAGAGTCAACTTCACAAACTTGTCTAAGGAATGACTCGCCTCTCCGAAGACATTCGAACCCTTGATACAGACATAAAGGGGGAGAATAAAAGGCATAGGAGATCGGGGAGGCAAAGGCAGAGGCAGAGGCAGAGGACAATTCCAAACTCAAGCCTTGAGGAAACCTCCTGCAAGGCAAATCACTCAGCAGACTCCACGATCCAGCCATCAGACTCAACGATCTGATCAACAGGAAATTTTAATGGCTCAACCATTAAGGAGTAAAGGGACAACTACCAGCTCTCATGTGGTGACAACAACAGGCCTAAGAATGTCAATTGGAGATCCTGCATTCATGAATAAGCATGATCACAATCCTAGATTAAGCCCAAGTGAGCTGGAAGATTTGGCCGTAAGAGATGAAGCAAGCGAGAGAGGAGAGCCGAGGAATATGCAAATCCTCCAAGAAGCAAAAGGCTAAAGAAAAAGAGATAAGTTGAATTTCAAGTTGTATTGATGTAGTCAATCTTAAATGTAATATCTGTCTCCATATATCAATAAATTCATGCTTATTCTCTAGAAATTTCAGCTGCTCACTGAAATACTAAGTCATGTTTACGTTACTGCAACTGCATATAAAATTTAATAACCATGACAACAAATCTCCTTAGTTATGTCAACATCAAATAGGGGGAGATTGTTGGAAGAATGCATATTATGATTTGATGTTTATGAAAAAGTCATAATTATGTAAAGTCCTTCAAAGAATATATGTACAAAGACTTAGTTATAGATCAAAAATGTTAGGTTGATCTGAGCCTTTAATGTTCACTTGTATAGATAAAGAGATCAAATCTGTTAGGTTGATCTATGGCTAGAAAGAAATAGATAGGCTCGTAGTCATCCTACCGATCAATGTAATGCGTAAGCTAAGGCGGGATCGTAGTCTTTGAGATGATCGTAGTGTATCTGCCTTGAAGGGCCTCTCTAGTAATCGTAGAGTGGTCCAGACGTTTGCCAAAGCTAACTCAGAGATCATAGTGTGCTCTCAGAAATGCAGAGTTTTCAAGACGAGCAAGTGAAGATTGTAGTGTTAAAGGATCATAGTGTGCAAATCTTTGTGAGAAATCATAGTGATCTCTTAAGAACAAGCACCAATATGACAAGACACTATGATATGGATAGTAGAGTGTCATCTGCCTTGTGTCAGAAACATCAAGCCCTATCGTTCATTTGAAGATAGACTCCAACAAGTATGGAATGAGTTTTGAACGTTGAAGTTCTCACCAGTCCCAACGGTACAAAAGATATCCTTAGTATTGATCAAAAGAATTGTATTCAAGAAGCTAAGAAAAGGACCATTGGGCAGAGAAAAACACCTTTTGAGGTGTTAGGTGAGAAAGCAGTCTGCTGTGTCAATGGGCTAGAGTGCAATTCAGAAGATGTGCAGAAAAGTCTCCATCAAAGCTCAGAAATGTCAAACGCATTTAATGGCTCATCAGATGACTTCAACGGATAGATTTCAAGATCACATATATACAAATCAAAGACAGATGAGAAAAAAGAGAGACAAGCAATTGACCAAAAACGCACAAGAATACTCAACGCTCAACTTTACAATCTGAGAAAAAGAGAAAGCTTGCTCAGCTACACAGTTCTTTCGAACAAGTACTTAATAGCAACTGAGTAGCATCGATAACGATCTAAACAACATTTCAATCAATTGAAGTAAGAGAACCAAGTCTGCAGGACTTGAAGAGTTCTAAGTGAACTGTGAGAAACCAAGTCTGCTGGACTTGAAGAGTTCAAGAGTGAACTAAGAAGTACCTAGACTGTTGGTCTAGAAGGAATCTGTGAGATTCAAGAAGTGTAACAGACATCCTTAGTGGATTTCCTACTCAAGGAGTAGAAGAGTGGATTAGGAGCTTTAAGTGCTCTGAACCACTTAAAATTGTTGTGTTCATTATAACTGCTATAATTGATATAACTGTCATAACTGCCTCACTCTCATTAACTCAAGATATCTAACAAAAGGCGAATTAAATACTAATTCCACTGTGCACTAATTATCATCATTCTAAATAAGTTAAAAGAAAAAGTTTTAATTATCTATTCAACCTCCCCCCCCCCCCCCTTCTAGATATCTGTCGTGCCTCTGGGAACTAACAAGGTGGACAAATAATTTAGTGACACCTAAGTGTAGTTGATGAACAACTTTTGACCAATAAACCAACATGTGATCTTTTCTTTTTCTTCCTCTAATAGCCAGGTTACTCCCTCCTTTATCTCCCATTTTTGGTTTATTTTTAATTGCTAAATTTTCTTTAATCAAATGACATAAAAGTCCCTTAAAAGTTGGGCTAAAAATTGGGCTTTCATTTAAATGGTTTAGGCTTTCTAGTAAAATATTTGGGCCATGTAATTAACCATAATCTAATACTTTAATTTTTATCTTACCCAAATCATTTAATTAGGGTTTCCATTCCACTCATTTAGAATTTAAATAATTACTTATGTACTGTAGGACCCCAACTTTTATGAATAAAGATGAATTTTCTATAATTATCATTTTTTGAATGAATTTGATATAATGTTATAGTTGTGGGTAGTATTTATAAATTCTGCAAAGTATGCAAGTTGTTATATTATATTCGATTGGTCGGGGAATATTCATTTTAATAGGGAATATTAACAACCACAAGAATCATTGGTGGACCCCACAACAAAATTATTATCGGATTGAGAAAATGACAAAAAATCTTTTTATGAAAATAACGGTGGAAGTTTTCACGTTATCTTGTTGAACTACTTTCGGTAGTAAAAAGTGCGAAAATCACGTGTGGTTGTATAGTAACACACGGTATTGATTATTGATGCTTACGTGAGAAGTCACTCAGTTTTGTTCAATTATTGTTACAGTAATTGTTGCATAATATCTCACGTTATTTGATTCAATTATTGTCAATATTTTATATATTATTAAATCAATAATTGAAATGACAGAGTTATTAATATTATTATTTGCAATATTAACGATGTCTAGAAGTTCTGCCAATGAGAGGTTTGGTCACCTAATTGCGCGCCAATAGGGAGAAATCCTTATTGGAAAGCCCCCTCTTTCCTGGGAACGACCTGGTCGATTAATATTGTGAATTATAATAATGATAAATGTTGAGGTGATTTTTTATGAGGTATCTGTTGTAAATATTGGCATATATTTTGGACCTCCATTACCCATTTTTTTCAAATAATCGGTAGAAAGTTATAAAATGTGTGTGTGTATATATATATATAATCATGTGTGTGTGTGTGTCGTGTGTATGAGTGTGTGTGTGTGGGTGGAATGAAATAATTAAAGTGGTGGTGGTGGGATATATGGTAATATATGTATTATTTAATTATATATATATGTAATGTTTTTTGGCAGGAAGGAGTACCATTATTGTTATTATACATGTGATTGGCAGGAAGGGTACAATCATTGCTATGAAATTTTTTTTAAAACACATGTTATTTATATATATAATATATATTATATTTAAAAGTTTTGTTTTATTAGAATATTTTATGGACCGTCCGATTAAAAGTAAATCAATCTGGATCGTTCATGGATTAGTTACTATTGTAAGACCCCAACTTATTATAAATGAAATTTAATTTTCTCTATTTATTATTTTGAAATAGTAAGGGTTGATTTGATTAATGTGGATAGTTAGGGGTTAAATACGCAAATATTTCAAAATAAGCAAGTGGTTATAAAATATTCATTGTTGTCGGGGAATATTCGTTTGGTCATGGAATATTCGTACTGTCGGGGAATATTCGTACGACGGCGCAGCCATGTGTGGGCCCCATAACGGAAAGCGATTGAATGAAGAAAACGACAAATATAAGTTGGTTAAAAATAACGGCGTAGTTGTTACCGTTAAGACTGTTGGAATACCTTTTGGTTAAAATACGATGTCTGGCGTGGTTGCACAAAGAGCACACCAGTATTGCATGCAGATTGTTGAATTATTGATCCTTACGTAAGAAGGCACTACTCAATAATTTTCACAATGAATACTTGCTCAATATTTTATTTTATTGATTCAATAATCTTTGCATTGATATTTTATATTATTGTTGTTCAATAATTGTCACCGCACATTATCTCCATTATCGATCAATAATTCATATTATTTAAATAATATTATTAGATAGCATTATTAGCAATGTCTAGAAAGTTACATCGAGGAGAGGTTTGGTCACCTAATTGCGGCCAAAGAAGAGAGAAATCCTTATCTGAAAGCCCCCTCTTTCTCGGAACTACCGTTGTCATAATTGTGATTACATAATATTATTTGTGAATAATTAATTATTGATATGATAAGAAAATATTTATAAATGATGGATTTATTTGTTTTATGTGGTTATAATTGAATGATTTAATGTTGAGGTGTTTTATCAGTAATTTTGTCGGAATGGAGGTATTAAAAATCAAATCAGTATTTTTACGATATATTGCGTGAGTTATAATTTTTAATCCGACCGTTGGATCGTTGTAATTTTTGGATATGTTATACATACATAAGTTGAGTATATGTCCACAAATTTTGAACCGTTAAAAATGAACGAATGATTTGTTATGAATTTTAAGAGGTGACTGATTCGGAAATTAGGTTTATAATTGATTTTGGTGGAAAATTCTAGAATTGAGTGGGCCCCACTTGTGGTTGGTGAAGAAATATGCTGAATTTTATTTCAAATGTGGTGGGTGGGAATAGTAGCGGTGTAAAGCCATCGAAGTTGCAGTGTTAAGTCCGCCTTGGCGTCTTAACATTTTCCTATAAATAGAGGGCTAAGTTAGAATTGAAAATCACACCGTAAACAAGTTTTCTCTTTCTCTCTATATTATCGAGCGTATTCTTGTGAGTATTTTGAGTATACTTTGAGTATTGTTAGACGGTGCAAGTTCCTTCAAACCTTATATCCTGTGTTTCAACTAGAAGTCTTGTCTTTCGAGGTAAGGATGTTATTTTCTTCTCGGATGATATTATTTCTTCAATATCATTATCTTTGAAATATTGGTGGAACTTTTATCAAATTTGGAACTTTTTCATGTCGGGTTACTTATTCATGAGTTACTATTATTCACGAGTTACTATTCATGAGTTACTATTCACGAGTTACTATTCACGAGTACTATTCATGAAGCGTGAAGATGTTTTTTGTGGAATTTCTATCTTTTGGTGTCGAGTTACTATTCACGATATAAGGCCTATTCACGATATCTGACACTATTCACGAATCACGGCAGATTATTCAATTTAAAAATAAAAATTTTCTTTTTAGTCAAAATATCTAATCTGGATACTAGCTTTGATTGTATCCATGTTTTGATCATTCTTGAATTTTACACCACTATGATTATTTTTGAGGTATTTTTGGACGTGGATAAAACCAAGTACGAATCCTTAATCCTTGTCATTTTGTTTTCATTGGATTCGCTTTCTTTAAAATATTTTCATCATCCTCGATCTTAAATGATGATATTATTGAATATCTTTGGCTGTAGTGTAAAGATGAATGATTTAAGAAGAATATCTTTGGCACAGTAGTGCAAAGATGAACAGTGTTTAAATGAACATGATCGTGATGAAATATCTTTGGCACGTAGTGCAAAGATGAACAGTGTTTAAATGAACATGACCGATGAAGAATATCTTTGGCCTCAGTAGTGCAAGATGAGCAGTGTTTAAATGAACATGACCGATGATGAATATCTTTGGCTCAGTAGTGCAAAGATGAGCAGTGTTGAGATGAACATGATCGATGATGAATATCTTTGGCTGTAGTGCAAAGATGAACAGTGTTGAGATGAACATGACCGATCGATGAATATCTTTGGCACAAAGTGCAAAGATGAATATTTGATTTGAGATGAATATTGATTGATGTTACGAGGATAAAATATTGATGATGGACCGTTAAATTCATAGATTATAGTAGATTTCATTCTCTACGTAACTCTTCTATGAATTATTATTTCACCTGCGAATATTGATCTGAAACTTGTTGTCTATTGTATTCTATCGATTTTTCCTCATAAAGACTAACGATAATTTGTTCTATATTATCTTAGTCATAACATTCTTTATTTGGGCTAGTTGAGCTCACCCTTTTCCTTTTGTTCCATTTTTCTTCTCGGAGGCGAGAATGTAGCGAGTACTAGTCGGGGTATGGAATGAAGGTTCTAGAGAGAGTTGTTTAGTAGTCCTCACCATTTTTATAAAATAATGTATCAATAATTATGTTGGGGATTTATTTGCGTGTGGATATTGTCTAGATGACAATATCTCGTATTTAAACTCGAGTTTTATATGTTGTAATAATAAAGTTGTAGTTGTTTACGTACCATGTATTTGGCGACTCGAATGGGTGTTGTGTATACCCTATTTTGGGGGCGCCACAGCTTGGTATCGAGCTTAGGATATGATCTCCGCGGAGATCGGGAATAGAACTAGGAGGGAGAGAGACGAGTAAATCCTTCGCTAGTGTGTCCTACCTAAGCTTATTTGTTGGTTGGTCATAATATAGAGGTATTATGTGATTTGTTAATTTATTTAATTAACCCTTGTTTTATGATAGTTTTTAGAATGGTCTGCGAGAATATTAACAAAGTGGAGTAAATGAGACCGTGGAGATGTCTGCAGACTTTACCAACGAGGAGAACGTGCAACAGCAGTGACAATGTACCTCCCGTGAACAACACCAATGGCGAGATGATGAGCGAGGGATGTTTAGAAGCTTTTTGCAGCTCATGCAAAATCGCATTTAGGAGACTCGTGTTCAAAATACGAGGAGAAATGATAGCAATTCATGGGTGGTCACAAACAAGCGCTTCAAAGAGTTGGGACCACCTGAATTCAGGGAAAGCCGATCCGATCATGCCGGCGAAACATGGGTCAAGCAAATTACCAAGATATTCGATGTCTTGGGATGCACGGAGGAACGTAAGGTTCCATTTGCCACCTTTATGTTCCGTGGCGAGGCGGATTCTTGGTGGGGAGTCTGTGAAGCGTACCCATCCACCGCACTTCGGATGTCTTGGGAGACGCGTTTGAAACTATTTAATGACAAGTACTTCCCCGAAAGTATTCAATCATATGAAAGAAGTGGAGTTTATTAGATCGGAGCGAATAACATGACGGTATCCCAAAGACGAGGCGAAGTTCATGAGTTATCCGTGTTGCACCTCATTTGGTGGAGAATGAGGAACGATATGACGCGGATGTTTCGAGAGGTTTGAAACCCGTACGCCGAGATCTCATTTCATAAATTTTCTCTCTATTCAGATGTTGTCAACAGGGCTCGGTTGTTAGAGCGAGATAACGATTACGTTCAACCGAGGGACCATAACCAGATCATATCAAGATAGCAGTCATCGTAATAACGATAACCAAATGGAGAAAGAAGAATACGGACAAAGGCGGTAACCACTCCGTGGTAATCATGGCCATAAAAATAAGAAGGCGAGCCTGGGAGGAGATTTTAAAAGAGGAGATTCAACAACGACCATGTGAAGACGCCGTCGCCGATGAAGAACTAGTTCTAAGGGAGGAGAACGACCACCCCGGTCATATGTTACAAATGCGGGAAAGAGGGACATATCATTGGTACCGCCCACAACAGCTTTAAGGTATGCTATAATTATGGAAAAGAAGGACATATCGCTTTAGATTATGCGATATCGAAACCCATCCAAATGGAATGGTGACTCAAAAGGATGTCCAAGAAAAGTCAAAGTCAACGATTCTCGGAAGAGCGTTTGTCGTGGCCTCCAATCAAAATGAGGAGGAACCCGAAGTTAGCACGGGTTAGTTAATTATAAATTCTTGCGATGTTTATACCTTACTAGATAATCTGGTTCTACCCATTCTTTTATCTCTCTTGCTTACGCTCAACGTTTGAACTTGACTACGGAGAAATTAGACTTTGATCTATTTATGGAGACTCAGCTAGAGAAACTTTCATTACATCCGTTGTTTAAAAATCTTGCTTGATTCAGTTTCACTATCACATTACCTGTTAACCTTATTTCTATAGAGATATTTGCTTTTGATGTGATTTTAAGGTTAACTACTCATCATGCCAAATTGATTGCTTTTGTAAGGTTGTTAGTTTTCATATTCCTAAGCAACTTCATTATTCAAATTCAAGCAATCAAACCATTGTAATCAAACATTTTCATATCAAGCCATGAAGTCATTCGCTTATTACGGATGTCAAGTTTTCTTAGTCCATGTTATGGATTTGAATAAAGACACGCCGATTTGAATAATATTCTGTTGTTATTGATTTTTCCCCGACGTATTTCCTCAAGAATTTCTTGCTTACTCTCCCAAAGCTCGATATTAAATTTTGTATCGAATATGAACCCTAGACAAAACTCATTTCTAAAATCTCATATCGAATGGCTCTATTGAACTTCGTGAGTTAAAAATTCAACTATAGAATTTGGTACCTGAGCCTTTATCTGGTGACTTCCTTTGTGGAATGCACCGAAGCCAGACTCTCCGTAGGGGACACCATATTCGTGTGATAGTAAACTGATAGGTGTCATTGTAACGTGTTATCCAAGGTTGGGATATGAGTCACAGTTGAGAACAACCTAAGCTCAGAAATCGAAATACGTAGCTTTCAGGCTTAGTTGGTTATTATCGGAGATTCGTTGAAGGATATTCTCGAATCGCTATTCCATTAACGAGGTGACTCAGAGATACAAAATTCAAATGGAGCAAGGAATGTGGTAAGAGCTTCAAGAACTCAAGAGGAGACTCATTTCAAAGATATGTTCGACCATGCGATCCTCGAAAAGCGAACGTGGTAGCTGACGTGTTGAGTAGAAGATCGTATACAAATACGAGTACGATATGGTCAAAGACTCATTTCGTATAATATACAAATAATAGAGATGGAGATGAAAACTCTAAGTACCCACGTGATGATATACGAGTACGTGATGATATACGAGTATAATCGACTTTAATCGATAAAGTTAAAGCTTGCTCAAGCTACACAATCGAAAGTGATGAATTTGAAGAAGGAGGTGCAAGAAGTTGTTATTTCAAAAGCGAGAATCGGTGAGGTGAGGAAAGTTCAAAACCTTCGATTTATTAATCCAGTTGAAATTCTCGATCGAATAGGAACTGTGGCCTATAGACTCGTTTTACCGCCAAGTATGACGCGTGTTCATAACGTTTTTCATGTATCGATGTTACGTAAATATGTGGACGACCCGAACTACGTCATTGAGTTAGAACCGGACGAGATAGCCGAAGACTTAACGTACGAGGAGGTACCTGTCAAGATCTTATAGAGGAAAGAACATGTCCTACGTACGAAGGTCATACCACAAGTTAAAGTTTTGTGGAGAAACCATGCTATTGAGGAAATGACCTGGGAGTTGGAAACGGAAATGAAAGCGAGGTATTCTCATCTTTTCGAAACACCAGGTACGTACGTCAATTTCGAGGACGAAATTTCATAAGGAGGGGAGGTTGTAAGACCCCAACTTATTATTAATGAAATTTAATTTTCTATTTATTATTTTGAAATAGTAAGGGTTGATTTGATTAATGTGGATAGTTAGGGTTAAATACGCAAATATTTCAAAATAAGCAAGTGGTTATAAAATATTCATTGTTGTTTCTGGGAATATTCGTTTGGTCATGGAATATTAAATCTTGTCGGGAATATTCGTACGACGGCGTAGCGACCATGTGTGGGCCCCATAACTGGAAAGCGATTGAATGAAGAAAACGACAAATATAAGTTGGTTAAAAATAACGGCGTAGTTATTACCAATTAAGACTGTTGGAATACCCTATGGTTAAAATACGATGAATACGCGTGGTTGCATGACATTAATACTACGGTATTACAGAGAGATTGTTGAATTATTGATCCTTACCTAAGAAGGCACTACTCAATAATTTTCACGGTGAGTTATCGCTCAATATTTTATTTTATTGATTCAATAATTGCCGCGTTGATATTTTATATTATTGTTGTTCAATAATTGTCACTTGACATTATTATCTCCATTATCGATCAATAATTCATATTATTTAAATAATATTATTAGATAGCATTATTGGCAATGTCTAGAAAGTTCTCACATCGAGAGGTTTGGTCACCTAATTGCATGGCGCCAAGAAGGAGAAATCCTTATCTGAAAGCCCCCTTTCCTCTGAACTACCTTTGGTTGTCATAATTGTGATTCGTAGAATATTATTTGTGAATAATTAATTATTGATATGATAAGAAAATATTTATAAATGATGGATTTATTTGTTTTATGTGGTTATAATTGAATGATTTAATGTTGAGGTGTTTTATCGTTAATTTTGTTTGAATGGAGGTATTAAAAATCAAATCAAGATTTTTACGATATATTAAGTGAGTTATAATTTTTAATCCGACCGTTGGATCGTTGTAATTTTTGGATATGTTATACATACATAAGTTGAGTATATGTCCACAAATTTTGAACCGTTAAAATGAACGAATGATTTGTTATGAATTTTAAGAGGTGACTGATTCGGAAATTAGGTTTATAATTGATTTTGGTGGAAAATTCTAGAATTGAGTGGGCCCCACTTATGGTTTGGTGAAGAAATATGCTGAATTTTATTTCAAATGTGGTGGGTGGGAATAGTAGCGTAAAAAAGCCATCGTGTTGCACAGTTAAGTCCCGCTTGGCGCATAACATTTTCCTATAAATAGAGGGCTAAGTTAGAATTAAAAATCACACCGTAAACAAGTTTTCTCTTTCTCTCTATATATATCGAGCGTATTCTTGTGAGTATTTTGAGTATACTTTGAGTATTGTTAGATTATGCAAGTTCCCTTCAAAGACTATATCCTGTTTCAACTAGAAGTATCATTTCGAGGTAAGGGATGTTATTTTTTCTCGGATGATATTATTTCTTCAATATCATTATCTTTGAAATATTGGTGGGAACTTTTATCAAATTTGGAACTTTTTCATGCTTTGGGTTACTATTCATGAGTTACTATTCACGAGTTACTATTCATGAGTTACTATTCACGAGTTACTATTCACGAGTACTATTCATGAAGCGTGAAGATGTTTTTGTGGAATTTCTATCTTTTGGTGTCTGAGTTACTATTCACGATACTCAAGACTATTCACGATATCTGAAGACTATTCACGAATCACGGCACTATTCAATGAAAAATGAAAATTTTTCTTTTCGCCTAAAATATCTAATCGGATACTAGCTTTGATTGTATCCATGTTTTGATCATTCTTGAATTTTACACCACTATGATTATTTTTGAGGTATTTTTGGATGTGGATAAAACCAAGTACCTAAATCCTTAATCCTTGTCATTTTGTTTCAATCGGATTCGCTTTCTTTAAAAATATTTTTCATCATCCTCGGTCTTAAATGATGATATTATTGAATATCTTTGGCCAGAGTAGTGCAAGATGAATGATTTCAAGAATATCTTTGGCCCAGAAAGCAAAAGATGAACAGTGTTTAAATGAACATGATCGATCGATGAATATCTTTGGCCTCAGTAGTGCAAAGATGAACAGTGTTTAAATGAACACGACCGATCAAGAATATCTTTGGCCCAGAGTGCAAAGATGAACAGTGTTTAAATGAACATGACCGATGATGAATATCTTTGGCTTTTAGTGCAAAGATGAACAGTGTTGAGATGAACATGACCGATCGATGAATATCTTTGGCTCAGTAGTGCAAAGATGAATATTTGATTTGAGATGAATATTGATTGATGTTACGTGGATAAAATATTGATGATGGACGTTAAATTCATAGATTATAGTAGATTTCATTCTCTCACGTAACTCTTCTATGAATTATTATTTCACCATTGCGAATATTGATCCAAACTTGTTGTCTATTGTATTCTATCAGATTTTTCCCTGTTGAAGACTAACGATAATTTGTTCTATATTATCTTAGTCATAACATTCTTTACTGGGCTAGTTGAGCTCACCCTTTTCCTTTTTGTTCCATTTTTCTTCTCAGGAGGCGAGAATGTAGCGAGTACTAGTCGGGGTATGGAATGAAGGTTCTAGAGAGAGTTGTTTAGTAGTCCTCACCATTTTTATAAAATAATGTATCAATAATTATGATGGGGATTTATTTGCGTGTGGATATTGTCTAGATGACAATATCTGTATTTAAACTCAGAGTTTATATGTTGTAATAATAAAGTTGTAGTTGTTTCTGTACCATGTATTTGGCGACTCAGAATGGGTGTTGTGTATACCTATTTTGGGGGCGTCACAACTATTCAGTCCATTCTTCTATAAATAGAAGCTCATTCCTTCATTATTTCTTACGAATTCACTGAAACTCTAGAGAGAGAAATTATAGAGAGAAAGAAGAGGAGTATTCTGCTACTTCACTATTTCTATATTCAGTTTCTTCTTTATACGGTAAGGGGTATTATTATTTATTTTGTATTCATGAAGAGAACTTCTATTATTCCATTATTTATTATTACGTTGAATAACTCAGATACGCTGAGCTACCACAGCATTTGGTGAAATTCTTCATTATTCCATTCTTTATTTTTCTATTAGAATATCATGTATCATAATTTTATCTTGCAGGACTGGTTTCGCCTCTTTATTATTCTGTTGGAACATCCCAGCTTGCATGCAATTTTGCCCTCGACTCGGTTCCGTTATTTATTATTCTGTTGGAATATCCCGTCTACATGCATTTTACGCGGACCAGTTCCGCCTTTTATTATGACCGTGGATTATACTGGTGTAATCATGGTCAGTAATGTTATAAATGATGTGGTAAAAGTCTTCATTGGCCCGTAGTTCATTGATGGACGAGTTGTTGGCATGATCGTGACCATTGATGAATACACGAATATCCTTGGCGTAGAGGTGTGGCGCCCCCAAAATAGGTATACACACACCCATTCTCGAGTCGCCAAATACATGGTACAAGAAGCAAACTACAACTTCAATAATACAAATGTCGTGTGAAATACGACAATATATCTACCGTGAGTTTAAATACAAATATTATCTTCTAGACAATATCTATACTCAAATAAATCCTCATCACATTTATTGATACATTATTTTACAAAATGGTGAGGACTACTAAACAACTCTCTCTAGAACCTTCATTCCATACCCCGACTAGTACTCGCTACATTCTCGCCTCCCGAGAAGAAAAAAATAGAACAACAAGGAAAAGGGTGAGCTCAACTAGCCCAAGAAGAAGAATATTATGACTAAGATAATATACAACAAATTATCGTTAGTCTCCAACAGGAAAAATCGATAGAATACAATGACAACAAGTTTCGATCAATATTCGCAGCTGAAATAATAATTTATAGAAGAGTTACGTAGAGAATGAAATCTACTATAATCTATGAATTTAATAAATCCATCATCAATATTTTATCCCCAGTAACATCAATCAATATTCATCTCAAATCAAATATTCATCTTTGCACTATGTGCCAAAGATATTCATCAATCTGGCCATTATGTTCATCTCAACACTGCTCATCTTTGCACTAAAGGCCAAAGATATTCATCGATTCATTATGTTCATTTAAACACTGCTCATCTTTGCAGACTACAGCCAAAGATATTCTTCGAAATCATTCATCTTTGCACTACGTGCCAAAGATATTCTTCAGAAATCATTCATCTTTGCACTACGTGCCAAAGATATTCAATAATATCATCATTTAAGACCGAGGATGATGAAAATATTTTAAAGAACGAATCCAAAGGAAACAAAATGACAAGAATTAAGGATTAAGGATTCGTACTTTGTTTTATCCATGTTCAAAAATACCTCAAAATAATCATAGTGGTGTAAAATTCAAGAATGATCAAAACATGGATACAATCAAAGCTAGTATCCGAAATAGATATTTTGACTTAAAAGAAGAAATTTTATTTTTCTATGAATAGTGCCGTATATCGTGAATAGTAACTCTCGACACCAAAAGGTAGAAATTCCACAAAAAACATCTTCACGCTTATATGAATAGTACTCGTGAATAAGAATCGTGAATAGTAACTCATGAATAGTAACTCGTGAATAGTAACTCATGAATAGTAACCCCGACATGAAAAAGTTCCAAATTTGATAAAACTTCAGATCAACATTTCAAATATAATGATATTGAAGAAATAATATCATTACGAAAAAATAATATCCCTTACCTCAAAGAATCGCATTTCGGAAGGAAAGGCTCAAGTGATCTTTGAATGAAACTTAATCTTAATAAAGAACTCTCAAAGTATCTAAATACTCACAAAATACGCTCAATAATATAGAGAGAAGAGTGAAAACTTTGTTTCGTGTGATTTTCAATTCTAACTTAGCCCTCTATTTATAGGAAAATGTTAGCCGTACCAAGCGACTTGACTGCCACCGATGGCTTTACCTCGCTACTATTGCCACCCACCACATTTGAAATAAAATTCAAACACATTTTTTCACCAACCACAAGTGGGGCCCACTCAATTCTAGAATTTTCCACCAAAATCAATTATAACCCTACTTTCCTAATCAAACACCTCTTAAAATTTATAACAAATCATTCGCTCATTTTAACGGTTCAAAATTTGTGGACATATACTCAACTTATATATGTATAACATATCCAAAAATTACAACGATCCAACTATCGGATTAAATATTATAACTCACACAATAAAGCTATAATAACACCGATTTGATCTTTTAATACCTCCAATCCGACAAAATACAAATAAAACATCTCAAAGATTAATTCCTTCATTAATAACCACATAAATAAATCCATCATTTATATTCATATAAAATAAATATTTCCTTATCATATGAATCAATAATTAATTATTCACAAATAATATTACGTAATCACAATTATGACAACCAGCCGCTCCTCAGAAAGAGGGGCTTTCCAATAAGGATCTCTCCTTCTTGCGCCGCAATTAGGTGACCAAACCTCTCCTTAGATGTAACTTTCTAGACATTGCCAATAATGTTATCTAATAATATTATTCAAATAATATAAATTATTGATCCGATAATGGGAAATATCAGTGTAGTGACAATTATTGAACAACAATAATATAAAATATCAACGCAACAATTATTGAATCAATAAAATAAAATATCAAGCGAAGAACTCACTGTGAAAATTATTGAGTAGTGCCATCTTACGTAAGGATCAATAATTCAACAATATTGATATCATCATAGTATCTTTCTTTATGCGACGCCAGCGTATTCAGATTTTAACCATCGGGTATTCCAATAGTCTTAATGAAACAACTACGCTGTGCTATTTTTAACTTGACTTATATTTGTCGTTTTCCTCATCCAATCGCTTTCCAAGTTATGGGGCCCACACATGGTCGCATTGCCGTCATTTAATATTCTTCGACAAGCATTTAATATTCCACGACTAAATTAACGAATATTCCCGACAACAATGAATATTTTATAACCACTTGCTTATTTTGAAATATTTATGATTTAACCCTTAACTATCCACATTAATCAAATCAACCCTTACTATTTCAAAATAATAAATAAAGGAAATTCTTTTTATTTAAAAAAATTCGGGGTCTTACACGTAGTGCGGTGTAAGACTCAGCTTTTATAAATAAAGATGAATTTTCTATAAATATTATTTTGAATATTATGGAATAAATTTGATATAATGTTATAGTTGTGGGTAATATTTATAAATTTTGCAAAGTATGCAAGTTGTTATAAAATATTCGCTTTGGTCTGGGGAATATTCTTTTTGTTAGGAATATTCGTATAACCTGCTCAATCATTGGTGGACCCCACAATGTAATTATTATTGTCGGATTGAGAAAACGACAAAAATATTTTATAAAAATAACGGCGGAGGTGTTACCGTTAAAAACTGCTTGAACTACCCGATGGTAAAAATACAAAGAATGTCTGCGGTCATACGTAGAATACACTATGTTATCGATTATCGATGCTTACGTGAGAAGTCACTCACCTATGCTTCAATTATTACTTTCTACAGATTGTCACGATCATATCTCTTATATTATTGATCCAATTATTGTCACAAAGATCATCCTCGTATAATATGTTATAGTATTAAATAAATAATTGAGACGACAAGTTATAAATGATTAATAATTGTTGAAAGATTAAATATGTGTTGATGAAAAATAAAATGATTTGTGGTAAGTTTGATTATTTTATGGGGGGCTCATATGTCATCATCTAAGAGTCTCTTCGTCAATAGTAATTACCCTTGTGAATAGTATTTACCTTCGTCAATAGTAATTACCTTCGTCAATAGTAATTACCCTTGTGAATTGTATTTACCTTCGTCAATAGTAATTACCTTAGTCCATAGTAATTACCCTTGTGAATAGTATTTACCTTCGTCAATAGTATTTACCTTCGTTAATAGTAATTACCTTTACCAGACGTCGAACCACTTGTCGTTTCACATTACAGGCGTCAAACCAGTCGTCGAGCCACTTGCCTTTTCACACGGCAGGTGCTAAGCTAGAAATCTTCTATAAATAGAGGCCTAGGTGTGACGCCCCCAAAAATTAGGTATACGTCCACCCATCTCGGTCGCCACTTACATGGTACATAAATTCAAATACAACTTACTAATATAAGCGTCAGTATGCAATACGACATAAAAACGTGAGTTTGAATACAAATTTTGTCTACTAGATATTATACAAACTCAAAAGGAGTCCTCATTACAACAATTATCACACTATTTCACGAATAGTGAGGACTACTAATGCTATCCTCTCGACCATTACTTCGTTCCCGACTGCGTCCCACTTATGTTCTCATTTCCTGAAGAGAACGGTGAAAGAAAGGGTGAGCTCAACTAGCCCAAGAAGAAATATTATGACTAAGATAATGCGAATAAAATATCATTAGCCTTCAACGTTGTTAAACCGATAAAATACAATAGACAACCGGTTTAAGCTGCGGCCGGAATAAGCAATCCATTAAAAGAGTCAAGTAGAGAATAAAGTCTACTATCTTTTAGGTTTTAAAAGGTTTTCATCAATTTTTATCATTGAGACCCGACTTTTAATAATAAACCACCACATCTAATCATCCCCGTACCCACGGTCCAAGGATTTTCATCAAATTATCAATGGTCATGACTATACCGAATCACCCATGGTCATAATCATACCAAAACTATCCATCAACGCATTACAAAAGCATCGAGGACTTTTGTCACATCATTTATATCAAGTCATGATTATACCGAATGATCCTCGTCATAATCATACTAAGTTCATCTATGCACGTAAGCCAAAGATAACATAATATAACATGAGGATGATGACAATGACATAGTAATTCAATAAAACAAGTTCAAGAATTATTTAATCCATGAATTATTAACGTCCAAATTGTCAACATGATCTTTGCTTTAGAGAGTAAAATTCAATAATGATCGGAAGAATAATTCCATGAAAAGATCTTTGGATGAAACGCAAATATCAAGGATATTCTACTAATTTCATGGAGTATAGAAGTCAAAGTTTTAACCAACCGGGTATAATAAAGAATGGAATAACAAAAAAGAAATCACCATGCATGCGGTATTGCATAGACAAAGTTATTCCAACAGAATAATAATAACGGAACCAGTCGTGTGAAATTCACACCGGAAGCGATGGATGTTCCAACAGAATAATAAAGATGGAACCGAGATCCGGTGTAAAACACACGATAGGATATTCCAATGTAATGATAAAGACGGAACTGGAGTTGATTGTAAAACACACGAATGAGGATGTTCCAATGAGAATAATAAAAAGCGGAACCAGTCCCGGGTAAAACACATGATGGATGTTCCAATGTAATAATAGAAGAATGTCACCAAGTATAGGGTAAACCGCATATACGAGTTATTCAAATGAATAATAAGCAATGGAATAACATAAGGATTTCACCAAGTATAGGGTATCTGGCGTGTCAAGAGTTATGTATAGGGTATGCCACTTTTACGAGTTATTCCAACCGTAATAATAATGAATGGAATAATGAAGTTCTCTTCAAGAAGAAAGAATAACACCCTTACCGTAGTAAAAAACTGGATATAGAAATAGTGAAGTAGCGGAATACTCTTCTTCTTTCTATAATTTTCTTTTTATAGCTTCTCTCTATAATTTCTCTCTCTAGAGTTTCAATGAATTCGTAAGAAAATAATGAAGGAATGAGCTTCTATTTATAGGAAAATGGAATGCATAGTAACTAATTCATGAACTATCTGTCATTGATTTACTTTAATCGACGATCCATATTTAAAGAAAAATCTTTTAAATAAAATATAATATATTCTATTTATATAAAAACATTTTACTATGCAAACACAATGCAATACTATGCAAAACACTATGCAAAACACTATGCAACACTATGCATAATAAAATATAATATATTCTATTTATAGAATAACTTTAATAAAGTATTCTATTTTATATAAAAAGATGTTTCTGTTTTATTACGTTAATAATACGAATAAAACAAAGCGTCATTATCGTTATAATAATTCATATTATTAATCGACAATAATGGAATCAAACCGGTGACTTCTCACATAAGCATCAATAATCAATACCGTGTGCTACTACGTGCAACCACACGTATTCATCGTACTTTTACTACCGAAAGTAGTTCAACAAGAACTACGGTAAAACTTCCATGCCGTTATTTCAATAAAATATTTTTGTCGTTTTCTCAATCCGATAATAATTACATTTGCGGGGTCCACCAATGATTGAGTAGTTGTGCGAATATTCCTCTGCTAAATCGAATATTCCCCCTACCAATCGAATATAATATAACCACTTGCATACTTTGCAAAATTTATAAATATTACCCACAACTATAATATTATCTCAAATTCACACCATAATATAAAAAATTATTTTGACAAAATTTAAATCTTTATTGATAAAATCTGGGGTCTCACAATCTCCCTCCTTATGGAATTTCTCCACCTCGAAATTAAGGTATGCGTACTGATATGATAAAGAGATGAGGATACCTTGAAAATATTAAATTCATCTTCAAATCGCGCCAAAGCTATTCATTAACTATTCATCTTTGCACTACAAAGCAAAGATATAAAACCAATAATCTTTGACTCGAATTAATAGTATCACAACCATGAATTATCCATGCACTTCTTGGCTAAGGATATTCGTGTTTTTTCAATTACTCATGATTATACCGATGGTCATAATCATACCAAGTCTATCAATGTACTACTGACGAAGATGACTTTTTACCACATCCATGAATTAATATTTCATTTACGAGACTCACTTCAATAATTAATCCATATCATCGAATCATCCACGCACTACGTGCCAAGGATATTCATTAGTATCACGACCACGAATTATCCATGCACTACTACCAAAGATAATCGTGTATTCATTAGTATCACGACCACAAATTATCCATGCACTACTACCGAAGATAATCGTGTATTCATTAGTATCACGACCACAAATTATCCATGCACTACTACCAAAGATAATTGTGTATTCATTAAGATCCGCGACCACAAATTATCCATGACTACTACCAAAGATAATTGTGTATTCATTAGTATCAATGACCACAAATTATCCATGCACTACTACCAAAGATAATTGTGTTTTCAATTATGGTTATGATTATACCGGAATAATCCGTGGTCATAATCATACCAAGTCCATCTATGCACTCACAGCCACGAGATGACTTTCAACACAATATAAACATGAGGATAATGATATAAAGAATCAATCAAATGAGATAAAGGATAAATATTAAACATTTATAATATAATTTATCCAGATTCAAGAATATCCCCATGTTATCAATCACTTAATAATCTCATAATCTAATAACATTAATATTATAACAATATTTTAATCACTTCTTAAATTTATAAACAATTTATCTCAATTGTTTACGCTTTTACCATATAATGCATTTAATCATTCAAAATGCCATACTCATAAGATATCATCACCAATTATCAAATCTCTCAAAAAAATATGCATATACTCTATATAAGATTCTCTAGCCATAATATCCTATTTTCAACTTTGTTACTTCACATAACATATTTAACTCATATGTTAAGAATTAAACTATTTTCATGAAAAATACCAAATCAGTCCCAAAAATATTTCTTTTCTGGGATTTAGCATAATATAGTCCCATAATGAAAATATATTTTTCTCGAATTTTAAAATTCATTTACTATTTTTCAAAAACCAATTTCTAATTAATTCCTTAAGAAATTAGCTACCTCAAGTTTAACTCCAAAAATTCCCAAATCTTGGCAGGACCTTACACATGTTAACGTGAGCTTCTAGTTTAAATTTCATGGTCATCGGAGTTATAGAACTCCGGTTATAGCATTTTTCGTCGGAAAAACCTAAATAATGAAATAGTCATAACTTGCTCATTTTAAGTCAGAATGAGCTCATTTTTGGACAGGAGATTCTTTATACCATATACCTTCATGTCCCAAAAGGCCAGAATTTTTCTCATAATTTAAGTGGCCGAAACAGCCCCTTAAAGTTTCTGGGCAGTAGCATTTTCGAAATTTACAACTTTGGCCTCCTTTGCTAAAATCAGTCCACACAAAAATCTACAACACCTTTTCCAGTAATTCCACTTGGATTAGTTAGGTAACTCATAGATCTAACTCTAGGACTTGACCACATTCAAAAATTCAAAATATAATAAGAGATATGGTCAATTGAATTTTATGTTACGTTTTTCACCAAAATCTGATTTTCAACTCTTTGTGATTTCTAAGAAACTTTCATGTTTTTACATACTAACCAACATAACTCATCATAAAACTTACTAATACCACGAATACCCATGATTTTCATTATTCCAATGCTTTTATTATGACTTTCATCATAAACCACGTAAAAGCTGCTCATTTTAGTTGAAGAAATATTTGAGGTTTAAGAAATGGGTTTTTGTCTTGGGGGTCATATACAAAATTCGATTTCACGCTCTAGGGTAGGCTAGGAAATCTTCAAGAATACGTCAAGAAATTTATTAATGATAGAAATATCATTCAAAATCGCTACTCTTATCCAAGACTTGGATAATGCGTTACATTGATACCAACTGTGACTTCTATCCCTTAACCTAGATAGCCCTCACAATGATACCTATAAACTTGCCATCTTCATTCACGATGTCGCCTCTGACAGAAAGTCCGGCTTTGATGCATTCCACACAAGGAAGTCAACAACGAAAGGATCGGGCTCTTTACTTATGACTTGATATAACGGTGATTAACTTTAGGGTTTGGTTACTTTGAATTAAATATAACAGTTGGTTAGGAATATGAAAGCTAACAACCTTACAAAAAGAATAATAAGTAGTTAATCAATCGTTTTCAAAAATTACCTCAAAGGCAAGAATTTTTAAAGATATAAGATCGTGAAAGTGTTTATTTGAAACAACAAGATTAATAAACAGTGGAGGTAACGAAGGTTTCTCCCAACGAAGTTTCAATAGATAAATCAAAGTCTAATTTTTTTTCGGAGTCAAATTTAAACATTGAACACAACTAGGTAGAATAAAAGAGTGGGTAAAACTTGTATTGAATAAAGTATAGACTTCGCAATAATTAATTTACCCGTAATAACTTCGTTCGGTTTCTCGACAAACGCTCTCGCTTAAATTACCGAGTTTGACTTTACTATAGGGTACATTCCACCCTTATGTGCTTCTTCACATTCCTGATCCATGATTTGAATCATTATTCTCCGATCCATATCGAATTCGGGTTGACCGCTATGCACAAGGTAATTCCGAATTCGATGTTGGGTTCTCCCCAATTCTTGTCAAAAAGCAAAGTCCATTTCATCTATTTTGGCTTTATTGGATCGGATGTCTTTTCACACTATCAACGCGTTGTGCGCTTTTTACCCATACATCGTCTATTCTCCTTCGTTCGATTGTTTCTTCTTTCAAATTGGTCTTTGATTTTAAATTCTCGATTCCAACTTTAATATCTTACACCTGCGCCAAAGCGTGATTTTGTTCGAGCATCACATATCGGGTAACCCAATTTTGAATTGTTGTATCCCTTTGTTCCACGAATCGTTTGTCAGCTTTCAACCTTTGTTCTTCTAGCTCACGAACACGATTTTGTAATTCTAAGTTTTGATCATAAATTTCTTCTAACCAATTCTCCTCGTGTTCCTCTTCTTCCTCTTCTTCTCACTTTCAAATTGCTACCTCTTGCAACTAGCTCTCTAGGTGCAACAATTAGTTCTTCATTTACTACGTGGATATCTCTAATTTGTTCCTCGTCCGACACTACATTAACCCCGATTAGTGATTAAAGGTGTCACAACGGTCACATTCACTCCATTGTGAATATTTTCAAATTGCCATTTCAAACACCGCCACAACACAAGGGTTAATTAATATATCAAATATTATCCCTATACTCGACCGACCAATTAAATACCAAATAAACTTAGGTAGGGCATACTAGCGAAGAATTTCCGTCTCTCCCTCCTAGTTCTTATCTCACATCTTAGCCAGGATCATATCCTAAGCTCGATACCAACCCGTGGCGCCCCAAAATTAGGTATCGTCACCCATCTTGGGTCGCCACTTACATGGTACATAAATTCAAATACAACTTACTAATATAACTGCGTAGGTATGCAATACGACATAAAGCGTGAGTTTGAATACAAATTTTGTCTACTAGATATTATACAAACTCAAAAGGAGTCCTCATTACAACTATTATCACACTATTTCACGTAATAGTGAGGACTACTAATGCTATCCTCTCGGACCATTACTTACGTTCCCAGGCTCGTCCCGGCTATGTTCTCATTTCACGAAGAGAACGGTGAAAGAAAAAGTGAGCTCAACTAGCCCAAGAAGAAATATTATGACTAAGATAATGCGAAATAAATTATCATTAGCCTTCAACAATGTTAAACCGATAAAATACAATAGACAACCAGGTTTAATCTGCGGCGGAATAAGCAATCCATTAAAAGAGTCAAGTAGAGAATAAAGTCTACTATCTTTTAGGTTTTAAAAGGTTTTCATCAATTTTTATCGCCGAGACCCGACAATAATAAACCACCACATCTAATCATCCCCATACTCACGGTCAAGGATTTTCATCAAATTATCAATGGTCATGACTATACCGAATCACCCCGGGTCATAATCATACCAAAACTATCCATCACCGCATTACAGCCACCGAGGACTTTTGTCACATCATTTATATCAAGTCATGATTATCTTAAGAATGATCCTCGGTCATAATCATACTAAGTTCATCTATGCACGTAAGCGAAAGATAACATAATATAACATGAGGATGATGACAATGACATAGTAATTCAATAAAACAAGTTCAAGAATTATTTAATCCATGAATTATTAACGTCCAAATTGTCAACATGATCTTTGTTTACGTAGAGTAAAATTCAATAATGATCGGAAGAATAATTCCATGAAAAGATCTTTGGATGAAACGCAAATATCAAGGATATTCTACTAATTTCATGGAGTATAGAAGTCAAAGTTTTAACCAATGGGTATAATAAAGAATGGAATAACAAAAGAAATCACCATGCATGTGGTACTTGGCATGATAAAGTTTATTCCAACGTAATAATAATAACGGAACCGTGTCGTGTGAAATTCACACAAGCGGGATGTTCCAATGAGAATAATAAAGATGGAACCGGATCCTGTAAAACACACGATATAGGATATTCCAACGAGAATGATAAAGATTTTAACCAGTCCTGTGTAAAACACACGAGCATGTGATGTTCCAGCAGAATAATAAAAAGCGGAACGGTCCGGTGTGTAAAACACACAGATGTGATGTTCCAATGTAATAATAGAAGAATGTCACCAAGTATAGGTAAAACCCGCATATACTGAGTTATTCCAATGAGAATAATAAGCAACGGAATAACATAAGGATTTCACCAAGTATAGGGTATCTGGCGTATCTGAGGTTATGTATAGGGTATGCCACTTTTACGAGTTATTCCAACAAAATAATAATGAATGGAATAATGAAGTTCTCTTCAAGAAGAAAGAATAACACCCTCTACTGGTAAAAAGAACGAATATAGAAATAGTGAAGTAGCGGAATACTCTTCTTCTTTCTATAATTTTCTCTTTATAGCTTCTCTCTATAATTTCTCTCTCTAGAGTTTCAATGAATTAAGAAAAAAATAATGAAGGAATGAGCTTCTATTTATAGGAAAATGGAATGCATAGTAACTAATTCATGAACGGTCCGATTGATTTACTTTAATCGACGGTCCATATTTAAAGAAAAATCTTTTAAATAAAATATAATATATTCTATTTATATAAAAACATTTTACTATGCAAACACTATGCAATACTATGCAAAACACTATGCAAAACACTATGCAACACTATGCATAATAAAATATAATATATTCTATTTATAGAATAACTTTAATAAAGTATTCTATTTTATATAAAAAGATGTTTCCGTTTTATTACGTTAATAATACGAATAAAACAAAGCGTCATTATCGTTATAATAATTCATATTATTAATCGACAATAATGGAATCAAACTGAGTGACTTCTCACATAAGCATCAATAATCAATACCGGTGCTACTATGCAACTACACGTATTCATCGTACTTTTACTACCGAGTAGTTCAACAAAGAACTACACAGAAAACTTCCGCCGTTATTTCAATAAAATATTTTTGTCGTTTTCTCAATCCAACAATAATTCTGTTGTGGGGTCCACCAATGATTGAGCCGTTGTACGAATATTCCCTGCTAAATCGAATATTCCCCGACCAATCGAATATAATATAACCACTTGCATACTTTGCAAAATTTATAAATATTACCCACAACTATAATATTATCTCAAATTCACACCATAATATAAAAAATTATTTTGACAAAATTTAAATCTTTATTGATAAAATCTGGGGTCTCACACTAGGGCTTCATTATTTTTCACGAATTCATTCAAGCTATAGAGAGAGAAAGTATAGAGAGAATAAGAGAGAAAGAAGAAGAGTATTTTGTTACTACACTTCTTTAAAGATTCAATCTCTTACCAAAAGTAAGGGGTGTTATTCTTTCTTATTCATGAAGAGAACTATTGTTATTCCATTGCTTATTATTCATTGGAATAACTTTGATATCCATTTTCTATACTTGGTGACATTCTTCCATTATTCTCGCTGGAACATCCTGCATGCATGCGTTTTACGTGGACCGTCTTCTTTATTATTATTCTGTTGGAACATCCTATTGTGTTTTACACCCACCGACTGGTTAAAATCTTTATTATTCTCATTGGAACATCCATGCATGTGTTTTACAATTTGACTGTTCCGCCTTTTTATTATTCATTGAATATCCTATCTATGTGTTTTACACCGGATCTGGTTCCATCTTTATTATTACATTGGAACATCCTGTTGGTGTGAATTTCACCGACTCGTTCCGTTATTTATTATTTTGTTGGAATAACTTTTATGCATGCGATTATCGCATGCGTGGTGATTTCTTTTGTTATTCCATTCTTTATTATACCCGAGTTGGTTAAAACTTTGACTTCTATACTCCATGAAATTAGTGGAATATCCTTGATATTTGCGTTTCATCCAATATCTTTTCATGAAAATATTCTTCCGATCATTCTTGAATTTTACTCCATAAAAACGATGTCGTCATGTTGATGATTTGACGCGTTAATAATTCCCGGATAAAATAATTCTTGAACTTGTTTTATTGAATTCTTATATCATTGTCATCATCCTCATGTTTATATTTTTAAAGTCATCTGTGGCCTTCAGTAGTGCATAGATGGACTTGGTATGATTATGACCGAGACTATTCGGTGTAATCATGGCCGTAATGTTACAAATGATGTGGTAAAATCCTCGATGGTAGTAGTGCATCGATGGGCAGATTGTTGGCATGATCATGACCATTAATGAATACACAAATATTCTTGGCCCATAGTGCATGAATAATTGTGGTCGTGATACTAAAGAATATCCTCGGCCAGTAGTGCGGGGTGATTCGATGATGTGGAATATTTATTAAGTCGAGTCTCAAATATAACAAAGTGATGAAAAACCTTTTAAAACCTAAAAGATAGTAGACTTTTATTTTCTACTTGACTCTTTTAATGGATCAGATATTCATTGCAGCTTAAACCGGTTGTCTATTGTATTTTATCGGTTTAACATTGTTGAAGACTATTGATAATTTATTCTCGCATTATCTTAGTCATAATATTTCTTCTTTGGGCTAGTTGAGCTCACCCTTTCTTTCAATCGTTCTCTTCGTGAAATGAGAATATAAATTGACGACGAGTGGGAAACGAGTGATGGTCCCGAAGATAGCATTAGTAGTCCTCACTATTCTATGAAATAGTGTGATAATAATTGTAATGAGGACTCCTTTTGAGTTTGTATAATATCTAGTAGACGATATTTGTATTTGCATTTAAACTCACGCTTTATGTCGATTGTACCACTACGCTTATGTTAGTAAGTTGTATTTAAATTTTGTACCATGTAAGTGGCGACCCAAGATGGGTGATGTATACCTAATTTTGGGGGCGTCACAGTTGGTATCAGAGCTTAGGGATATGATCCCTTGCTAAGATGTGAGAATAGTACTAGGAGGGGAGAGACGGGGAATACCTTCACTAGTATGACCTACCTAAGTTTATGTGCTATTTTATTGGTTGGTCGTAAGATAGGGATAATTTGTTACATGTCAATTAACCTTTTTTTGTGGCGATGTCTGGAAATGACATCCGAGAATGTTGAGAATAGCAATGGAGCGCAGCGATCGTTGATTCACCACATATCCATAATCGGGATAATGTGCATCGTGAAAGCGACAATCCTCATGCAAAAACAACAACACCGACCAAATGATGAATGATCAAATGTTCGAGGCTTTATGCAATTTATGCAATGAAGAAGAGAGCGACTCCTCATCCAAAACGTAGGTGGAAACACGGAAAACTCTCGGGCGGTCACCACTAAACAATTCAAGGAGCCGGACCACCGGAGTTTAAGGAGAGCCAAAACCACTTCTAACGGAAGCATGGATAAAGCAGATTACCAAAATATTTGATGTCTTGGGATGCTCAGAGAGCAAAAGGTTCCCTTTTAGCCTTTATGTTGCTGCGGAGAGGCGATTCTTTGGTGGGAATCGGTAAACGTACTCAACTTCTTTGTCTCAAGATATCTTGGGAGAAGTTCCAGAGCTCTTCAACGACAAATACTTTCCTGAAAGTATTCGCCACATGAAGGAGGTGGAGTTTGTGACGCCCCAAAATTAGGTATACGTCACCCATCTTGGGTCGCCACTTACATGGTACATAAATTCAAATACAACTTACTAACCTAACTGCGTAGGTATACAATACGACATAAACCGTGAGTTTGAATACAAATATTGTCTACTAGATATTATACAAACTCAAAAAGAGTCCTCATTACAACTATTATCACACTATTTCACGTAATAGTGAGGACTACTAATGCTATCCTCTCGGACCATTACTCCGCTCCCGACTCGTCCCCAAATGTTCTCATTTCACAAAGAGAATAAAGAAAGAAAGGGTGAACTCAACTAGCCCAATGAAGAAATATTATGACTAAGATAATGCAGAATAAATTATCATTAGCCTTCAACAGTGTTAAACTGATAAAATACAATAGACAACCAGTTTAACTGCAGCGGAATATGCAATCCATTAAAAAGGTCAAGTAGAAAATAAAGTCTACTGTCTTTTAGGTTTTAAAAGGTTTTCATCAATTTTTATCGCTGAGACTCAGCTTAATAACAAAACCACCACATCTAATCATCTCTGTACCACGGTCAAGGATTTTCATCAAATTTTCAATGGTCATAACTATACCGAATCACCCCTGGTCATAATCATACCAAAAACTATCCATCACTGCATTACAGGCCACTGAGGACTTTTGTCACATCATTTATAACAAGTTATGATTATACCGAATGATCCCTGGTCATAATCATACTAAGTTCATTTATGCACGTAAGCAAAAGATAACATAATATAACATGAGGATGATGACAATGACATAATAATTCAATAAAACAAGTTCAAGAATTATTTTATCCAGGAATTATTAACGTCCAAATTGTCAACATGATACTGCTTTGTAGAGTAAAATTCAAGAATGATCAGAAGAATATTTCCAAGAAAAGATACTGGATGAAACACAAATATCAAGGATATTCTACTAATTTCATGGAGTATAGAAGTCAAAGTTTTAACCAATTGGGTATAATAAAGAATGGAATAACAAAAGAAATCACCATGCGTGCGGTAATTCGCATGTATTAAAAGTTATTCAACAATGAATAATAATAATGGAACCAGTCGTGAAATTCACACCAAGCGGGATGTTCCAATGAATAATAAAGATGGAACCGGATCCTGTAAAACACACACGATAGGATATTCCAACAGAATGATAAAGATTTTAACCAGTCCTGTAAAACACACATGCATGGATGTTCCAACAGAATAATAATAAAAGAGCGGAACCGAACTAAATCCTGTAAAACACATGACATGGATGTTCCAACGTAATAATAGAAGAATGTCACCAAGTATAGGGTAAATCAGCATGATCAAGGTTATTCCAATGTAATAATAAGCAATGGAATAACATAAGGATTTCACCAAGTATAGGGTATGCCACAGATACAAGGTTATGTATAGGGTATACCACTTTTACTGAAGTTATTCCAACTGAATAATAGTGAATGGAATAATGTAAGTTCTCTTCAAGAAGAAAGAATAACACCCTTACCGTAAAAGAACTGAATATAGAAGTAGTGAAGTAGCGAGAATATACTCTTCTTCTTTCTATAATTTTCTCTCTATAGCTTCTCTCTATAATTTCTCTCTCTAGTTTTTCATGAATTAAGTAAGAAAATAATGAAGGAATGAGCTTCTATTTATAGGAAAATGGAATGCATAAGAACTAATCCATGAACGGTCCAGATTGATTTACTTTAATCGACGGTCCATATTTAAAGAAAAATCTTTTAAATAAAATATAATATATTCTATTTATATAAAAACATTTTACTATGCAAACACTATGCAATACTATGCAAAACACTATGCAAAACACTATGCAACACTATGCGTAATAAAATATAATATATTCTATTTATAGAATAACTTTAATAAAGTATTACATTTTATATAAAGATGTTTCGCTTTTATTACGTTAATAATACTGAATAAAACAAAACGTCATTATCGCTATAATAATTCATATTATTAATCGACAATAATGGAATCAAACCGAGTGACTTCTCACATAAGCATCAATAATCAATACCGTATTGTTACTACGCAACCACACGACATCGTATTCTTTACGTACTTTACTACCGGAAGTAGTTCAACAAAGATCAACGGTAAAACTTTCGCCGTTATTTCAATAAAATATTTTTATCGTTTTCTCAATTCGACAATAATTACATTAGGGTCCACCAATGATTGAGTCATTTATATTTAATATTCCCTGCTAAACCTAATATTCCCCAACCAATCGAATATAATATAACCACTTGCATACTTTGCAAAATTTATAAATACTACCTACAACTATAATATTATCTCAAATTTACACCATAATATTAAAAATTATTTCGACAAAATTTAAATCATTATTGATAAAATCTGGGGTCTCACAATCTCCCCTCCTTATGGAATTTTGCCCTCAAAATTAGGGTACGTACCTGGTATGATAAAGAGATGAGGATACCTTGAATACCTTTATCGTAAAAAAAATATTAAATTCATCTTCGCAATCCGGCTAAAGATATCAATTCATCTTTGCACTACAGGCCAAAGATATACAACTGTAAAACCAATAATGCTGAGACGCAGCTTAATAGTATCACGACCACGAATTATCAATGCACCACTGGCCAAAGATATTCGTGTTTTCAATTACGGTCATGATTATACCGAATAATCCTTGGTCATAATCATACCAAGTCTATCAATGCACTACGGCCAAAGATGACTTTTACCACATCCATGAATTAATATTTCATTCTTGAGACTCAAATTTCAATAATTAATTCATATCATCGAATCATCCCCGCACTACGTGCCGAGGATATTCATTAAGATCACGACCACGAATTATCCATGCGATACTACCAAAGATAATCGTGTATTCATTAAGTATCACGACCACAAATTATCCATGCACTACTACCAAAGATAATTGTGTATTCATTAAGATATCACGACCACAAATTATCCATGCACTACTACCAAAGATAATTGTGTATTCATTAAGATCACGACCACAAATTATCCATGCACTACGACCCAAAGATAATTGTGTATTCATTAGTATCACGACCACAAATTATCCATGCACTACGGCCAAAGATAATTGTGTATTCATTAGTATCACGACCACAAATTATCCACACACTACGTGAAAGTAGTATGCATACAAGCCAATCATGTTTGATGATAAAGCATATACTTTGTAACAATCTTATTCATTTATTAATAAAAAGTATTAATTTATATTTAAAGGCTTTTAATTATCTACATGATGCTGTTTTATAATATGTGATAAACCCATAGTTTTAAGCAATGCTTTTAGAATAATGATGATGATCATTCTAATGAGATCTAAATTCTTAGAAAGCTTAAAACTAAAATAGTTCCCAATCATTGGATTACTAAATTGGGGATTAGTGAATCCGGATAGATTGGTACATACGTTGCTTGCTCATTGGATGAGGATGATTGATCTCATGATCATTTGTGTGGAGACACTAAAGCAAGTATGTAGGTGCTTATTAGAGAATAAGTTCATTTGAACGTGGCTCGCTAAGGAATACCTAATGGAGTTTTATTTGCTGTCAATAGGAATTCTCAGTAGTGATAGTAGTCTGAAGTAATCCTTGGACTTGAGATCATCATAGTATCTTGTGTATGATGAGTTATACTTTGACTTATTCCTTAAGACCCTTAGGGTATATCAAAGGGTATGCTTGGGTATAATAAGTTGTACATGGAGATAATGTATGATCAATAAAGAATCTACCACTTCTAATAAAAGAAGAGAATGTCCTATGTGATTCGATAAATGACAACCCAAGAGTCCTTGGCGAGGCGTAATGAAATTAGAAAGGAGTTTCTAATTTGCATTATTTGAGTTGTGCATTTAAGGATCGAAATACATATAATTAAATAAAATAAGACTTGACAAAGAATTCCATGTCTTATATTTAATTGGGACATTGTATGGTGGAAGGATTGAATTATGCGGTAACTATTTACTCAAAGGTTCTTTAATGATTAATGTTGAAATCTATATTATCCGGAAAGTCGTTGATCGCTAGGAGGCTTATCCCTATTGTAGAATAAATATTATTTATTTAAATAAATTAATTGTTTAATTTATTTATTTAAATAAGATTAGAATTTTCTAATTGATTTATTCACAACCGGTTTAATATGGAGAACCTAAAGGGTCACACCATAAAAGGAAGAATAATTATTTAAGAAGTTAATGGCATAATCGTAATAATATGTTAAGTATATTTAATTTAATCTATGGTGATAGAATAAATTAAATAGCTTAATATTTATTATTTAATATTTTAGAAATATTAAATATAAATTAATAAGAGGAGTCTTATTAAAATTATTACAATTATTATTATTTTAATTTCTAAAAGAGTTTAGGAATTAATTTAATATAAGTACTCTCATTTATTCCTAATTGGATTAGGAAGGAAAATTAGTTAAAGGAGTTTAATTAATTATCCCTAATAAGATTAGGGAGCTTAATTAATTAAAAGAATTAATTAATTAAAACCCAGTTCCTTAATTGTTAAGATGGGTTGCCCACATCTATAAATAAGAGGAGTCTTATTATGGGTGGTATGGGTTGTTGACTTTAATAAACAACGTAATAATTCCAATTTGTTGGAGAGTACCCTTTTTCTATAGAGATAGAAAACTAGGGTTAGCCAAAACACCCATCTTCTTGAATTTTCTTCTTCCTTGGTGGATCACCTCTAGAGGCCAAACATTTGGGTGGCTAACGTTGATCAAAGGAAGGAACCAAACCCGGTGGATTCAAGATTGAACGCGAAAGGATTTGGAGGTGAACTTGTACCTGAGGAAGCTCGATCTTCAAGGGTATGATTTATTCTTTATCTTTTCGTTTAATTAATAATTATGCATAAAGGATGATCCGGGTATATGGTTTGTAAATTTTTTTAAACTCTGATTTTTCCACGCTTCCGCACATTTAATGCAATTTGATTGCGTTATGAATATTACAAACCTAACACTACGGCCAAAGATAATTGTGTATTCATTAGTATCACGACCACAAATTATCCATGCACTACGGCCAAAGATAATTGTGTATTCATTAGTATCACGACCACAAATTATCCATGCACTACTACCAAAGATAATTGTGTATTCATTAAGTATCACGACCACAAATTATCCATGCACTACGGCCAAAGATAATTGTGTATTCATTAGTATCACGACCACAAATTATCCATGCACTACTGACCAAAGATAATTGTGTTTTCAATTACTAAGGTTATGATTATACCGAACAATCCTGTGTCATAATCATACCAAGTCCATCTATGCACTACAGCCACGAGATGACTTTTAACATAATATAAACATGAGGATAATGATATAAAGAATCAATCAAATGAGATAAAGGATAAATATTAAACATTTATAATATAATTTATCCGAGATTCAAGAATATCCCCATGTTATCAATCACTTAATAATCTCATAATCTAATAACATTAATATTATAACAATATTTTAATCACTTCTTAAATTTATAAACAATTTTTCTCAATTGTTTACGCTTTACCATATAATGCATTTAATCATTCAAAATGCCATACTTATAAAATATCATCACCAATTATCAAATCCTCATCAAAAAATATGCATATACTCTATATAGGATTCTCTAGCCATAAAATCCTATTTTCAACTTTGTTACTTCACATAACATATTTAACTCATATGTTAAACGAATTAAACTATTTTCATGAAAAATACCAAATTAGTCCCAAAATATTTCTTTTCTGGGATTTAGCATAATATAGTCCCATAATGAAAATATATTTTCTCGGAATTTTTAAAATTCATTTACTATTTTTCAAAATCAATTTCTAATTAATTCCTTAAGAAATTAGCTACCTCAAGTTTAACTCCAAAAATTCCCAAATCTTGGCAGGACCTTACACATGTTAACGTGAGCTTCTAGTTTAAATTTCATGGTCATCGGAGTTATAGAACTCCGGTTATAGCGTTTTTCGTCGGAAAAACCTAAATATTGAAATAGTCATAACTTGCTCATTTTAAGTCAGAATGAGCTCATTTTTTGACAGGAGGTACTTTATACCATATAATTTCATGTCCCTAAAGGCCAGAATTTTTCTCATAATTTAAGTGGCCGAAACAGCCCCTTTAAAATCATGGCAGCAGCTTTTTCAGATTTTGCAGATTTGAACTCCTTTGCTAAAATCAGTCCACACAAAAATCTACAACACCTTTTCCAGTAATTCCACTTGTATTAGTTAGGTAACTCATAGATCTAACTCTAGGAATTGACCACATTCAAAAATTCAAAATATTATAGGAGATATGGTCAATTGAATTTCATGTTACATTTTTCACCAAAATCTGATTTTCAATTCTTTGTGATTTCTAAGAAACTTTCATGTTTTCACATAATAACCAACATAACTCATCATAACACTTACTAATACATCATATACCCATGATTTTCATTAGTCCAATGCTTTTATTATGACTTTCATCATAATCCTCGTAAACAGATCCTTTTAGTTGAAGAAATATTTGAGGGTTTAAGAAATGGGTTTTGTATCTTGGAATTCAATACAAAATTCGATTTCACGCTCTAGGGTAGGCTAGGAAATCTTCAAGAATACGTCAAGAAATATATTAATAATAGAAATATCATTCAAAACTGTGACTCTCATCCAAGACTTGGTTAGTACATCACATTGATACCAACTGTGACTTCTATCCCTTAACCTAGATAGCACCTCACAATGATATCTATAAACTTGCCATCTTCAGTCACGACGTCGCCTACAAAAAGTCTGGCTTCGGTGCATTCCACACAAGGAAGTTAACAACGAAAGGATTGGGGCTCTTTACTTATGGCTTGATATAACAGTGATTAACTTTAGGGTTTGGTTACTTTGAATTCGTATAACAGGTTGGTTATGAATATAAAAGCTAACAACCTTGATGAGTAGCTAACCAATTGATTCCTAAAATCACATCAAAGGCAAGTATTTTCAAAAAGATAAGATCGACAGGTAACGTGAAAATGTTTATTTGAATCAACAAGATTTAAAAATAGTAGCGGTAACGAAGGCTCCTACTAACGAAGTTTCAACCAATAAGTCAAAGTTTAACTTCTTCGGAGTCAAATTTAAACGTTGAACACAACTAGGTGAAATAAAAGAGTGGGTAGAACGGGTATCTAACACGGTATAGACTTCGCAATTTATAATTAACTAACCCGTGCTAACTTCGTTCGGTTTACTCGCTTTTTGAGAAGTCATGAAAAATGCACTTCCTAAAACCAACGACTTTGTTTTGTCCATATCCACCTTTGGTGCCACCGTCCCAGCTAGACTTGACTTTGGTGCACAACAAAATTGAGCTAACTCTTCTTGTAATTTCCACTTCTATTATCTTTGCCATGATTACCACCGAAGTGGTTACCACTCTTAGCATGATAATTTCCCCCACGATAGTTATCATTGTTCTGATAGTCGTTGCCACCAGTATGATTATTATCGTGTTGTTGGTCGTTACCTTTTGTTTGAACTGAATCAACACTCTCATGTGCTTCATTGCTTATCTCGGCATTTTCGGATGTCATTCTCAAACACCGTCACAAAACAAGGGTTAATTAACATATCACATATTATCCCTATACTCGACGTGACCAATTAAATACCAAATAAATTTAGGTAGGTCATACTAGCGAGGAATTCCCGCCTCTCCCTCCTAGTTCTTATCTCAAGCATCTTAGCCGTGGATCATATCCTAAGCTCGATACCAACCGTGACGCCCCCAAAATTAGGTATCGTCACCCATCTTGGGTCGCCACTTACATGGTACATAAATTCAAATACAACTTACTAACCTAACTGTCGTGTACAATACGACATAAAAACGTGAGTTTGAATACAAATATTGTCTACTAGATATTATACAAACTCAAAAAGAGTCCTCATTACAACTATTATCACACTATTTCACGAATAGTGAGGACTACTAATGCTATCCTCTGGACCATTACTCCGTTCCCAGACTAAGTCCCAAATTATGTTCTCATTTCACAAGAGAACGGTGAAAGAAAGAAAGGTGAGCTCAACTAGCCCAAGAAGAAATATTATGACTAAGATAATGCGAATAAATTATCATTAGCCTTCAACAGTGTTAAACCGATAAAATACAATAGACAACCGGTTTAACTACGGATGAATATGCAATCCATTAAAAAGGTCAAGTAGAAAATAAAGTCTACTTGTCTTTTAGGTTTTAAAAGGTTTTCATCAATTTTTATCATTGAGACTCGACAATAACAAAACCACCACATCTAATCATCTCGTACCTACGGTCAGGATTTTCATCAAATTATCAATGGTCATAACTATACTTAAATCACCCCCGGTCATAATCATACCAAAAACTATCCATCAACATTTGCATTACGAGCCATTTTGAGGACTTTTGTCACATCATTTATAACAAGTTATGATTATACCCGAATGATCCTCGTCATAATCATACTAAGTTCATTTATGCACGTAAGCCAAAGATAACATAATATAACATGAGGATGATGACAATGACATAATAATTCAATAAAACAAGTTCAAGAATTATTTTATCCGTGAATTATTAACGTCAAATTGTCAACATGATCTTCGCTTTATAGAGTAAAATTCAAGAATGATCGGAAGAATATTTCCATGAAAAGATATCTTTGGATGAAACGCAAATATCAAGGATATTCTACTAATTTCATGGAGTATAGAAGTCAAAGTTTTAACCAATTGGGTATAATAAAGAATGGAATAACAAAAGAAATCACCATGCATGCGGTATTTAGCATGTACGAGTTATTCAACGAGAATAATAATAACGGAACCGTGTCGGTGAAATTCACAATCAAGCGGGATGTTCCAACGAGAATAATAAAGATGGAACCGAGATCCGGTGTAAAACACACGAAATAGGATATTCCAACGTAATGATAAAGAGCGGAACTAGGTCCTGTAAAACACATGAGCGTGGATGTTCCAATGAATAATAATAGAAGAATGTCACCAAGTATAGGGTAAACCATGCATTATCTGAGTTATTCCAATGAATAATAAGCAATGGAATAACATAAGGATTTCACCAAGTATAGGGTATCAGCATGTATACAAGGTTATGTATAGGGTATACCACTTTTACAAAGTTATTCCAATGGAATAATAGTGAATGGAATAACGAAGTTCTCTTCAAGAAGAAAGAATAACACCCTTTACTAGTAAAAAGAACCTAATATAGAAGTAGTGAAGTAGCGAGAATACTCTTCTTCTTTCTATAATTTTCTCTCTATAAACTTCTCTCTATAATTTCTCTCTCAGAGTTTCAATGAATTAAGTAAGAAAATAATGAAGGAATGAGCTTCATTTATAGGAAAATGGAATGCATAAGAACTAATCCATGAACGGTCCAGATTGATTTACTTTAATCGACGGTCCATATTTAAAGAAAAATCTTTTAAATAAAATATAATATATTCTATTTATATAAAACATTTTACTATGCAAACACTATGCAATACTATGCAAAACACTATGCAAAACACTATGCAACACTATGCGTAATAAAATATAATATATTCTATTTATAGAATAACTTTAATAAAGTATTACATTTTATATAAAAGATGTTTACGCTTTATTACGTTAATAATACTGAATAAAACAAAACGTCATTATCGCTATAATAATTCATATTATTAATCGACAATAATGGAATCAAACCGAGACTTCTCACATAAGCATCAATAATCAATACTGGTGTCTTACTATGCAACCACACGTATTCTTTGTACTTTTACTACCGAGTAGTTCAACAAAGATCAACGGTAAAACTTCCGCCGTTATTTCAATAAAATATATTTTGTCGTTTTCTCGATTCGACAATAATTTACATTGTGGGGTCCACCAATGATTGAGTAGTTGTACGAATATTCCTGCTAAACCGAATATTCCCCGACCAATCGAATATAATATAACCACTTGCATACTTTGCAAAATTTATAAATACTACCCACAACTATAATATTATCTCAAATTCACACCATAATATTAAAAATATTTGACAAAATTTAAATCATTATTGATAAAATCTGGGGTCTCACGAGTTTATCAAGTTGGAACAAAACAATATGACCGGTAATATGAATACGAGGCAAAATTTGCGGAGTTATCACGGTTCGTCCCCACTTGGTGGATAATGAAGAGAGAATGGCGTGAATGTTTTTAAGAGGTTTGAAGCGGGAGATCGTCAACATCTTATTTCTCATAAAGCGTGTTTGTATTCGGATGTTGTAAATAGGGCTCGATTAGTGGAACGTGATAATGAGTCAACGCAACTAAAAGAGAAGCGGTAAAGCAAAATTATAATACCGGCGAGTAGTCATCAAGGTGACGGTGACAAAGCGTGGAGGAATCAATGGGCGGATATGGTAACCACTTCTTGTGGTAATCGAGGCCAAAACAATAAGAATGGACATTTCAAGAAACGGAGATTCAACAATGATGGAAAGACGTCGGACCAAAGCACCCATTGTTAAGGAAGGAGAAAGACCACCTATCATATGCTTCAAATGCGGAGAGAGGACACATCGATCAAAGCTGCGTCATGCCAGTCAAAGCATGTTATAATTGTGGAAGAGAAGGTCACTTAGCTCGATTTTATCGTTCATCAAGACAAATTCAGCTAGGATGGAGGCACCAAAGGCCATCCCGAAAAATTCAAAGCCGGTAGTCTGAGGAGGCGTTTGTTGTGACCTCCCAAAGAGCAAGGAATCCGAATGAGGTCATCACGGGTAAGCTTATCATAAACTCTAATGAAGTCTATACTTTATTTGATACCGGTTCTACCCATTCTTTTATTTCTCCTACTTTGCGATCATCGATTAAATTTAACTCCGGAGAAATTAGACTTTGACTTATCTGTGGAAACTCCATTGGGAGAAACCTTCATTACATTCCACATTTATAAGTCTTGTTTGGTTCAAATCGGTACCCTCACATTACCCGTCGATCTTATTTCATTAATAATACTTGCATTTGACGTGATTCTAGGGATTGATTGGTTAACTTAACTACTTATCATGCAAAAATGATTGTTTTCGTAAGGTTGTTAGCTTTCATATTCCTAATCAACCTATTATCGCGAATTCAAATGACCAAACCATTAAAATCAATCACGTTTATCTCAAGCCATAAAGCTATTCGTTTATTGAAAAACGGATGTCAAGTTTTCTTAGCTCATGTCACAGATTTAAACAAAAATACGTCAGTTTTAAACGATATTCTATTGTTAATAAATTTCTGACGTATTCTCAAGAACTTCCTCGCCTACCCCGGGCGTGAAATTGAATTTTGTATCGACTTGAACCCGATACAAAACCTATTTCCAAAGCCCCATATCGAATGGCTCTATTGAACTTCGAGTTAAAGACCCAATGCGAGGAATTGTTAGACATTGGCTTTATTCGTCCTAGTACTTCTCCTTGGGGTGCTCCTGTTCTATTCGTGAAGAAGAAAGATGGGAGTATCGCGACTTTGTATTGATTATCGGGAGTTGAATCATGTCACCATCAAAAATAGGTATCCATTGCCACGTATTGATGACTTGTTTGACCAACATTAAAGGAGCCAAATTCTTTTCAAAGATTGATCTTCGTTCCGGATATCACCAATTGAAGATTAGAATCACGACATTCCAAAGACGACTTTTCGAACTCGATGACGGGCATTATGAATTCCTAGTCATGTCCTTTGGATTGACTAATGCTCCTCTTTGCCTTTATGGATATGATGAACCGAGTATTCAAGGAATATTTAGATCACTTTGTGGTCGTCTTTATTGATGACATCCTTATTTATTCCAAAAGCCGTGAAGATCATGAGCAACACTTGAGGCTGACACTCCAAAAGCTTCGTGAATATAAGCTTTATGCCAAGTTGAAGAAATGTGAGTTCTGGCTTGAAGAAGTAGCATTCCTTGGGCACGTGGTATCAAGTCATGGAATATCTGTTGACCCAAAGAAAGATTGAAGCTATTCAAAGTCGGGAACAACCTAAATCGATGAATGAAAATCGTAGCTTTCTCGGTTTAGCTGGTTATTATCGGAGATTCGTGGAAGGATTTTCTCGAATCGCTACTCCATTGACTCAGCTGACTCGGAAAGATACAAAGTTTGGTTGGAGCGAAGAATGTGAGAAGAGTTTTCAAGAACTCAAGAGGAGACTTATTTCAAAGACTTTTGTTCGGCAATACCATCCGCTCGGAGGATTTGTCATCTACAATGATGCTTCGAGCAAAGGGTTGGGATGTGTTCTTATGCAACATGGAAAAGTTATAGCCTATGCCTCGCGACAACTCAAAGAATATGAGAGGAATTATCCTACTCATGATCTAGAGTTAGCAAATTTGTTGTCTTTGCACTTAAAATTTGGAGGCATTACTTGTATGGGGAGAAAGTGGAGATCTTTACGGATCATAAAAGCCTCAAATATTTCTTCACTCAAAAGGAACTCAACATGCGACAACAACGTTGGCTTGAACTGTTGAAAGATTATGATCATACCATCCAATACCATCCAGGAAAAGCGAACGTGGTAGCTGACGCATTGAGTAAAAAATCATATGAAAGTACGAGTGCGATATTGTCAACGCAAAGGCCCATTTTGTGTGACTTGCAAAGGATGGAGATAGAGTTAAAGACTCCAGGGACGCATGTGATGATAGCGAGTATACGAGTAGAACCGACTTTAATCGATAAAGTTAAAGTTTGCTCAAGCTACGAGACTCAGAGGCGATGCGTATGAGGAAAAAAGTGCAAGAAGGTGCTATCTGCCAAGCAAGAATCGATGAAGAAGGAATACTTGAGTCAACTCCGGACTTTGTGTTCCTAACGACCACGATTTCAAGTATAATATCATGATGGAGGTGCACAACACACCATTTGCAATCCATCACAGGGAGTACCAAAATGTATCATGATATTCGTCCATACATTTTGTGGAGCAATATGAAGAGAGAGAGAGCGCTGTTTATCTCAAGGTGTCTAACTTGTCAACGAGTTAAAGCGAGAATCAAGTACCAAAAGGTCCATTGCAACCACTTGAAACTCGAATGGAAGTGGGAGCACATTACCATGGATTTACGCTACCCGGTCTTCCTAAGGTTTCTCAAGGCATTGATGCGATTTGGGTCATTGTTGATAGATTGACCAAGTCTCGCTCATTTCTTACCGATCTGAGAAACTTATACACTTGAACGCCTTGCTCGTATGTACATAAACGAGATTGTAAGATCGCATGGTATGCCGGTATCCATAGTTTCGATCGAGACCCAAGATTCACTTCACGATTTTGGGTTAGTTTGCAAAAAGCTATGGGCACAGACTTACGATTTAGCTTTCGGCATATCATCCTCGGATTTTACGGACGGTGGAGAGGACTATTCAAACTCATGAAGATCTATTAAGACTCTGTGTCCTTGATTTCAAGGGAGTTGGGACAAGTTCTTACCATTGGTGGAGTTTTCCCTCAACAACGAGTTATCAAGCAAGTATTGGCATGGCTCCATTAGAAGCATTGTATGGAAGAAAGTGTCGTTCTCCAGTATGCTGGGATGAGGTGGGTGAAGCAACGTTGTTGGGACTGGAGTTGGTACGTATGACTACGGAAAATATTCAAACGATCCGACAACGTATAAAAACCTCACAAAATCGACAAAAGAGTTATGCTGATCTTCATCGAAAGGACGTGGAATTCGATATAGGAGATCATGTGTTGTTAAAAGTTGCTCCATGGAAAGGAGTTACAAGATTTGGAAAGAGAGGAAAACTTAATCCTCGATTCATCGGTCCAATTTTAATCCTCGATCGAGTAGGAACTGTGGCCTATAGACTCACTTTACCGCCAAATATGTCTCGTGTTCATAACGTTTTTCACATATCCATGGTACGTAAATATGTGAAAGACCCGAACCATATTATTGAGTTAGAACCGGGACGAAATAGCGGAAGATTTGACGTATGAAGAGGTTCCCTGCTCAAAATTTTGGATAAGAAGGAACATATTCTACGCTCCAGGTTATACCTCAAGTCAAAGTTTTGTGGAGGAACCACGATGTTGAGGAAATGACTTGGGAGTTAGAATCAAAATGAAATCAAGGTATCCTTACCTCTTCGACATACCGTGCGTACCCTAATTTCGAGGCGAAATTTCATAAGAAGGGGAGGTTGTAAGACCCCAGCTTTTTATAAATAAAGATGAATTTTTCTATAAATATTATTTTGAATATTATGGAATAAATTTGATATAATGTTATAGTTGTGGGTAATATTTATAAATTTTGCAAAGTATGCAAGTTGTTATAAAATATTCGTTTGGTTCCGGAATATTCTTTTGTTAGGGAATATTCTTTTTGTTAGGGAATATTAAATAACTACTCAATCATTGGTGGACCCCACAATGTAATTATTGTCGGATTGAGAAAACGACAAAATATTTTATAAAAAATAACTACGGAGGTGTTACCGTTAAAAGCGTTGAACTACCCTATGGTGGTAAAAAATACGATGTCTGGCGTGGTTGCAGTAAGAGCACGATATTGATTATTGATGCTTACGTGAGAAGTCACTCACTATATGCTCAATTATTGCTTTACGATAATTCTTTGCATCATATCTCTTATATTATTGATCCAATTATTGTCACAAAGATATCATCAGTATAATATGTTATAGTATTAAATCAATAATTGAGACGACAAGTTATAAATGATTAATAATTGTTGAAAGATTAAATATGTGTTGATGAAAAATAAAATGATTTGTGGTAAGTTTGATTATTTTATGGGGGGCTCATATGTCATCATCTAAGAGTCTCTTCGTCAATAGTAATTACCCTTGTGAATAGTATTTACCTTCGTCAATAGTAATTACCTTTGTCAATAGTAATTACCCTTGTGAATAGTATTTACCTTCGTCAATAGTAATTACCTTCGTCCATAGTAATTACCCTTGTGAATAGTATTTACCTTCATCAATAGTATTTACCTTCGTTAATAGTAATTACCTTTACCGACGTCGAACCACTTGTCGTTTCACATTACAAAAAGTCGAAACCGATCGTCGAGCCACTTGCCTTTTCACATGGCGGGGTGCTAAGCTAGAAATCTTCTATAAATAGAGGCCTAGGGCTTCATTATTTTCACGAATTCATTCAAGCTATAGAGAGAAAGTATAGAGAGAATAAGAGAAAAGAAGAAGAGTATTTTGTTACTTACCGTCTTTGCGATATTCAATCTCCTACCAAAAGTAAGGGGTGTTATTCTTTCTTATTCATGAAGAGAACTGTTGTTATTCCATTGCTTATTATTACATTGGAATAACTTGTATCTGCCATTTACCCTATACTTGGTGACATTCTTCCATTATTCTGTTGGAACATCACATGCATGCGTTTACTTTGGACACGGTTCCTTCTTTATTATTATTCTCGTTAGAAACATCCTGTGCGTGTGTTTTACACCTTCCACTGGTTCCGCTTTTTATTATTACATTTGGAACATCACATGCGTGTGTTTTTTACACCACAGTTCTCGCTTTTATTATTCTCATTGGAATATCCTATACATGTGTTTTACACCGGATCAGTTCCATCTTTATTATTACATTGGAACATCCTGTTGGTGTGAATTTCACCGACTTTGTTCCGTTATTTATTATTCTCATTGGAATAACTTTTCTGCATGCGATCTATCATCACATGCATGGTGATTTCTTTTGTTATTCCATTCTTTATTATACCCAGTTGGTTAAAACTTTGACTTCTATACTCCATGAAATTAGTGGAATATCCTTGATATTTGCGTTTCATCCAGTATCTTTTTATGAAAATATTCTTCTGATCATTCTTGAATTTTACTCTATAAAACAAAGATTATCATGTTGATAATTGGGCGTTAATAATTCATGGATAAAATAATTCTTGAACTTGTTTTATTGAATTCTTATATCATTGTCATCGTCCTCATGTTTATATTTTTTAAAGTCATTTGTGGCCTGTAGTGCATAGATGGACTTGGTATGATTATGACCGAGACTATTCGGTGTAATCATGGTAGTAATGTTACAAATGATGTGGTAAAAATCCTCGATTAGTAGTAGTGCATTGATGGACGATTGTTGGCATGATCATGACCATTAATGAATACACAAATATTCTTGGCCCATAAAGTGCATGAATAATTGTGGTCGCGTGATACTAAAGAATATCCTTGGCCGTAGATGCGGGGTGATTCGATGATGTGGAATATTTATTAAAAAGTGAGTCTCAATTATAACGATGATGAAAAACCTTTTAAAACCTAAAAGATAGTAGACTTTATTTTCTACTTGACTCTTTTAATAGATTGCATATTCATTTACGCGATTAAACCGGTTGTCTATTGTATTTTATCGGTTTAACATTGTTGAAGACTATTGATAATTTATTACGCATTATCTTAGTCATAATATTTCTTCTTGGGCTAGTTGAGCTCACCCTTTCTTTCAATTGTTCTCTTGAAAATGAGAATATAATTTGGGACGAGTCGGGAAGCGAGTGATGGTCCTGAAGATAGCATTAGTAGTCCTCACTATTCAGTGAAATAGTGTGATAATAATTGTAATGAGGACTCCTTTTGAGTTTGTATAATATCTAGTAGATTTATATTTGTATTTAAACTCACGCTTTATGTCGTATTGTACATGACGATTATGTTAGTAAGTTGTATTTAAATTACATACCATGTAAGTGGCGACCCAAGATGGGTGATGTATACCTAATTTTGGGGCGTCACAAAGAGGATAATTTATGGTTGTGATACTAATGAATATCCTTGGCAGTAGTGCGGGGATGATGTGGATTATTTATTGTCGAGTTCCAAATATAAAAGTGATGAAAAACCTTTTAAATCATAAAAGATAGTAGATTTTATTCTCTACTTGACTCTTTTATAGATTGCTTATTCAAGCAGCTTTAACTTGATGTCTATTGTATTTTATCAGTTTAACATTGTTGAAGATTAATGATAATTTATTCTGCATTATCTTAGTCATATTATTTCTTACTGGGCTAGTTGAGCTCACCCTTTCTTTCACTGTTTTCTTCCGGAAATGAGAACGTAGCCGGGACTAGTCGAGGAACGGATTGGCGGTCCAGATGATAGTATTAGTAGTCCTCACTATTCTATTAAATAGTGTGACAATAAATGTAATGATGACTTATTTTGAGAGTGGATATTGTCTAGAAGACAGTATTTGTATTAAAACTCACAGCTCTCTTGTTGTATATTAAAGATTGTATTTGTATTCTATACCATGTATTTGACGACTCAGAATAGGTGATGTATACCTATTTTGGGGGCGTCACAGTTGGTATCAAAGCTTAGGAATATGATCCCTGACTAAGATGTGAGACAAGAACTAGGAGGGGAGAGACGGGGAATTCCTTCGCTAGTATGACCTACCTAAGTTTATTTGGTATTTAATTGGTCGGTCAGAGTATAGGGATAATATATTGCATGTCAATTAACCTTTGTTTTGTGGCAGTATTTGGAAATGGCATCCGAGAATGTTGAGATTAGCAATGGAGCACAGGAGACCATTGAGTCTCCACAGATTAATAATCAGGATAACGTCCATCAGGAAGGCGACAATCCTCAGGCAAATAACAACACTGATCAAATGATGAACAATGGAATGTTCCGAGGCTTCATACAATTCATGCAACATCAGGCGAGAGCGGCTCCTGTCCAAAATACAGGTGGAAACTCTGGCAACTCTCGGATGGTCACCGCCAAACAGTTCAAGGAGCTGGGACCACCGGAGTTTTTTGGAGAGCCAAAACCACTTAAGGCGGAGACATGGATAAAGAAAATCAACAAGATATTTGATGTCTTGGGATGCTCCGAGGAGCAAAAGGTTCCCTTTGCCACCTTCATATTACTGACGAGGCGATTCTTGGTGGGAATCTGTAAAGCGTACTCAACCTGCCACACTGAAGATGTCTTGGGAGAAGTTCCAAGAACTGTTCAACGACAAGTACTTTCCCGAAAGTATTCGTCACATGAAAGAGGTAGATTTCATTAAACTGGAACAAAACAACATGACCATAACGTAGTACGAAGCCAAGTTTGTCGAGTTGTCCTGGTTTGCGTCCCATTTGGTTGATAATGAGGAGAGAATGACGCGAATGTTTCTAAGAGGTTTGAAACTCGAGATACGTCAATATCTTATCTCTCATAAACTATGTTTATATTCAGATGTTGTTAATAGGGCTCAGTTATTGGAGCGCGATAATGAGTCAACGCAACCAAAAGAGAGCGGTAATGACAAAATGATAATACCGGTGAGAAGCGATCATCATCAAGCGGAATAACAAGCGTGGAGGGAATCAACATGCCAGAAATTGTAACCACTTCGGTGGTAATCATGGCCAAAATAATAAGAATGGACATTTCAAGAAGAGGAGATTCAACAATGATGGAAAGATGTCAGCACCAGCATCCGTTGTTAAGGAAGGAGAACGACCACCTATCATATGCTTCAAATGCGGAGGGGAGGGACACATCGATCTAAACTATGGCGATGTCAGTCAAAAGCATGTTATAATTATGGAAGAGAAGGTCACCTAGCCCAATTTTCGTTTTCACCAAGACAAGTTCAAATTACGATGGAGGCACCAAAAGACGTCCCAGAAAAGTCAAAGCCAGTAGTGCAAGGGAGAGCGTTTGTCATGACCTCCCAGAAAAGCAAGGAACCCGTATGAGGTCATTACGGGTAAGCTTATCATAAACTCTAGCGAAGTTTATACCTTATTTGATACCGGTTTTACCCATTCTTTTATTTCTCCTACTTGCGCTCAACGTTTAAATTTGACTCCGGAGAAATTAGACTTTGACTTATCTGTTGAAACTCCGTTAGGAGAAACCTTCATTACATCCACTATTTATAAGTCTTGTTTGGTTCAAATCGGTACCCTCACATTACTTGTCGATCTTATTTCATTGAAAATACTTGCATTTGACGTAATTCTAGGGATTGATTGGTTAACTACTCATCATGCAAAAATTGATTGTTTTAAATAAGGTTGTTAGTTTTCATATTCTAACTTGACCCTATTATGTAAATTCAAGCAACCAAACCATTAAAATCAATCACTATCATCTCAAGCCATATAGCTATTCGTTTATTGAAATATGGATGTCAAGCTTTCTTAGCTCATGTCACGGATCTAAACAAAAATACGTCAGTTTTGAATGATATTTCTATTGTTAATGAATTTCTGACGTATTCACTGAAGAACTTCCCGGCCTACCCCGTAGCGTGAAATTGAATTTTGTATCGACCTTGAACCCGGTACAAAACCTATTTCCAATGCCCCATATCGAATGACTGCTATTGAACTTCAGGAGTTAAAGACCCAATTGCAAAAATTGTTAGACATTGGCTTTATTCATCCTAGTACGTCTCATTGGGGTGCTCCTGTTCTATTCGTGAAGAAGAAAGATGGGAGTATGCTACTTTGTATTGATTATCGGGAGTTGAATCATGTCACCATCAAAAATAGGTACCCATTGCCACGTATTGATGACTGTTTGACCCGATTTCAAAGCGCGCCAAATTCTTTTTAAAGATTGATCTTCGTTCCGGATATCACCAATTGAAGATTAGAACCGATGACATTCCAAAGATGGCTTTCAGAACTCGGTACGGGCATTATAAATTCCTAGTTATGTCTTTTGGATTGACTAATGCTCCTGCTGCCTTCATGGATACGATGAACCGAGTATTTAAGGAATATTTGGATCACTTTATGGTTGTCTTTATTGATGACATCCTTATTTATTCCAAAATCCGTGAAGATCATGAGCAACACTTGAGGCTAATATTCCAAAAGCTTCGTGAATATAAGCTTTACGCCAAGTTGAAGAAATACGAGTTCTGGCTTGAGGAAGTAGCATTCCTTGGGCACGTGGTATCAAGTCATGGAATATCTGTTGACCCAGCAAAGATTGAAGCTATTCAAAGCTGGGAGCAACCTAAATCGGTGACCAAAGTACGTAGCTTTCTCGGCTTAGCTGGTTATTATCGGAGATTCGTAGAAGGGTTTTCTCGAATCGCTACTCCCTTAACTCAGCTGACTCGGAAAGATACAAAATTCGGTTGGAACGAGGAATGTGAGAAGAGTTTTCAAGAACTCAAGAGAAGACTCATTTCAGCACTTGTTCTGACAATACCATTTGGCTCGGAGGGATTTGTCATCTACAGTGATGCTTTAGGCAAAGGGTTAGGATGTGTTCTCATGCAACATGGGAAAGTCATAGCCTATGCCTCTCGACAACTAAAAGAATATGAGAGGAATTATCCTACTCATGATCTAGAGTTGGCAGCAGTCGTTTTTGCACTAAAGATTTGGAGGCATTACTTGTATTGGGAGAAAGTGGAGATCTTTACGGATCATAAATCCTCAAATATTTCTTCACTCAAAAGGAACTCAACATGCGACAACGACGTTGGCTTGAACTGTTGAAAGATTATGATCATACCATCCAATACCATCTTGATAAAGCAAACGTGGTAGCTGACGCATTGAGTAGAAGATCATATCTTGACGATGCGAGTGCGATATTGTCAACGAAAGGCCCATTTTGTATGACTTGCAAAGGATGGAGATAGAGATAAAGACTCTAGGGACCCACGATGATGATGGCAAATATCTGAGTAGAGCCGACTTTAATCGATAAAGTTAAAGCTGCTCGAAGCTACGGACACTGGAGCCGATGCATATGAGGAAGAAAGTACAAGAGGTGTTATCTTTAGGAAGCAAGAATCGATGAAGAAGGAATACTTGAGTCAACTCGCATACTTTGTGTTCTAACGACCACGATTTAAAGTATAAAATCATGATGGAGGTGCACAACACAATCGCTTTTCAATCCATCTTGGGAGTACCAAAATGTATCATGATCTTCGACATACATTTTGGTGGGGCAATATGAAGAGAGAGATAGCGCTGTTTATCTCAAGGTGTCTAACTTGTCAACGAGTCAAGGCGGAACATCAAGTACCAAAAGGTCCATTGCAACCACTTGAAATTCCAGAATGGAAGTAGGAGCACATTACCATGGATTTTGTTAATGGTCTTCCCAAGGTTTCTCAAGGCATAGATGCAATTTGGGTCATTATTGATAGATTGACCAAGTCTGCTCATTTCTTACCTATACGAGAAACTTATACACTTGAACGTCTTGCTCGTATGTACACAAACGAGATTATAAGATTGCATGGTATGCCAGTATCCATAGTTTCTGATCGAGACCCAAGATTCACTTCAAGATTTTGGGTTAGTTTGCAAAAAGCTATGGGCACAGATTTATGATTTAGTTCAGCATATCATCCTCAGACGGACGGACAATCAGAGAGGACTATTCAAACCCTTGAAGATTTATTAAGACTCTATGTCCTTGACTTCAAAGGAAGTTGTGACAAGTTCTTACCATTGGTGGAGTTTTCCTATAACAACAGTTATCAAGCAAGTATTGGCATGGCTCTATTCGAAGCGTT